>BLSH010528183.1:905265-934878 GCA_018402905.1 Glandirana rugosa
CACTGCATTCTCCCATAAAAGGGCAATTAAACCTTTCTGAAATGAAAGGCGACCTAGAGACCCTAACCTTAATTTCCCTCTAGAGGGTTTTTCTCTGATTTCAGAGGTGTGATAGGTTTCGATATTTTATTTCATAAAGCCGAAATACAAGTGAAAATAAGGATAGTGCGTTCGTGACAAAAAAAGAAAAACAAACAAAAAGAAAATTGTGGTTATATTAAAAATACAGAAAAAGGTAAGGAAGTCGTTATGTCTTATACAATTTTATCCCAACCTTTATGACTTTTGTATTACGAGTAATAACCAAAAATATTATGTAAACATTTTGTTGTTTTACAAATGTATTATAAAAACCAATAATGAGCATTATGTTTTCAGTATTTCCAACCCTATTTTAACATATTCTGTATTGCTGAAGGAATGGAAAAAGACATAAAAATTATATTGGTGTTAAAAGAAAAACAAACAAAAAGAAAAAAACAGTGCTTGCGTGATAGGAATAAAAGTGAACATAAAGCCGAAATACTTTATTTTATAGCTTTGGATAGTGTGGAGACTTTAGTCTCTTTTTGGGAGATCTCCCTTTAATTCCAATCCCAGAGATCCAGCGGAAAGTAAAGTCTTTCCAAATTAACGGGAAAATACCCTCTTACGTCACTAGAACAGGCTTTCATATTGGAAAATGTTCCTTCTATTAAATTTCCTACAACAAACCCAAAAAGTTGGGATATCCCATCCCTTTGTGTACCAGTGGTGACAATGGCCACCACGACCAATGGAATGGAGGGAACAATGACTGCAATCAAAATCAGACAAGGGTTTTTAGCCTTCACCGGCTTCTCATTCTCTCTTCTCAACCCCATGCCCCAACTATATTCTTGGGTTCCCCTACGCCCGCTGCTCTACTAAAGTTACTTGCTGTAATTTTCTATTTACTCTAAACCTGTTGATGTTTCTAAATTACTCATTATTATTGATAAATGCTTTGTTCTTCAAATTCTACTTCTCAACTCAGATTTTTTTTTTTTTTGGTCTGAGACGAAAGGTGTAATCTATCTTCATATATCTCTGTAGGGATATTGTCCAGAAACATCACTGTCCCAAGTGAAAGAGCCCCCCCACTCTCCCATCACAAACCATATAGAACCAGGGATAACAGGGGTAAAAGGAAAGGCTGAGCCCGGTGGGGTTGTAAGGTGAGTCTGAGCAGCGCAGATCAGACTGGGGTTCTCGGTCACCCCGTGCCCCTAAAAAACACAGGGTGACTTACACATTGGGGGGGCCAGGGGAGCTGGAAAATGAGCTTCCAGGGTCAGGGTCTCTAGGGTAAGCTGGGTTCCACAAGACCCCACCCAAAGTGACTCCCGTCACAGAAATGATGAAAACCCCAGTGAGGGAAATTCATTGATTTTCTGGAAGTGTATTGAACTTTTCTTTAATAAAAGTGGGCCCTTAACCTCCCTGGTGGTAATCCCGAGTGTGGCTCGGGGTGGATTTTCAGTACCATTAGCGGTAACCACGAGCCACACTCGGGATTGCATTGCTGGATCCAGGCAGCGCCACTCACCTTGTCCCCTGGATCCAGCGATGTCCCCCGCCGTGTCTGCGGGCTGTGTCTTCCGCCAGATGCCTCTGTGTGCCGGGCTCCGTTCCCTGCGAGCGTCGCGTCGCACGGGGACGGAGACCGGCGGGAAATTCAAAAAGTGAAACACACACAGCATACATACAGTACACTGTAATCTTATAGATTACATTACTGTATGAAATCATTTCACATCCCCTTTGTCCCTAGTGGTTTGCCCAGAGCCCTGCATGCCCTTTTATATAATAAATGTCATTCTTTCTGCCTGGAAACATGAGAATGTCCATAGCAACCAAAAAGTGTCCCTTTACGTCAAAAGTGGTTTTTGATCAGCTAGAAAACAGCGATAGTAAGAATTTGCAGAATTGAGTGATACTGATTTTTGGGGAAATTTATCATCAGAAACTGAAAGTGACGACAGCGACAATTCTGCAACACAGCAAATTTCTGCGTTTTTGGTTTGATTACATTATTGAATAAATTTTATTACTATTACCTTATTATTTTTGATAATTATTTATAGTTATTTATTATATTATAATTTATGATTTCATTTTTCAAACTTTTTCATACCCGGGATGTCTACTAGACTCTTGTTTGGACAGATTTAAGTGAGTTATTCCTAAGAATTACAGGCCTACAATATAAAACGCCAAATTTTCATGCAAAATAATTGTACCGCTTTCAGCACCAAAAATCTGACATAATCATCCCGCCATGGAGGTTAAATGACAATTTCTGGCATGGACTGTACTCACTGCCGGGCGTTACACTTGAGCTATCCAACCCTAAACTTTACAATCTCTATTGTGCAACTTAATAAACAGATTGAACAAGGAAAGGTTTGCCTTTACATACACTTTTATAACATTTGTTTCATCCACTTTGTTGAAAAGTTATTTGAAAGCAAATCTTTTTCGGCAGTAACACAGTTTTGGCACCTCCAGCTCTGAATGTATGCAATGGCAAGGGGTGCTGGGGGGTGCTGCAGGGTCTATTGATACTGGCTGCTGGGAAATATATTGTCGCTGGAGGGGATCTATTTTGCAGGGGGGGTCTATTGTTGTTGGGGAGGTCTATTGTTGCTGGTGGGGGATCTATTTTTGCTTGGGGTGGGTCTTATGTTGCTGGGGGATCAGTTGTCGCTATGAGGGATCTACTATTGATGGAGGGGTCTATTGTTGCTGGCTGCTGGAGGGTCTATTGATGCTGGCTGCGGGGAGATTTGTTGTTGCTGGGGGAAAGAGGGTATATTATTGTTGCAGGCAGTCCTATTTTGCAGGGGGGGGTCTATTGTTGCTGGTGGGGGATCTATTTTTGCTTGGGGTGGGTCTTATGTTGCTGGGGGATCAGTTGTTGCTATGAGGGATCTACTATTGATGGAGGGGTCTATTGTTGCTGGCTGCTGGGGGGTCTATTGTTGCTGACAGCAATCTACTTTACTGCTTTTGTTGTTTTCATTGACAAACTCCATACAAATTATTTATCACCATAAATGTTACTTTGTTCTGTATTCTCTGAAAGGGGTGGTACTGGGAGATAGATGGGGGTTGGAACCAAGGGACGGTGCTTGGAGGTGGGTAGGGGGCAGAGACCAGGGGTGACTCTGAAGGGGAGAGCCCTGCACCTATTGTCTAAGAAAAAAAGCCCTGGCGTTGACACAGATAGCAGTAAAAAACTTGGATGAACTATAAAAATATAATATATATTTTTTTAAATAATATAAAACCTTCATTGTCAAGTAACTAGTAAAATAACATACTTATTAGCAAAAAATTAAAAATAAATCACGACTCTCTCTTTTATCCTTCAAAGGTCTGCACAGGGGGTTTTCATTTTAGTTCTTTTTTATTCCATAAATATATAAAAAGAGGAATTTACAGCATTAGTGGTTACATAGTTAGTCAGGTTGAAAAAAGACACAAGTCCATCTAGTTCAACCAAAAAAAAACCAATACACACACACAACCAAATAATCCCATATACAATCCTTCACCCACAGTTGATCCAGAGGAAGGCAAAAACCCCCAGCAAAGCATGGATCCAATTTGCTATAACGGGGGAAAAAATTCCTTCCTGATTCCCCGAGAGGCAATCGGATTCACCCTGGATCAACTTTACCTAAAAATGTTAGTACCCAGTTATATTATTTACATTAAGGAAAGAATCCAGGCCTTATTTAAAGCAATCAACCGTGCTGGCCAAATCCACCTCTGGAGGGAGTCTATTCCACATTTTCACAGCTCTTACTGTGAAGAAACCTTTCCGTATTTGTAGATGGTGTAAAGACAAAATTATTTTTTTTTTCAAAGAAAGCAAAGTTTCTGTTCCCAGTCTGACTCTTTCTCAAGCCAGAGCTGTGCTGAAACATTAAATAAAAGTTAGCCTTCCTGCATTATACGTCTTTTATGGTATGATTTTTATTTTTCAAGCTGCTTTTTTGTTCAACATATGCTTGATGACAATTTATATTGTGTTTTTGTTATTGAAAATCATGAAATAAAAATACTATTGTTTCTTCTGGCTGTACATTTTCTTTCATTTTCAGCTGTCAGAAAGGCGTCAAAATGTATCTAAATCCAAGAACACACCTATATGATATTGCAGGTTACCAGTCCTCAGATGTTTAGGCATTTTTTTCCCCATAATTTTTACCTGGTGATTCTGCCAGTAACACGCTTCCTGTACTTCTATGGCTTGAGATGCCGCTGGGTGGTCATCAAAGGGAAGCCTTGCGGAGTGGGAGCCGCCTCGCCAGTGCTATTGAGCCTGACTACACATGCAAGTCTAAATATTCGCACCCCTTTTTTGTTCTGGAGTCAATACACTGGATTCATGGAAATTTTTTGCACCTATCCATACCTCCCTACTTTTTGAGATGGGAGCGAGGGACATCTATTAGCAAATGTATGTAGGCATAGGACACACCCCCCTGCCACGCCCCCTTAAAGGAGAATTTTACGCAAAAATTATTAGTTAAAGCGGTTGTCTACTCAATTTTTGTTCTTTTACCTACAGATAAGCCTATAATAAGGCTTACCTGTAGGTAAAATGAATATCTCCTAAACCTGTACGGTTTAGGAGATATTCCCTCTCCAAGATGCTTTGGCGTTACGGCGCATGCGCCGTGTATGTCTCGGCAAAGGCCCGGCAATAGGGCCGGATCTTGCCGGGGAGCAGTGTTGCCAACCTCCTGCAGCATTTTTTACTGGCAAAACATGGAACGTTTACTGGCGGAGCACATTTTTTACTGGCAACCTGAAAAATAACAGAACTCCTATTAACCACTTGCCGACCGCCGATCGGCATCTGACGGTGGCAAAGTGGCTCGTTCCCGCAAATCGCCGTCATACGACGGCGGCTGCGGGAACGAGTTTAGTGAGCGCGCGCCGCCGGAGGCGCGCCCGCACGCTCACTGTGTTCGGGAAGGACCAGGGAGCGGGTGCGGCGGCTTTGATTGCCGCCGGCTACCCGCGATGGCCCCCCCGGAGAGAAGGAACGGAGGTCCGTGTAAGTAAACACGGACCTCCGCTCTGTGTGAGGGGGAAGGGCTGTGATCACAGCCTTCCTGTACGTGAAGGCTGTGACCACTTCCCTTCCCCAGTTAGGGCAGCCCCCATACAGTTAGGACACGCCCAGGGAACATAGTTAACCCTTAGAGCGCCCCCTGCAGGTTAACCCCTTCACTGCCAATGGCATTTACACAGTAATCAGTGCATTTTTATAGCACTGATCGCCGTATAAATGCCAATGGTCCCAAAAAAGTGTCAAAATGTTCCGATATGTCCGCTGAAATATCGCAGTACCGCTAAAAATCGCAGATCGCCGCCATTATTAGTAAAAAATAAAAAAAAATAAAAACCCCAAAAATGAATTCTCATCATCCGTAAACGCGACCACTTTTGCGCAAACCAATCAATAAACGCCGATTGCGATTTTTTTTATCGCAAATATGAGGAAGAATATAAATCGGCCAAAAACGGTGAAAAAAAAATGTTTTTTTTATATTTTTTTTTGGATTTGTATTTTAGGAAAAAGTAAGAAATTTGGGTTTTTTTGCAAAATTGTTGCTCTTCTTTTGTTTATAGCGGCGTTCAGAAATGACGCAGAGGGGATCAAATACCACCAAAAGAAAGCTCTATTTGTGGGAAAAAAAGGACGCAAATTTTGTTTGGGTACAACGTCGTACGACCGCGCAATTGTCAGTTAAAGCGACGCAGCGCCGAATCGCAAAAAGGGCTCCGGTCCTAAAGCTGGAAATCCTTCCGGGGCTGAAGTGGTTAAAAACTAAGGCAACTGATATTCAAATACAACATAGAAACACTGACAAGCCCCATATCAAGTAATTTGCTTGGTTTACACTTAAAAAAATCAGCACAGCATGACAAATTATCAGACCCTGATATTCGTAGACAGTTGTAAAAATCACTGATTTTTACAAACTGTCAGTAAATTTACTGGCGGTTGGCAACCCTGCCGGGGAGACAGGTCCCACGCGGGAGTGATGTCTCGCGGCTCCGGCCAGTCACAGCGCCGGCGCCGCGTACAGTGTTGCCAACCGCCAGTAAATTTACTGACAGTCTGCAAAAATCTGTGATTTTTACAACTGTCTATAAATATCAGGGTCTGATCATTTTTCATGCTGTGCTGACTTTTTAAGTGTAAACCGGGCAAACTACTTGATATGGGTATTATTAGTATGTCCATGTTGTGTTTAAATATCAATTGTCTTAGTTTTTAATAGGAGTTCAGTTATTTTTCAGGTTGGCAGTAAAAAATGTGCTCCGCTAGTAAATTTTCCATGTTTTGCCAGTAAAAAACACTGGGGGAGGTTGGCAACACTGGAGCCGCGTACCTGGAAGCAAGATCCGGGGGAAGATGTCCGCTCCCTCAGAGCGGACCGAGCAGCCCGGTCGGATCTTCGTTTCAAGGTGAGTATTTCTTAATGAGCTAGTATGCGGTGCACACTAGCTCATTATGCTATTGCCTTGCAGGCTTTCATTTTTTTTTTTTTTTTTTTTAATTGGATAGACAACTGCTTTAAACCAACAAGTGCTTAATTTTTGCCACTATTATTCCTTTATATTGGCTTTCGAAGTTTACAAATGCAGCAATTTAGTAATTGGATGAAAGGTTTAGCACTGGGAAACACTTTTGGAAGGATAAGTAGTGCATTTTATATACAACTCTAGAGATCAGACCAAAATGAGAGACAAATGAGGAGGAAAGAGGGACAGAGGGACATTTTTCCAAATGAGGGACAGTCCCTCGAAATCAGGGACAGTTGGGAGGTATGCGTATCTAACACATTAACCAAAATTCTTTCAATAGTAAATAAAGGAAATTTACCTTATTAAAGGGAAATGGTTGAAAAATTCACTTTTAGCTTCTCTTTACTTTTACTTTTTTTTCTTTCCTTTTCTTTTCTTTTGTTAAAGGGGTTGTAAGCCCTCGGGGTTTTTCACCTTAACCACTTCAGCCCGGGAAGGATTTTCCACTTTGGGACCAGAGCACCTTTTGCGATTCGGCGCTGCGTCGCTTTAACTTACAATTGCGTGGTCGTGCGACGTTGTACCCAAACAAAATTTGCGTCCTTTTTTTCACACAAATAGAGCTTTCTTTTGGTGGTATTTTATCACTGCTGCGTCATTTCTGATCGCCGCTATAAACAAAAGAAGAGCGACAATTTTGCAAAAAAAAAACAAATTTCTTACTTTTTGCTAAAATACAAATCCAAAAAAAAAAATACAAAAAAACATTTTTTTTCATCAGTTTTGGCCGATTTATATTCTTCCTCATATTTGTGATAAAAAAAAATCACAATCGGCGTTTGTGAATTGGCTTGCGCAAAAGTGGCCGCGTTTACGGACGATGAGAATTAATTTCTGGGGTTTTTATTTATTTATTTATTTTTTACTAGTAATGGAGGCGATCTGCGATTTTTAGCGGTACTGCGATATTGGGGCGCCATTTCTGATCACCGCTATAAACAAAAAAAGTGACCATTTTGCAAAAAACCCAATACTTCTTACTTTTTGCTAAAATACAAATCCCCCCAAAAAAATACAAAAAAATGAATTTATTCATCAGTTTAGGCCGATATATATTCTTCTACATATGTTTGATAAATAAAATTGCAAAAAGCGTTTATTGATTGGTTCGCGTTTACAAACCATGAGAATTAATTTATGGCGTTTTTATTATTATTTATTTTCTTTACTGGTAATGGTGGCGATCTGCGATTTTTATCAGGAGCGCGGTATTGCGGCGGACATTTTGTGCACTTTTTTGGGACCACTGACATTTATACAGAGATGAGATCTAAAAATAGCCACTGCTTACTGTATAAATGTCACTGGCAAGGAAGGGGTTAACCTGCAGGGGCAATCAAGGGGTTAACTGTGTGCCCTAGGCGTGCTCTAACTGTGGGGGGGCAGGGCTGGCTGGGGCATAACAGATCTAACTGATCCCAGTGACAGGGATCAGTTGATCATTGTCATGCCCACTGACAGAACGGGGAACTGCCGTGTTTACATCTGCGGTTCCCCTCTGTAAAAGGCGATCGCAGGTTGCCGACGGACATTGAGTCCGCCTGACCCGCGGCCACACTCATGCACAGGAGCGCCGCCCGCCCACGATTGCGGCTGCACGGATTGCCGTTTATAGATGGCGATCTGCGCAGCGGAGCCAACTTGCCGCAGTAAATGTCAGCAAGTGGTTAAAAAAACCTTCTGACTTTGCAACCCTTTTAACCCTAAACTCATTAGCTGTAAATGTTTCTAAAGCATTTTTTAACCTATCAAAGGGAACCTGTGTTCACTTTAAAATTCTTTTCCATTTCCTTTTCCGTTTTCCCTTTCCTTTTTTTAAGTCGTTGCCTATGGACAATATCAGTATCATAACTTGTCGCCATTTTGCAGACACAAGCAATTTTAAGGCCTCATACACACGGGTGTATCTAACAAACAAAACGTCGGGCCCGACCTCAAGGAAAAGAAATCTGCGTTTTTCGGCGTTATGCATTGGCGTTAGTGAGCGTAAGTGAGCGTCGGCGTCAATAGGCGTTTTTTAAAAAAAATCATCCCTCTGCTATTTTTTAACCTAAAAATGTTGGCGTCAAAAAACGCCGGAAAACGCCGGTACAATATTAGTTGGTGTTTGTTGGCGTTAGTTGGCATTTTGCGGCGTCGGCGTCAAAAAATGCCAAAACGTTACAGCCTCAGAACGCGATGACCATGGGTTCTACTTTCAGCTCACTAACGCCGACGCCACCTACAGCTCAAAAACGCCAACGTTTTTATGGGGCCATTGACTAACATGGAGAGCTGCAAAAGACGCCAGAAAACGCCGGCGTCAAAAAACGTCCGTGTGTATCTAAAAAAATAAACAAAACGTCGGGTCCGACGTCAAGGAAAAAAAGTCGACGTTTTTCGGCGTTATGCATTGGCGTTTTTGAGCGTTAGTGAGCATCGGCGTCAATAGGCGGTTTTTAAAAAAAAGCATCCCTCTGCTATTTTTCAACCTAAAAACGTCGGCGTCAAAAAACGCTGGAAAACGCCTGTACAATATTAGGTGGCGTTTGTTGGCGTTTGTTGGCGTTTTGTGGCGTCGGCGTCAAAAAACGTCAAAACGTTACAGCCTCAGAACGCGATGGCCATGGGTTCTACTTTCTGCTCACTAACGCCGACGCCACCTACAGCTCAAAAACGCCTACGTTTTTATGGGGCCATTGACTAACATGGAGAGCTGCAAAAAACGCCAGAAAACGCCGGCGTCAAAAAACGTCCGTGTGTATGAGGCCTACGTCTTAACATATTTAATATCTATTTACTTAACTAAGTCTCATCTTCGATATTTCATAGAAAATGTGAATTTTATTGTGTTTGTGTCCATTAAAATATATATATTTTTAACAGTTTTGTAAACAGTATTACAGTGCAACTACCATCACTTGATGGGTAGGTGGGTTCTCTGCTTTTTGAAAAAAAAAAATATATAGGATTTTAAGTGTATTTTATGCACAAAATAAGTATTTAATTATGTGTGCGCACAGTCAAAAAAAATGTTCCTGCATTGAATTAGTGAATATCGGTCTTCGTTTACAACAGGGAAATTGCTCAGTTTAGGAAATGCCAGGACGAAATAACTTCTGCAAATTGTAACATCTGTACATGCGTCTTATGCAATTTTAGAAGGTGGCTCTGTTTTCTGAAATCCAACATCAGAAGAGCTGAGGAGCCGAGCAAGTAAGTAATTAATTCATGTAGAATGGTAAGCCGACAAAAAATTTAGAATGACAGCACAGGGAAACTGCTATTACTGTATTGTCTGATTTTACGCTTTGTCTTTGTCATATTTTCAGTGCATTTGTTTTTTTTATTTTTTTTATGTTGTTTAGCATAATTTGCTGATATTTAGCATTTTCTTTTTTTTTTTTCCACGTCAGCATTCCGCCAGATTGCGAAGTATTCATCTTATAATTCATACTGCGTTCTGGCTTAGTCACATCATTGCGGTTCTTACTATCCTTCTTTATTTCTTTATTGACATCTCAATCTGCTAAAACCAACTAGCATTACATGCATTTTTAACCACTTCCTTACTGGGCACATAAACCCCCCTCCTGCCCAGACCAATTTTTGGCTTTCAGCGCTGTCGCATTTTGAATGAGAATTGCGCGTTCATGCAACGTTGTACCCAAACTAAATTTATATCATTTTTTTCCCACAAATAGTTTTTTTTTGGTGGTATTTGATCCCCTCTGCGTCAATTCTGATCGCCGCTATAAACAAACAAAGAGAGATGATTTTGAAAAAAACCCAATATTTTTTCCTTTTTGCTATAATAAATATCCAAAAAAAAACTAAAAAAATAAAAATTATTCATCAGTTTTGGCCGATATATATTCTTCTACATATTTTTGGTAAAAAAAATTGCAATCGGTGTTTATTGATTGGTTTGCGCAAAAGTTATCGCGTCTACAAACTATGGGAATTGATTTATGGCGTTTTTATTTATTTATTTTTTCTTACTAGTAATGGCGGCGATCTGCGATTTTTATCGGGACTGCGATATTGCGGCGGTTATGTCTGACTTTTTTGACACTTTTTTGGGACCAATGACATTTATACAGCGATCTGAAATTTAAATGTCCACTGATTACTGTATAAATGTCACTGGCAGTGAAGGGGTTAACCAACAGGGGGCAGTGAAGGGGTTAAATATGTTCCCTGGGTGTGTTCTAACTGTGGGGGGGCGGGGCTGGCTGGGACATAACAGATCTAACTGATCCCAGTGACAGGGATCAGTAGATCTGTTATGTCCCCTGTCACAGAACCGAGAACCGCTGTGTTTACAACGGCGGTTCCCTGTTCTGCAGGTCTGACAGGGGATCGCGGGTCTCGGGCGGACATCGAGCCGCCGCCTGTAAGTGCGCGCCAGGAGCACGCACATGGCCAGGACATCCATGGATGTCCACCCGGCATTTCAGATCCACGCTGGAGCCGTACTTTGGCTATATCGCGGATCTGGACGGGTTAAAATACCAGATACAAGAAAAGGGGATATCACACTGGGGAAGAATCCTACCTTTATCTACTTCTCGAGTATGCCACGTTCCCCCTTTTTTTACCCTCCCCCCTCCCAGAACCTCCCTTAATACCCCCCCAGTCTCCCACGTCGTTTTACCTACTCTATACCGGTTCTATCTCCGCCTTCTTCAATTCAAAGTATTCCTTGGATTTCTTAAATCTCACCCAGCTATCCAGGGGCGTATCATGGAATTAGTGGGCCCGTGTGCAAGCCCACACAGCACCGATCATCCCCAGCTGTCAACCAGGGAGAGATCGTCCATGGGTGCAGTGTGGGTCAGAGCACAGTGGGCCCCCCCCATCCCTCAGGGCCCGTGTTCAGTGAACACCCTGCACTCATGGATGATACACCACTGCAGCTATCCCATTTCCCCGCTCCTTCACCTATTTCCTCCGTTTCACTACTTTTAAGGTACTCCATATTGGGCATCTCATCCACTCTATTACACCACTCTGTTAATGGGGGGGCTCTCCTTTTTTTTCCAATATTTAGGTATTAAACCCTTTGCTGCATTTAGGAGGTCTGGGATTATTGTGTTTATATATTGTCTGATAGGGTCAGGGCCGGATTACAAGCATCATGGGCCTGGTGCTGAGGATTTTGGTGGGCCTTTTTATGAAAAAAAAAATAACATGAAAATGCGAACAATTATTTGTTAAAACAAATTAAATATGCCACTGCAGTTTACATATAAATCATGTGTACACTGCACACAGAGCAGGGCTAGGCAGCATTAGTGACACAATTGGGCTGAGTCTTAAGGAAGGGGCCTGGAGCTGCAGCTCCAATAGCCCCTATGTTAATCCGGTCCCGGATAGGGACTTTCCCTCCATGGAAGAGACATATCCAGGGGTCTAGCGTGATCTCTACATCCCCCATTGTTTTTATGTACCCTAATACCTTGCCCCAGTACTCTCTAATCGTGGGACAATCCCACCATATGTGCCATATTTGGCACATATTTAGCATTTTCTAATCAATCACAGCTATAAAAAAGCAAAAATAAAAAAGACATTTTGTCTTCTATATTATTAGGGTCCATGCAAACTAGTGTGTTTTTTTTTAAGCTAAAAGAAAAGCTGGAAGGATTTCCCACTTTAGGACCAGAGCACTTTTTGAGATTCGGCACTGCGTCGATTTAACTGACAATTGCGCGGTCGTGCGACGTTGTACCCAAACAAAATTTGCATCCTTTTTTTCCCACAAATAGAGCTTTCTTTTGGTGGTATTTGATCACCTCTGCGTCATTTCTGATCGCCGATATAAACAAAAAAAAAGCAACAATTTTGAAAAAAAAAAAATTTACTTACTTTTTGCTAAAATATAAATCCAAAACAAATTTAAAAAAAAAACTAATTTATTCATCGGTTTTGGCCGATATATATTCTTCCTCATATTTTTGGTAAAAAAAAAAAAAATTGTAATCAGTGTATATTGATTGGTTTGCGCAAAAGTTGCCGCGTTGACAAACCATGAGAATTAATTTATGGGGTTTTCATTTATTTTTTTTCCTTTTTACTAGTAATGGCGGCGATCTGCAATTTTTAACGGGACTGCGACATTGCAGCAGACATGTCGGACACTTTTGACGCTTTTTTGGGACCATTGACATTTATACAGCGATCAGTTCTATGAAAATACACTGATTACTGTGTAAATGTCGCTGATAGTGAAGCGGTTGACACTAGGGGGCGATCAAAGGGTTAACTGTGTTCCCAGGGAGTGTTACGAACTGTGTGGGGGCTGGGCTGAGTGGGGGAGGAGAGTGATCGCGGCTCCCATATACAGGAAGTTTACGATCACACTCCTTCTCCCCTGTCAGAATGGATATCCGTGTGTTTATGCACACGGATCCCCGTTCTGTAACTGTGGGGGAGCCATCGCGGGTAGCCGGCGGACATCGCCTTTGGCGGCGTGAGTACGCTCACGATCCGCAATCTCGCAGCCGCCGTCAGGTGACGACGATATGCGATATTGAGCCAAATTGCTGTCCTCAATCCATGGCGGGCGGTCGGCCACTTGTTAAGAGCGTTTAGGAGCATTATATATATATAAGCGTTTTTACACTTCCTTTAGACTCCTTGCACATTAGCATTTTTTCTGCTCCTAGAAGCTAAATAGTGTTATCCTATGTCTCTATGCACACTAATTTAGGCTATTAGTGTTTTTTGAGCTTCAGCCTCTAGGAGCAGAAAAAAAATGTTTTTGTAGAGTTATTTGGAGCGTTTTTCCAGCACAAACGCTCCTAAATGCAACTAATAGCGTTTTGTGACCTCTTTTTTGCCTTTTACTGCAAGAAAGCTAATAAAACGTTCCTAGACGCTCTTAGATGGCTGCTAAAATGCTACTACAATAAGCTATTACCAGTGTTTTTTACCCAGCATTTTTTCCAGCATTTTTTTAGCTTAAAAAAAAATGCTACTACACATGGAACCTTAACCACTTCAATACTGGGCACTTAAACCCCCTTCCTTCCCGGACCAATTTTCAGCTTTCAGCGCTGTTGCAGTTTGAATGACACTGTACCCATATGAAATTTTTATCATTTTTGTCACACAAATAGAGCTTTCTTTTGGTGGTATTTAATCACCCCTGGGTTTTTTATTTTTTGCGCTATAAATTAAAAAAAAGACTGAAAATGTTCAAAAACAATGCATTTTTTTCGTTTCTGTTATAAAATTTTGCAAATAAGTAATTTCTCTTCATAAATTTTGACCAAAAATGATACTGCTACATTTCTTTGGTAAAAGTAACCCAAATCAGAGTTTATTTGGTGTTGGCGGACAGACAGATGTGATGGGGACTGTGACAGATGTTTTGTGTATGGTGACAGATGTGATGGGGACATACAGATGTTTTGTGTATGGTGACAGATGTGACGGGGACATACAGATGTTTTGTGTATGGTGACAGATGTGACGGGGACAGACAGATGTTTTGTGTATGGTGACAGATGTGACGGGGACATACAGATGTTTTGTGTATGGTGACAGATGTGACGGGGACATACAGATGTTTGGGGACTGTAACAGATGTTTTGGGGCCATACAGATGTTTTGGGGACTGTGACAGATGTTTTGTGTATGGTGACCGATGTGATGGGGACATACAGATGTTTTGGGGGCTGTTTTATGGGGACACTTATGTGTATGGGGACAGGGGTATCAGTGTGCTTGGTGCACTGTGTGGGGGGCGATCTGTGACAGCTCTCTGCATGAAATCCTCATCATGCAGAGAGCTGTCACATAGCTGCAGCTCCCCCCCCTTCCCCCCACCCCCCTGCACTGAGCTCGGCGGGGAGAGAACTGTCACAGAGACGTTCATCTCTGTTTACAATGTGACGGCTGTGATTGGACACAGCCGTCACATGATCGGGAGGGCCAGTCACTGCGCCCGTATCCCGATCTCTGCTCAGCTGGATCCTGTGATCATAATGATCACAGGATCCAGCAGCAGCGTGCCGCGTGGCCGTGCTGCGAGCTCCCGTTCTGCAGGACGTAAATACACATCCTGTCAGAACGGGGAAGCTCCCACCCAGCCGTATATATACAGTGGCCGGGTGGGAGGTGGTTAAAAAAAGGAAGAAAAAAATCTCAAGGAATACTATTAGTAGCGTTTAGGAACGTTTCTGCTCCTAGATGCAGAAGCCCAAAAAACGCAAAAAAAGTCAGTGTGCGTGGACAGATAGAATAACACTATTTAGCTTCTAGGAGAAGAAAGACATGCTAATAACAGCTTCTAGGAGCTTAACCACTTCAGCCCCGGAAGGATTTACCCCCTTCATGACCAGTCCTTCTTTTGCGATACGGCGCTGCGTTAACTGACAATTGCGCGGTCGTGCGACGTTTTACCCAAACAAAGTTGAAGTCCTTTTTTTCCCCACAAATAGAGCTTTCTTTTGGTGGTATTTGATCACCTCTGATGGTTTTTATTTTTTGTGCTATAAAAAAAAAAAAACAGCGACAATTTAAAAAAAAAAAAAACAATATTTTTTACTTTCTGCTATAATAAATATCCAAAAAAACAAAAAGCAAAAAAAACAAATTTCTTTATCAGTTTAGGCCGATATGTATTCTTCTACATATTTTTGGTAAAAATAATCCCAATAAGCGCATATTGATTGGTTTGCGCAAAAGTTATCACGTCTACAGAATAGGGGATAGATTTATGGAATTTAAAGTTTTTAAATTGTTTTTACAGGCAATGGCAGCGATCACCGATTTTTAGCGGGACTGCGACATGGCAGTGGACAAAGCTAAGTAACACTTTTTGGGGACCAGTGACACCAATGCAGTGATCAGTGCTAAAACAAATGCACTGTCACTGTATAAATGACACTGGCAGGAAAGGGGTTAACATCAGGGGTGATCAAAGGGTTAAATGTGTTCCCTGGGAGTGTTTTCTAACTGTGCGGGGACAGAGATCCGTGTTCCTGCTTACAAGGAACAGAAGATCTCTGTGTACTTCCCTGTCAGAATGTGGATCTGCCTTCTTTACATAGGCAGATCCCCATTCTGCCTCTCTGTGGAGCGATTGCGGATGGCCACTGGACATTGGGTCCGCCGGACCCGCGGATTGGCTCCCTCTCCGTGCAGCGGGGGCGCAAGCTCCCAAAGTATCTATTGCACGAAATGACGTACCGGTATGTTGTTTCGCACAATAGAGCCGCCCTGCTACAGTATATATGCAAAGGGCGGTTCCCGACCAGCTCGCGTACTTTTACTGCTGCAGAGTGGCAGCGCCGTCTCTAAACGGCTCACGCATGTGCTGTAGCGTACCCGCCGCACTCTGCAGGAGTGTGGCCAGGGCTCGGGCAGACTCGATCTCCGCAGGCATACTGCGATTGCCTGGCAGAGAGGAAGAACGGGGAACCGCCAATATAAACACGGTGGTTCCCTGTTCTGTCAGGCGGCATCTGCCTGTCACTGGGATCAGTTAGATCTCTGGTGCCCCTGACAGCCCAGCCCCCCCACAGTTAGAACACGCCTAGGGAACACAGTTAACCCCTAGAGCGTCCCCTGCAGGTTAACCCCTTCACTGCCAATTACATTTATACAGTAATTAGTGGATATTTACATTTCTGATCGCTGTATAAATGTCATTGGTCCCAAAAAAGTGTAAAAAATGTCCGACATGTCCGCTGCAATATTGCGGTCCTGATAAAAATCGCAGATTGCCGCCATTACTAGTAAAAAAAAAAAAATCGTAAAAACGGCAGAAATTAATTCTCATGGTTTGTAAAAGCGGCAACTTTTGCGCAAACCAATCAATAAACGCTGATTTCGATTTTTTTTACCAAAAACATTAGGAAGAATATATATTGGTCAAAATTGATGAATAAATTTGTTTTTTTTTATTGTTTTTTTTTTTTTGGATATGTATTATAGCAAAAAGTGAAAAATATTGTTTTTTCTTTTCAAAATTGTCGCTCTTTTTTTGTTTATAGCGGTGATCAGAAATGACGCAGAGGGGATCAAATACCACCAAAAGAAAGCTCTATTTGTGGGGAAAAAAAGGACGCAAATTTCATTAGGGTACAACGTTGCACGACTGCGCAATTGTCAGTTAAAGCAACGCAGTGCCGAATCGCAAAAGGTGCTCTGGTCCTAACGTGGAAAATCCTTCTGGGGGTGAAGTGGTTAACAAAAAAAAAAGTGTGCATGGAGCCTTACTCTACACAGGGAAGGCATAAAAGGAAAACCTCACTCAAAAGTGTTATTATTATTCGTTTGACCATAATGTGGTAAAAGCTGAATTCCAAGCAAACCACTAAATTCATAACTGAAATAAATACAAGGAAATTGTTTTTTTCTTCTAAAGGATTTGTATTTCCGCCCATCCAGTTCTGATATTTACACAGCTCTGCCAGGTGGAGATTGTGACTTCATCCGCCCGCCTCGCCACATCGGCCATTCAGAGGAAGCCTTGTATTCATTAAAAAAACAAAAAAAAAAACGCTTTCTTGTGAATGGCAGAGAAGTACTCAACCTGACTCAGTTTTCTTCTGAAAATGTGAGTCATCTGAGACGCATTTGCAACACAGCATTGCACACTGTATGTAACTTATGCTTCATAAAGTTTATACAGTTAGCACATCCAGTAGTAAAGGAAATTTTTTTTTAATTGACAGCTTGGCAGAAAACCTGGAGCTGGACTATTAGGCCTCATACACACGGACCTTTTTTGACACCGGCGTTTTCTGGCGTTTTTTGCAGCTCTCCATGTTAGTCAATGGCCCCATAAAAACGCCAACGTTTCTGAGCTGTAGATGGCGTCGGTGTTAGTGAGCTGAAACTAGAACCCACGGCCAGCGCGTTCTGAGGCTGTAACATTTTGGCGTTTTTTGACGCTGCAAAACGCTCACTAACGCCAACAAACGCTGTACCGGTGTTAACCGTCATTTTTTAACGCCAACGTTTTTAGGTTGAAAAATAGCAGAGGGATCATTTTTTTAAAAAAACACCTATTGACGCCGACGCTCACTAACGCTCACTAACACCGATGCATAACGCCGAAAAATGCTGATTTTTTTTTTCCCTTGACGTCGGGCCCGACATTTTGTTTATTCTTTAAGAAACGTCCGTGTGTATGAGGCCTTAGCCTAGACTTGTGAAAAAAAATCAAAAATATTGAGCTGGCAGGGGCATAACAGATCTAACTGATCCTGATGACAGGGTCAGTAGATCACTGTCACGCCGCCTGTCAGAACGGAGAACCACCGTGTTTACATCGGCGTGTCCCCGCTCTTCTTCTGTATTAGGCGATAGCGGGTCGCCGGCGGACATTAAGTTCGCCGGAGCCGCGGCCACACTCAGGGAGCGTGCGGCGGGCACGCGCCCGCGCGAATCGCCGTTTATATACGGGATTCGCGCTACGCTGCCACTCTGCAGCAGCAAATATGCGCGAGCCGGTCGTGAAGCGGTTAAAGGAGAAGCACAGCCAAAATTCATTCTGTCGGCTGACGTCACAAATCCGGTCCAGGCTCAGTATAGATCGCGACCATGTGGTCAGGATCCGCTAACATGCCTGGACCGGCACCCGACTCAGCCTCTCAGGGAGCCGCTGGAGGGCAGAGCAGGGAGCCGGTGACTGACAGTGACCAGCTCTCTGCTAAGGGAAGTGTGAGAAGGTTCTCATTGTTAGAGCCGGAGGGGGACAGATGCTACATCCACCTAGGTAAGTATGATTCAAGAAAAAAAAGAAAAAAACATTCCCATAATTCTCTCTTTTAAAATGTTAAAAAGAAAACAAAAAAATATAGAAATATAAGTAAATGAATTAACATAACGTTTGCAAACCATTTTGATTGAGGCATACCATATATACAGTTCTTACAGTTGCACCCATCATTGAACGTTGTCATTGAAGAGCCCAAGATGGATATCACAAAAAAGATTCTGCTTCTTATTCTTTTTCAAGGTAAAGTAGATTCGCATTTTGGGGGGACTTGATAACCATAAACGAAGAAACAAAAAAAAAATGAACATATCTTTTCAGGTTTTCTGCCGGGACATTGGAGTCAGAGGTGGGATTTCCCTAACCAAATTGTTGGGTTGGTTGGATCCTGTGTGGAGATTCCATGTACATTCCACCCTCGCAATAATTCTGCGACATCCAGCACTGTTTGGTATTTATATAATCGAAGAAATGATACTCAGATTTTTAACAGTCAAGAAAGTTCTTCAGTATTACCGGATTACAAAGGCAGAACCTCGCTAGTACCTGGGAAGAACGACTGCTCACTGAGGATAGACCCTGTGAGAAGTGATGATGGTGATCAATACTATTACCCAGGATTTGCAGACGATCTGAAGAGAGTTACGTGGTTCCAACAACGTCGGAAGACTCTACAGCTTTATGTCATAGGTAAACATCTCTATATGGTGATAATGGGCAGACTTGGGTTTATGATAAAAAGATACACAAACCACTGTCAATGGCCGCTTAGTTCAGGGGAAGGCACTGTAGGTTGTCATGCGCAATATTTATTTATTGGCTATTTGGATTTGAGCAGGCATTTTTTCAGTTATATTATATTTTTTAACAGGATGGGAAAGTGTTAGAAAGTTTTTTTTTCGGACTTTACTGTGATTTTTGTAGCCACTGAAACGCTTATCAACAAAGGAGGTGATGAAACTGGGACACACGCTGTAATTAACCACTTGCCGGCCTGGTCGCGCAGGTATACTGCGGCAGGTCAGCTCTCCCCCGCGAACCGATGTACCTGTACGCCGGTTCGTGCATGTGAGATTGCGGGCGCGAGGGCGCCCGCCACGTGCCCGCGGGTCTCATCGCTCTGTGCAGAGGCAGAACGGGGATCTGCCAATGTAAATATGTTGTCATCGGGAACAGTGATCTCTGTCATGTCCCAACCAAATAAACCAAATTGATCTCTTCGCTCCTCCCAAGACCTCCTGCTCTCTAGCTCTCCTGTCACCCCATCCCATGCTCGCCTCCAGGACTTCTCCAGAGCCTCTCCCTTCCTCTGGAATGCTCTACCCCAATCTGTCCGACTTTCTCCTACTTTGTCCACCTTCAGACGATTCCTGAAAACTCATCTTTTCAGAGAAGCCTATCTGGCTCCCACCTAACAACTGTACATTTATCTTCTCCATCAGCCCATCCCCCACAGTTATTAACTCTTATATCTCTTGACCTTCCCTCTTAGATTGTAAACTCTAACGAGCAGGGTCCTCTTACTCCTACTGTATTTAAGTGTATTGTATTTGTACTGTCTAACCTCAAGTTGTAAAGCGCTGCTTAAACTGTTGGCGCTAGACGTGTGCATGGCTAAAAAATTAGGTTTTTTTCGTTTTTCGGAAATTCAAAAAATTCGGAATTTGGAAATTCGGAAACTCGGAAATTAAAAAAATTCGGAAATGAAAAAGTTCGGAAATCCGAAATTCTGAAATTTGCGGTAATTCGGCAATTGTGGTAATTCGGAAGTTGGCGGAAATTTGGCAATTGCGGTAATTCAGAAATTTGCGGTAATTCGCTAATTGCGGTGATTTGGAAATTCGCGGTAATTTGGCAATTGCGGTAATTCGGAAATCCGGCGATCGGAACAGCCGAAAATCCGAAATTCGGAAATCAGAAAATTTGAAAATAACTAAGAACATTTGAAATAATAACTAACTAATAACTATTAAATTATAGGTATTGGAATTTCCTTGAAAGTTTGGCTGTTCGTGAACTTAAATATGAAATTTATCACTAATAGCCATATTTTCAAGAGAATTCCAATACCTATAATTTAATAGGTATTTATTATTATTTCAAATGTTTACCTTATTTACGAATTTCGGAAATAAGGAAGATCATTTGAAATAATAAATTATTAATGTATTATTTAACTTATTATAAATAATAATAAGCTATTATTATTTCAAATGTTCTTTCTTATTTCCAGAATTTCGGAAATTCGGAAATAAGGAAGAACATTTGAAATAATAAGTTATTAATTTATTATTTTAACTTATTATAAATTATAATAATCTATTATTATTTCAAATGTTCTTCCTCATTTCCAACTTTTGCAGTGTGTGACTGTACATATGCATAATGTATGTTTGTATGAATGTGTGTGTGTGTATACAGGGTGTGTATATACTGTGTATATATTGTATGTATATTGTATGTATACACACAGTATACATACAATATACACACAGTATATACACACCCAGTATACACACACACATACATGCAGTATGCATATATACCGTCACACACTGCAAAAGTCGGAAATAAGGAAGAACATTTGATATAATAATAGCTTATTATAATTTATAATTTAAAATAATAAATCAATAACTTATTATTTCAAATGTTCTTCCTTATTTCTAAATTTCTGAAATTCTGGAAATAAGAACGAACATTTGAAATAATAATAGCTTATTATAATTTATAATGAGTTAAAATAATACATTAATAACTTAATATTCTAAATGTTCTTCCTTATTTCTGAAATTCGGAAATAAGAAAGAACATTTGAACTAATAATAAATAACTATTAAATTATAGGTATTGGAATTTCCTTGAAAGTTTGGCTGTTAGTGAACTTAAATATGAAATTTATCTCTAATAGCCATATTTTTAAGAAAATTCCAATACCTATAATTTAATAGTTATTTATTATTATTTCAAATGTTCTTTCTTATTTCCTTATTTCGGAAATTCGGAAATAAGGAAGTACATTTGAAATAATAAGTTATAAATATATTATTTGAACTTCTTATAAATAATAATAAGCTATTATTATTTCAAATGTTCTTCCTTATTTCCAACTTTTGCAGTGTGTGACTGTATATATGCATACTGTATGTATGAATGTGTGTGTGTATACTGGGTGTGCATATACTGTGTGTATATTGTATGTATACTGTATATACACACCCAGTATACACACACACATAAATACATACATACAGTATGCATATATACAGTCACACACTGCAAAAGTTAGAAATAAGGAAGAAAATTTGAAATAATAATAGCTTATTATAATGTATAAGTTAAAATAATAAATGAATAACTTATTATTTCAAATGTTCCTTCTTATTTTTGAATTTCGGAAATAAGAGAGAACATTTGAAATAATAATAGCATATTATAATTTATAATAAGTT
Source organism: Glandirana rugosa (assembly GCA_018402905.1). Classification (NCBI taxonomy): domain Eukaryota; kingdom Metazoa; phylum Chordata; class Amphibia; order Anura; family Ranidae; genus Glandirana; species Glandirana rugosa. Next base: position 927,067 of record BLSH010528183.1, read on the forward strand.
AAAATAATAAATCAATAACTTATTATTTCAAATGTTCTTCCTTATTTCCGAATTTTCGGAAATAAGAAAGAATATTTGAAATAATAATAAATAACTATTAAATATAGGTATTGGAATTTTCTTGAAAGTATGACTACTAGTGATACATTTCATATTTAAGTTCACTAACAGCCAAACTTTCAAGGAAATACCTATAATTTAATAGTTATTAGTTTTTAGTTTTTTCCAATTTTCGGATTTCTGAATTTCGGATTTTCTGCGGTTCCGATTGCCGAATTTCCGAATTACCGCAAATTTCCACAATTGCCGAATTACCGCAAATTGCTGAATTAACGCAATTGCCGAATTACCACAAATTTCCGAATTAACGCAATTGCTGAATTACTGCGAATTACCGCAATTGCCGAATTACCGCAAATTTCCGAATTTCCGCAATTGCCGAATTACCACGATTCGGAAAAACAACAATTCGGAAAAATTTGTAAATTGAAAATTCGGAATTCGTCCGAATTGCCGAATTTTGCAGAATTCGGTAAAAACTAAATTCGGAACGAAACTAATTGCACAAGCCTAGTTGGCGCTATATAAATCCTGTATAATTATAATAATGTCCCTGGGAGCTCCTCCCCCCTACAGTTAGAACACAGTGAGGGAACACAGTTAACCCCTTGATCGCCCCCTAGTGTTAACCCCGTCCCTGCCAGTGTCATTTATACATTGATCAGTGCATTTTTATAGCACTGATCACTGTAATAATGTCACTGGTACCCAAAAAGTGTCACTTGGGGTAAAACCTTCCGGGGCTGAAGTGGATAACCACTTAGAGAGGAACTGTTCTCCACTCACATAATTTGTGATAAAAACATCTTTGCCATTCTGAAGCTTCCCTCCAACCACTTTGCATATTATTTTATATATACTGTGGTTCTGTATTTGCCAAATATGCTGCAGAAATCTCCCTCCACTGAGTCTGGCTGCTGCCATTTTAACTGTGGGCAGCTTTCATTGGCCCTCTTATGACTCATCCCGCCTCCTTTCCTGGCAAACTCTCATGAGAGTGGGAGAGAGAGAGCTGTGCATGATGTCATAAGCCTAGACTAATGACCAGACAAGAAACAGGAAGTGGGCTGTATAAGGTATTTACTGGCAGAAAAAAATGTTTTACTATCCAAAGTTAAAACAACAAGGGCAGAAGATTTAAATGAGTTGTAAAGGCAGAATTTTTTTTATCTTAATGCATTCTATACTTTAAGATAAAAAACCTTCTGTGTGTAGTAGCCTCCCTCAGCCCCCCCCCCCCAATCACTTACCTGAGCCCCTTCTCTACAGTGATGTCCATTAGTTTCTTAGCTGTCTCAGACACTCCTCTTGGTTGGCTGAGACACAGCAGTGGCACCATTGGTTCCCGTGGCTGTCAATCAAAATCAATAGGCCAATCAGGGGAGAGATGGGGCAGGGCCAGGGCGGGACTCTGTGTCTGAATGGATACACGGAGCTCTGACCCGGCTCGGGTGCCCCCTGTAGATAGCTGCTGGCTGAGGGGGCACTTGCCAGAGGGAGGGGCGAGGAGAGCAGAAGAGGGACCCAAGAAGAGGAGGATCCGGGCTACTCTGTGCAAAAGCACTGCACAGAGGAGGTAAATATAACATGTTTGTTATTTAAAAAAGAAATGAATAGATGGAAAGTTTAAAAAATGACTGAAGGTCCGCTTTAAAGGACCAGGCCTATTTCTGACATTGGTTGCTTACGTTAAAATCAGTATTTTTTTGCTAGAAAAGTACTTAGAACCCCCAAACATTTTATATAAATATATATATATATATAGCAAAGACTCTGGAGAATAAAATGGCGGTCATTGCAATATTTTATGTCCCACGGTATTTGCGCAGCAGTCTTTCAAATGCAATTTTTTTGGAAAAAATACACTTTACTGAATTAAAAAACTAAGCATTAAAGTTAGCCCAATTTTTTTTTGTATATTGTGAAAGACAATGTTATGCTGAGTAAATAAATACCTAACATATTATGGTTGAAAGTTGCGCACACTCGTGGAATGGCGACAATTTACGGTACTTAAAAATCTCCATAGCCGACACTTCTGGCCGCTGTGTGGAGTCCCTGTGGAAGTCGGAATCGGCTTAGATTGGGACTCCTTCGTACATTTCTGTAAGCGACGCCACAACGTCACTTCTGGTTTACTCTGTGGCTAACGGCGCCGGTTTTAAAAAGATGACAGTATTCAGAATCGCAGTTTTTGGTGATCTGAATGCTGTGAAGTGTAAAGGAGGGATGGGGGGGGGGGGGGGATTAGACCCCTCATCCTTCCATAAAGTGTACCTGTCACCATTTATTACTATCACAAGGGATGTTTACATTCCTTGTGATAGCAATAAAAGTGATCAGATTTTTTTTAAAGGAACAGTGTTAAAAAATAACATAAAATAAAATAAATAGAAAAAAAAAATTGAAAGCGTCACCATGCCCGCCAACTCGCGCAGCAAAGAAAACACCTACGTAAGTCACGTCCGCATATGAAAACGGTGTTCAAACCACACATGTGAGGTATCGCCGCGATTGCCAGAGTGTGAGCAATAATTCTAGCGAAATACCTCCTCTGTAACTCTAACCTGGTAACCATTAAAATTTTTAAAGCGTCGCCTATGGAGATTTTTAGTACTAGAGTTTGTCGCCATTCCGCCAGTGTGCGCAATTTTCAACCGTGTCATCTATGGTATCTATTTACTCGGCATAACATCCTCTTTCACAATATACAAAAAAATTGGGCTAAATTTACTGAGGTCTTATTTTTAAACTCAAAAAAGGGATTTTTTTCCAGAAAATCGCACTTGAAAGACCGCTGCACAAATACTGTGTGGCAAAAAGTATTGCAACAATCGCCATTTTATTCTTTAGGGTGTTTAAAAAAATATATATAATGTTTGGGGGCTCTACGTAATTTTCTATAAAAAAAAAACGATTTTAACTTGTAAGCAACAAATGTAAAAAAGCGCTCCGAGGGTGAAGTGGATAACTATAATGTCTTTCAGATAATCCAATCATTCCAAAACTTACCGGAAATGGAGAACTGGTTGAAGGACATCTTGAAACGTTTACTTGCTCAGTAGAGCACACATGCGGCTCCAGTCCACCTTCTCTAAAGTGGAACAAACCTGGGCAAACCGAGAGAGGATCTGAAGATCTATTTGGAGGAAACTGGAGAGAAATATTAACAATCAGATATATTCCTTCACATGAAGATGACAAAACAGAAATGCAGTGCACAGCAGCTTATCATAACGGGAGAACATTACACAATGCACAAACACTGAACATCAAATGTATGTATTATAGTCAATTACAATTTTTCTTTTAAGCAGATATGTTTCAGTCTTTGAATCCCTCACCTTTATGCTAATACAATAAACAAAAAAAATGTAACAGCAGATTTCAAAGGGTTACTTAAAGATATACAGTATTTATAAAACATTAGCTGGGTGTGAATTAATCACTGTTGTTTGAAACAAAGAAGAAGATTTGCCTGCGGTGAGGCTCGGTTGACACTACAGTGACTTGGGATCCAACTTGTGTCGCCCCAAATCACCCCAAGTCACCCCAAGTCGCTTGACTTAAGAAATCCCATTGACGTGAATGAGAACCGCCTTAGTGTATACTACTGAAGTCGCTCCAACTTCAAAAAAGGTTCCAGTACTACTTCAAGGCGACTTCTATCTGACTTGTGCCCATAGAATTCAATGGAAGTCGCCTCCAAGTCTATATTGAAGCGACTTTACAGGAAAAAGAAAATAATTTACACAGTTACTCCCCACAAATTACCCAGACAACCCCCCTCTCTCTCTTCTCTGATTGGCCACAGGCAAAGTCGCCTGTCACGGAAGTCGCTTCAAGTCACTTTGTAAGTAGCCCAAAAACATGCTGAAAGTGCACTGAAGTCCCGTTCAAATCGCCTAGCAAAGTCGTGCCTGAACCGGCTCTGAATGTTTGGTGAATGTCAGATTCACTGCTTTATAAATATGCCCCTTCCTGTTATAGATCAGGGATTGGGTTATAATTTGGATAAAAGAATAAGGCTGGGTTCACACCTATGCGAATTGGATGCGGCATGACACTTGAAAACACATTGTTTTCAATGAGTCAGGTTCACATAGGTGCTGTGCATTCGCACTCCGCATTGCACAGAAAAAGTGTGCGTTTCTGGTGCAATGCGGTGCGAATTCCCAGTCTATTAAGTTCAATGGTAACGCATCTAACACAGAGATGTGTTCCGCACTGAATGGGGATATTTCTCCCTGCTTGGGGCCCCTCCCTCCCCCCACAGCTGCTGCGCTGTGAGAACGGACAGGAGCCGCCGAACGGCAGCTCCACCCCTTCTCAGCAGCAAGCAGACTGGAATTTGCACCGCAATGGTGTGAACCCAGGCTAAAGGTAAAAGTTGAAAACCAAAGTTAACTGATAGGGTCAGGTTTAAAGTTGGGGTTTCGGGTTAAGAGTCAAGGGTAATGTTAAAAGGATAATCTTAAAGTTTAAGTGTTAAAATGCACCTGTGTCCAGACTATGAACATATTAAATGTTCATTGGTTTGTATACTCTTAAGAAATAAGCTTTAAACCAAGCCATCCCTGACCTCTCCCAATGCTTATAATATAAGTAATTCAAGTAATTCAGGATACTCATAGTTAAAGAGAATGTGTAAGTACTGTAATATGCATAGTCCTGGCAGAGGTTCACTTTAAGGTTGAGCTAAAAGTTACTCTTTAGTGTTTGGTTATGGGATACGGTTAGAGTAAGTTTAAAGGTATAGTGTTGGGATGTTAGAGGTTAATTGTTAGGAACAAATTAAAGGTTTCATTTTAAAGTGATTGTAAAGTCTCTTTTTTTTCTATAAAAATAACAAACATGTTATACTTACTTGTTCAGTTGCAGTGGATTTGCTCAGAGCAGCCCGAATCCTCCTCTTCTCGGGTCCCTCTCTCCTGTTGAGTGCCCCCACAGCAAGCAGCTTGCTATGGAGGCACCCAAGCCGAGCTGCAGCTCTGTGTGTCCATTCAGACACGGAGCTGTGGTTCGGCCCCACCCCCTCTCTCTCCTGATTGGCTAACTGACTTTGATTGACAGCAGCGGGAGCCAATAGGGCGGCTGCTGTGTCCCAGCCAATCAGGAGGGAGAGTTCAGGATGGCTGAGACACTAATGGATGCTGGATAGAGATGGGGCTCCAGCAGGGCTCGAGTCCTGCAGGAACGCAGGGGGATGACGTTCCTGTACTTTTTCCACAGCAGGAATGCCGTCCCCATTAGCAGCCGCGTCCTGCAGCTGTTTAGAAAAAAGAAACTTTTCTGCCTTGGCCTTGTCTGTGTTCAGTGGGGGCCGGGGACAGAAAGTGGACTATTTCTTCATTTTCGGCTTTAGGTGGATTAACCTGCCGCAGCGTTCCTGGCCAGCTCCAGTGTACTGATATAACCGGCCTTCAACTGTGTAGAGCGCTGCGGGGGATTAATCCGATTAATCCGCCTAAAGCCGAAAATGAAGAAATAGTCCGCTTTCTGTCCCCGGCTTCCCACTGAACACAGGCAAGGCAGAAATTTTTTTTTTCTAAACAGCTGCACAGCCGGAGATTAGTGTAGTGGTTCTGGAGGAACCACCTGCAGGAGAAGGACTGCACCTGGGCCTCGGGTAGAAGAAGCTGCGCAGACCAGGTGCTGGGGTGGGGAACTTATGGTCCTTTCACACGGGCTTGTCCATGTACGGACTCCGCTTTGCTCAGCGGGGATCAATCCGTTAATTCCCGCTGAGCAGGCAGATAACAAGCCCATCTCTCTCACTGTGCAGAGACGGACCTGTCAGAGCCCCGCTCTCCTCTATGGGGAACAGACCGCCTGTCCATTTTCATCTGATCCTATCCAATCCGATTCTCCAGACAGATGAAAAATAGGGGTTCCTTCCATCTGGATTTCACGAACATGATTGGATCGGATAGTGGCAGATGTCAGCGGTGACATGTCCGCTAAATGGAGCGTCCGATCAGGTCCGCCTGAAAAACTGACAGGTGGACCTGATCGGAATGTCCATGTGAAAGAGGCCTTACAGTGCATTATTTGAACTCTTGGGTAATAGCAAGCAAGTTTGGAGTGACACATCTGAGGGGGCCCCCTGCTTCCCCCCCTATTGATGGGCATTGGTGGGGTTGCAGATGGGGTTGCAGATGGGCACTGATCAGGCTGCATTGATGAGCACTGGTGAGGCAGAGCTGATGGGCACTGATCAGGCTGCATTGATGGGCACTGGTGAGGCTGCACTGATCAGGCTTCATAGATGGGCACTGATCAGGCTGTATTGATGGGCACTGGTGAGGCTGTATTGATGGGCAGTGGTGAGGCTGAGCTGATGGGCACTGATCAGGCTGCATTAATGGGAACTGATCAGGCTGCATTGATGGGCACTGGTGAGGCTACATTGATGGGCACTGGTGAGGCTGCATTGATGGGCACTGATGAGGCTGCATTGATGGGCACTGGTGAGGCTGCATTGATGGGCACTGATGAGGCTGCATTGATGGGCACTAATCAGGCTGCATTGATGGGCACTGGTGAGGCTGCATTGATGGGCACTGATAATGCTGCATTGATGGGCACTAATCAGGCTGCATTGATGGGCACTGGTGAGGCTGCATTGATGGGCACTGATCAGGCTGCATAGATGGGAACTGATTAGGCTGCATAGATGGGCACTGGTGAGGCTGCATTGATGGGCAGTGGTGAGGCTGAGCTGATGGGTACTGATCAGGCTGCATTGATGGGCACTGATCAGGCTGCATTGATGGGCACTGGTGAGGCTGTGCTGATAAGGCTGCATTGATCGACCCTGCGAGGGGCATTGCTGTAGATTAGGGTACACTAGTGTTGCCCTCTGAAGACTGCTGCACACAGAAGGCTTGTTATCTTAATGCATAGAATGCATTGAGATAAAAATAATGTTCGGACTTTACAACCCCTTTAAGGTTAGGTTAACACTCAATTTTTTTCCAATGCAGTGGGGATGTGCCCTATTTAACTGTTCGTTTTCTCTAGCGGTGAACACACAGCCTATACTTTTTCGATCATTCGAACCTCCGGTAAACGGCGCTCCCCCATGTCCAACGGTGAACTGTTCCTGAAAGGAATGGATGGTACTGCGCAGCCTATTTCTGTAGGTGTTAATATATAGTGGTCTCATACATTATTCTGATTTAAAAATATACGTGTATGATGTAAAAATATATACAATGATGAGGATAACGCATGTAAAAATATATAGGTATAAATAGACGATATAAAGTGCAATATATAATAAATCCTTCAATAAAAATGCAGTGGGTACAATCTTATAAAAGCATTGGCTATACAGGGAGTGCAGAATTATTAGGCAAGTTGTATTTTTGAGGAATAATTTTATTATTGAACAACAACCATGTTCTCAATGATTCCAAAAACTCATTAATATCAAAGCTGAATATTTTTGGAAGTAGTTTTTAGTTTGTTTTTAGTTGTAGCTATTTTAGGAGGATATCTGTGTGTGCAGGTGACTATTACTGTGCATAATTATTAGGCAACTTAACAAAAAACAAATATATACCCATTTCAATTATTTATTTTCAGCAGTGAAACCAATATAACATCTCAAAATTCACAAATATACATTTCTGACATTCAAAAACAAAACAAAAACAAATCAGTGACCAATATAGCCACCTTTCTTTGCAAGGACACTCAAAAGCCTGCCATCCATGGATTCTGTCAGTGTTTTGATCTGTTCACCAT
>BLSH010528183.1:936411-959553 GCA_018402905.1 Glandirana rugosa
ACAATTTCGCTAACAGATGGGAAATCTCCCTAAAAATGGATGTCCATTCGGATATTATTTGGTATGTCCAAATAATCTATAAGGGGGAGGTTCGTGGACACTGCAGTGCAGCGCATACGGCACATACAGGACCTCGTACGTAGCGCTGAAGGGCCGCTTCCGGACCGCGTATCACGGCCTGGAACGGCCTTTCTGCCCGAGGGTGTGGGTTCGCGCCCTCACTGCAAAGTGCCGAGGTCGGTCAGCGTTGTGACCTCGGCGCATGGGTATTCGTTCTAGGTTCCCTTCTACAGGCGAGGGAGTCTCCCCTGGCTCGTCGGGCAAAGCTACAAAACTTTAAAATATACACAGCGGCGTCTAAGCACCTTTCACTGTGTCTCCAGCAATACAGGAAATAGCCTACGCGTTACGTCATGTGACTTCTTCAGGGCTAGCACTGAAGAAGTCACATGACGTAACGCGTAGGCTATTTCCTGTATTATACTCACCTTGGAACGAAGATCCGAACGGGCTGCTCGGTCCCCTCTGAGGGAGCGGACATCTTCCCTTGGATCTTGCTTATGGGTACGCGGCTCCAGTGTTGCGACTGGCTGGAGCCGTGAAACGTCACTCCCGCGCTTGGGTGTGGGAGCCCGTCTTTCCGGCAAGGTCCGGCACTATGCGCCAGGCCTTCGCCGGGAAGTCGCGATGCATGCTCCAGGACATACACGGCATACGCGACGTGACGTCACAGGTGCTTGGAGGGGGAATATCTAATAAACCTGTATGGTTTATTATAGGCTTACCTGTAGGTAAAAATCCCTCTAAAGGGTAGACAATCGCTTTAACAAACAGCTATTCTTCACACACAACTAGACTCTCTCAATCATTTTTCGACCAATTCAAATTGTTCAGAAAATTTGGAATTCATTAGAAAATGAATATACGAAAATAAATAACACATTTCAACTAAATTCGTTACTATATTATTCGGCGATTTGGATACATCCTAATGTCCAAATAGCCAAAAATTTGTCAGAATTTATATTCGGACCGAAACGAATTGCACATGTTTAGCTTGTGCTTGGAGGATCGGAGGATAAGGCGAGTATATCTCAGCTCTCCATAACTCTAGATGAAAATGAGTAGTAAACTCATGCACAGCCACTCTACATGGAGGAAAAAAATTAGTTCAACTTCAAGGAAAAAGATTATAGTGGCGTTAAAAGTTATTGTCATTAGGTTACAATTGTAGGTTTGGGCAAGGGACCTTTAAATGTGAGTGGTGGCCTAAGGGTTTGGTTAAGGTTAGGGGTCAGATAGTGTGTGAGATCACTTTAAATTTATACTTTTTTGGGGGAGGGCTCAAAAATCCCTTCTCAGCTCTGAAAAACAAACATAACTTTGCCCGTCGTATTATCACAGTCCCACTATACAGCAAGTCGCTGATTACCACCATTACCAGTATAAAACAATTAAATAAATTTAAAATCCAGTATATATACCATAGTTTGTAGACGCTATAACTTTCATGCAAACCAATTATTATATGCTTCTTGGAATTTTTATGTAGCAAAATACATTTTGGCCAAAAATTATGAAGAAATTTGATTTTTTTTAATTGGATGACCCCCTGAAGACGAATCAGCGAGTTAAAATGCGTAGGGGTCATTCCTCTCCATAGTTTTGTTTCTCTTATTTAATTGGATATATTTTGTAGCAAAAAAAAATATTGTTTTTTTTCAAAACTTATGGTCTTTTTTTGTTTATATAATAAAAAAAAAAATACCACCAATAGAAAGCTCTATTTGTGGGAAAATAAATTATATAAATTTAATTTGTGTATTGTGTTGCATGACCTCCCAATTACCAGTTAAAGTAACGCAGTGCCGAATAACAAAAAATGGCCTTGTCGTGAAGGGGGTAAAATCTTGCCGAGGTCAAGTGGTTAAAGAGCTATAAAAAGCAAAAGGGATATCTCACCTTTGAGACAGCAGTGATGAATTCCTGGCTTCCTATTCCATTGTTTCAAAGACTACAGTAATGATATTTGCCCAGGAATAATACTTAATAAATGTTCCGCGCAAACGGATAGGAATATTATTAATCTGAGAGCTGCTGTCACCACCGAACTTCACAAATGTGTAGTTGGATAATATAAGCGTATAAAGGTGGATATGGCGCTGCTCTGTAAATTTATATATTGCTGGTAGGTATTAAATTCCCAGTATACCGGTAAATATTAGATGTAAAATACCATGGGACATAAAGCGAATTGATATATCACTGGGGCCCATATGTCATAAGTCACTTCCGGTTTTCGGGCCGTGGAACGCAGGGAACGCGGCGGATATCCTGTATTGAACATACACGCTCGCTTCTACATGCTGATATGTGAGTTTTTATTTGTCTTGGCTATTACAATAAAATTAGCAATATTGCGCAAGATACTGTCTTGTTTTACATGACCAAACTTAAACGGAGGAGAGAAGGTGAACAGGCTTCGGGAACACCCCGTCAGGGGGGAATATTATTGGCAGCAGAGAGCAGCAGGTTTTTGTGGATTCCTACCAAACGTGTACCCCTTTAGTGGGGAACGTTTTCTGGTGAGTGGCCACACGTTTTCAGAGAAAGAGGGGGAACACTTTATGCACAGAGTGGAGTGGAAATGCAGGTCACAGCCACATTTCACTTCTAGAGGGATTGCCATCTTATCTGTGTGAAGTGAAGATATCTCCAGTGGATTTAAATATTCTAGAAACTGTTATACAGCACGCCTTTGATAGCACTTGCTTGGCTTTTTGCACTTTACGTATTATTTTAGAATATATACATTTTGCACATTTGCACATTATTTATACTGTTTGATATGTCATTCTCAATTATATAACCACTTTCCGACCAGCGCCGTAAATAGGCGGCGGTCGGGTTTGAGCGGCTCTCCCGGGACATATATATCCCGGTATCATTTTTTAGAGCGGGCGGTCGGCTATCCAGGGGTAATGACCGATTCGGCTCGGGAGCCGCTCGGTCGTTACCCCAGGGGGCGGGAGGGGACACCCCCCCTCCCGCCGCCTTCCGCCGCTCTTCTCCGGCCTCCTGTCCCACTGGGAGACCGGAGCGACGATCCGGCGCATCCGCCGGCTGGAAGGAGACTGACAGAAGCCGTAATCGGCTCCGATCGGGTCTCCTTCGGCGAATTCCAGAAGCGACGTCACAACGTCACTTCCGGTTTACGCGGCGGCTAACGGCGCCAAATTTAAAAAAATGACAGTATTCAGAATCGCTGTTTTTGGCAATCTGAATACTGTGAAGTGCAAAGGAGGGATGGCGGGTCTTTTAGACCCTCCAAAAAGAGTACCTGTCACCATATTTTACTATCACAAGGGATGTTTACATTCCTTGTGATAGCAATAAAAGTGATCAGAATTTTTTTTTTTAAAGGAACAGTGCTAAAAATAAATAAATAAATAAAACTAAAAAAAAAAAAAAAAAAAAAGATTTAAATTGCCACCGTCCCCGCGAGCTCGCGCAGCAAAGAAAACGCATACGTAAGTCGCACCCACATATGAAAACGGTGTTAAAACCACACATGTGAGGTATCGCCGCGATCGTCAGAGTGTGTGCAATAATTCTAGCAAAAGACCTCCTCTGTAACTCTAACCTGGCAACCGGTAAAAATTTTTAAAAACGTTGCCTATGGAACTTTTTAAATACCGGACTTTGTCGCCATTCCGCTAGTGCGCGCAATTTTCAACCATGTCATGTATGGTATCTATTTACTCGGCGTAACACCCTCTTTCACAATATGCAAAAAAATTGGGCTAACTTTACTGTTGTCTTATTTTTTAACTCAAAAAAGTAAAATTCTTCCAAAAACGCGCTTGAAAGACCGCTGCGCAAATACCGTGTGACAAAAAGTATTGCAAAGATCGCCATCTTATTCTCTAGGGTGTTTGAAAAAAAAAATATAATGTTTGGGGGTTCTAAGTAATTCTCTAGCAAAAAAAAATGTTTTTAGCTTGTGACCACCAAATGTAAAAAAGTAGCCCGGTAGGTAAGTGGTTAATAAGAGTCGTATATGCATTTATACTCCCATACAGCACTTTATTTTTTCATCCATTTTTTACACATTTTGTCACATACATGATTTATAGTATTATATTTACATTTATATTTATATTTTCTATTGATTTTCATTAATCTTTTATTGATTTTATAGATTTTTTTAACACCATCATATTTATATATCAGTTTGTTAATATTTTTTACACATAAGAGCTTACCTATCAACAGAAATTACAAAGACATTACACCTTATTTGATATTCGATACATTGTGTGATATATCAATTCGCTTTATGTCCCATGGTATTTTACATCTAATATTTACCGGTATACTGGGAATTTAATACCTACCATCAATATATAATTTTACAGAGCAGCGCCATATCCACCTTAATACGCTTATATTTGCCCAGGACCTTCAGTATGTCAGCATGCCATTCTACTTATCAGCATGCTGGAACAAAAGTAAGAAAGGTTTTAAGTGAAATTGCCTTTTAAGCAAAAAACATTCTCTTCTTATCCAGATGCACCAAAAGATGTGACGGTCAGCTTACCCAAAAATGGAGAGTTTTTGAAGGGTAGTGATGTGACTTTAACATGCTCCAGCAGATCTAACCCACCTCCACACACATATGAATGGAATTGTGTGAATAGCAAAATTAAATTAAGATCTCAAGATCAGATCATCAAAGTACGGAATGTCACCAAAGACACAGAACCCTATTCTTGTACTGCAATAAATGATATTGGGAGAGGACAATCACCACCAACAGAGATACGTGAGCAATGTATGTACTGTATATCATACTCAGCAGCAATAGAGGCAAATCTTTTCTTTATATTATTTTACAATGTACTTTGTGTGTTCTGTAGATGCTGCTACTGGTGTTCAAGTTATTGTGCATCACCCAACAGAGGGAGCCACTGAGCTAAAGTGCAGTTTTGTGAGTAGTCATCCCAATGTGACTCATTACACCTGGATCAAGGATGGAAAAAGCCTCATAAACAAAACTGAACAGATCCTGGTATTAGACAGCAATGAAGACAATTCTGGCTTATACTCCTGCATTGCTCACAACACAGCTGGAAGCTCCACCTCCGCAGAGCTGGATTTTGAAGGTCAGCTATTAAATTTACTTTCCTAGCAAAATTATTTGTTTTTCAATTTGCTTCATTAGCCATCACTTTGCTGCTGATGGAAACTCTACTTGCCAGCGACATTCTGTTTATCTGGTCAAAGAGGAAGCTATATGTGAAAGTAAGTCTCTCTTGTGCTCTATGTTGAGTTTTTTTTGCTAGTGCATTGACACCAATTTTTTAACACTTACATTTCTAGATGTCTTAAGGCTGTTCATGTGATTCACAGGGTCTCATTGGCCACATTTCTGGTGGTTGGTGGTCTTCAATTATGCAGAGAGTGGTGTTGATGTGGTTACTCTCTTCACCCAATTCAGCCAAGACTGCAGCAACTGGGTGACATTCATCACCAATTTATGAATAACCCTTCAGATGTCTACTTTAGCTCTGTGGCTCCTTGGCTTTTATTGTCTTCTTTTCTGTGTAACCTTAAAAAATTGAACTGTCAATCTCCCTTCGTCTGGGGCTCCATGCAAGATCTCACCTCGTGGAGTTTCAATGATCATAAGAAAAGCAAGGAATCAGCCCAGAACTACACGTCAATGATCTCAAGGCAGCTGGGACCATAGTCACCAAAAAAACTGAAATGCTCAATTTATGAATAACCCTCCAGATGTCTACTTTAGCTCTGTGGCTCCTTGGCTTTTATTGTCTTCTTTTCTGTGTAACCTTAAAAAATTGAACATGAAAATTTATTGTAACTACTAAAGGTCTCATAACTTCCTTCTTCATAGATAGCACAGCGGATGGGGACTCAACTAGTGATGAAAGCAGTTCTAATTTACTTCTAATCCTGGGGATTTTGGCTGGAGTCATCCTTTTGATTATGATTGTCTACTTTGTTAAAAGGTAATGCAGACAAAGCACCCATATAAACCTCACCAAGGTTTCAGTCCAAGCTAGTTTTAGTCATAAGACACCTTCATGACCAATGGACCTCATGCTAATGAAAAGGCTGGAAACACAATGGCCTGTGTTAGCCTTAGTAGCCAAACTAAATCTGACTATAGCTTTTTAGTGAAAGCTTGATAGATTTTTATCATCAGACATTTTAGGAATCCATCCTTCTCTTCCCTTCCCTTCCCTTCCCTTCCTTCCCTTTCTTTTCTTCCCTTTCCTTTCCCTTCCTTTCCTTTTCCTTCTCTTTCCTTTCCTTCTCTCCTTCCTTTTCCTTCTCTCATGTTCTTTCTCTTTCCTTTTATTTCCTTTCCTTCTCTCCTTCTCTTCTTTCCTTTCCTCCTCTTTGTTCCTTTTCCTTTCCCCTTTCCTTTCCTTCTCTCCTTCCTTTTCCTTCTCCCATGTTCTTTCTCTTTCCTTCTCTCCTTCTCTTCTTTCCTTTCCTCCTCTTCCTTCCTTTTCCTTTCCCCTTTCCTTTCCTTCTCTCGTTTCCTTCCCTCCTTCCTTTCCTTTCCTTCTCTCACTCCCAACAATACCATCATAATAACTAATACTGATTTTTTTTTCTTTAGAATGAAAGCACGTCAGACATCTTCAAGGCACGAGGTACATTACTTAAAGGATGCATAGGGTTTTTGCATGTTTTATTTAATTACTATGCTCGGGGCTAAAGAATATAGTGAGTATGATAGTGGAGCCTGGGCCATGCATGCCCAAGTTGCTCATTGGCTGTATGGGGAGATTTGCAAGCAATAGTGTGCATAGATAACTGTCATTCTCTTGCCACACTAATTCTGTATAGTCAACCCCACTCAATATCACTGGATTTTTGCAATATACCTTATATGGTGCAGTAGTACAATTCTGTATATTTATTAATTGTGGTTTATGAAACCTACCGTTTATCTTAAAGGAGTGTTTTTCTTTTTCTCGTACTTTTTGTCCCCAGAATTCACAACAACCGGATGCTACATATGTGGATCTAGTGAAAGCAGAGATTTCAAGGGATTATGACACACTAAAGGTAATAAAATAACAGGTGTATTTTAACCCACACAAAGCGACATTCTGCCACAAACCAATTACTTAAATCCGACCTTTAGCAGAAAATAACAAGTTAAAAATAAATAGCTTATTAAAAGCTAAAACAGCAAAACCATCTTTTTTTGCAATTGTCATATTTAAATAGTTGGTAAGGTTGAATAAAGACATTAGTCTATCCAGTTGAAAAAAAGGTGGGGGGGGGGGGTATATTTGGACTTTAAACGAGGCACATATAGAAATGTGCCTCCTTCCCTGTTCTGTGAAATGCAATAGGAAGTTTTGGACTTTGAGTGAGGCGAGTGATAACAAGATAGATAAAAAAGGTATTGGCATATTTAATGGCCTTAATAATGGAAAACCATGGCAAAAAGTGTATACATATATAATAGTCATCTCTTACATGCAAGTAAGGAAACATATTGCATTTGACACCGTATATTGAGATCAAGGCTTTTAACATGATGTGGTTAGAGCCATGTGTGGAATAAAGGCTGCATCCTATAAAGCTCAGCGCATTTCATGGATTCAATCTAACTCATCAGGAGTACTCTCTTAAAGGGAGTGCTCCTAATCTCAGCTTGTTACCTGTATCAGCCGATGACTGAGCCTCCTGCTGGGATCTTCAGATAACCATACGGTTTTACACTATGGAGTTCTTTATTCTCTTTATGGCCTGACTTACATTTTGGATGCTACTGACTTTTGGAGTTCCCTGCGTTTGGAGTGGATTATTTCAATCTTTGCATTTTTGGATGAGAGTGACATGGTTGAAGTGGCTTAGAAGGATGGTGGCGGACCTTTTGGTTGGATACTAAATACCTCTGTCCATACGCAAATTTCCCTACCCTCTGGTAAGCGCATAATACACTTGGCAGTGCATTGTCACTTGGTGGAAAGTGTTGGTGACTATATTGCTAACCGCGTGCATACTCGATATTTTGGATCAAGATACATGATACCCTGCATATACAACACGGACACTTTATTGTTTATGTATGTATTTTTATTCTTAAGTTATGATTTCATCATTTTTCTCATTTGAGATATACATTTTTTTGGACACTTTGCACTTTATATTTATATTTTGGTCTGATGACACGTTTATCATTATCTTCATTACTACTGTCTTTAGCGCTACACTATTTATATTATACCTGTATAAAAGACACCTCTCCACAGAACCAATCAATCGGATTCCAATCTCCCCACCATGGGATTATTCACAAATGGAAGAAACACAAAAATAACTGTCAATCTCCCTCAGTCTTGGGCTCCATGCAAGATCTCACCTCGTGGAGTTTCAATGATCATGAGAAAAGCAAGGAATCAGCCCAGAACAACATGGGAGAATTGTGTCAATGATCTCAAGGCAGCTGGGACCATAGTCACCAAAAAAACAATTGGAAACACACTACGCTGTGAAGGACTGACATCCTGCAGTGCCCACAAGGTTCCTCTGCTCAAGAAAGCACCTGTACAGGCCCATCTGAAGTTTGCTAATGAACATCTGAATGATTCAAAGGAAAACTGGGTGAAAGTGTTGTGGTCAGATGAGACCAAAATCGGCTCTTTGGCATCAACTCAACTTGCCGTGTTTGGAGGAGGAGGAATGCTACCTATGACCCCAAGAACACCATCCCCACCATCAAACATGGAGGTGGAAATATTATGCTTTGGGTGTGTTTTTCTGCTAAGGGGACAGCCCAACTTTACCGCATAAAAGGGACGATTTCTGCTAAGGGGACAGTACAACTTTACCTCATAAAAGGGACGATGAACGGGGCCATGTACTATACCATCAAATCTTGGGTGAGAACCTCCTTTCCTCAGCCAGGGTATTGAACATGGGTCATGGATGGGTATTCCAGCATTACAGTGACCCAAAACACATGGCTAAGGCAACAAAGGAGTGGCTCAAGAAGAAGCACATTAAGGTCCTGGAGTGGCCTAGCCAGTCTCCAGACCTTAATCCAATAGAAAATATGTGGAGGGAGCTGAAGGTTCGAGTTACCAAACATCAGCATCAAAACCTTAATGACTGGGAGAGGATCTGCAAAATCTCTCCTGGGATGTGTGCAAACCTGGTGGCCAACTACAGGAAACGTCTGACCTCTGTGATTGCCAACAAGGGTTTTATCACCAAGTACTAAGTCATGTTTTGCAAAGGGGTCAAATACTTATTTTATTCATTAACCACTTCAATACCAGGCACTTAGAACACTTCCCGCCCAG
Source organism: Glandirana rugosa (assembly GCA_018402905.1). Classification (NCBI taxonomy): domain Eukaryota; kingdom Metazoa; phylum Chordata; class Amphibia; order Anura; family Ranidae; genus Glandirana; species Glandirana rugosa. Next base: position 945,768 of record BLSH010528183.1, read on the forward strand.
ACCAATTTTCAGCTTTCAGTGCTCTCACACTTTGAGTGACAATTACTCAGTCATGCTACACTGTATCCAAACAACATTTTTTTCTCATAAATAGAGCTTTCTTTTGGTAGCATTTAGTCCCCGCTGGATTTTTAATTGTTTGCGATATAAGCGAAAAAAAACATTTTTTTTTAGTTTCTACTGTAAAATTTAGCAAAAAAGTAATTATTCTTCATAAGTTTGGACCAAAATGTATACTGCTACATATCTTTGGTAAAAATAGTGGATATTATTTAGTCTGTGTGAACGTTATAGAGTCTACAAGCTATGGTACAAATCACTGAAAATTGATCACACCTGATGTACTGACGGCCTATCTCATTTCTTGAGACACTAAGTGCCCATTCACACAGAGGCGACTTGCGATCCGACTTGAGTCGCCTCAAGTTGCCCCAAGTCACTTGACATCTCAAATCCCATAGAAGTGAATGGGAGCTGTCCTAATTTACACTACTGAAGTCTCTTCAACTTCAGAAAAGGTTCCTGTGCTACTTCCAGACTTGGAGGCGACTTCTATTGAATCCTATGGGTACAAGTCGGATAGAAGTCGCCTCCAAGTCGGATCCCCCATCTACATGGAAGCGACTTTACAGTGAAAAGAATAAAATGTATCTTTAGGCAACTCCCCCTCCCTTCCCTGATCGGCCACAGGCAAATTCGACTGGCAAAAGTCGTGTTGTAAAGTCGCGCTGAAAGTCATGCTGAAATCGCCTAGCAAAGTCCCGCTGAAGTCGAGTCGCCCCTGTGTGAATGCAGCCTTACAAGCCAGAACAGTACAAATACCCCCCAAATTACCCCTTTTTGGAAAGTAGACATTCCAAGGTCTTTAGTAAGAGGCATGGTGAGTTTTTTCATGGTTTAATTTTTTCACACAATTCTTTGCAAAATTAAGATTTTTTTTTCACAAAATTGTCATATGTTAACAGGTTATTTCTCTCACATGGCATGTGCATGCCACAAATTACACCCCAAAACACATTCTACTACTTCTCCTGAGTATGGCGATACCACATGTGTGGGACATTTTCACAGCCTGTCCACATACAGAGGCTCAACATGCAGGGAGCACTATTAAGTGTTCTAGGAGCATATATTACACATCTAACTTGTTGACTACCTATTACACTTTTGAAGGCCTTGGAGCACCAGGACAATGGAATTGCCCACAAAATGATCCCATTTTGGAAAGAAAACACCCCAACGTATAATCTATGAGGCATAATGAGTCTTTTGTACGGATCATTTTTTTCCAGAAGTTTTTGGAAAATGTGGAAAAAAAATGAAAACGCATTTTTTACGTAAAGTTGTCCATTTATAAGATATTTCTAATGCATAGCATGTACATAGCAAAAATAACACCCCAAAATACATTCTGCTACTCCTCCCAAGTATGGCGATACCACATGTGTGAGACTTTTACATAGCCTGGCCACATACAGAGACCCAACATTGAAGTAGCACCGTCAGGTATTTTAGAAGCATAAATTACACATCTCATTTCTCAACCACATATTACACTTTTGAAGGCCCTGGAAAACCAGAACAATGGAAATGCCCACAAAATGACCTCCAGGCATTCTAGGAGCATAAATTACACATATCATTTTCTGACTACCGATCACATTTTTGAAGGCCCTTTATGTTTCTAACACATATCATGTACATACCAAATAACAAAAGATTACCTGTGATTTTAGTAGTGCAGTGATCCGCAGAGGAGAGCATTGGTCCAGGCAGCAGGCAGAGATGTGGTCAGCGACAGCAAAAGCAATCGTCCAGGCAGCAGACTGGCATACTGTCCATAGTTAGTACAGGCAGAGATACTGCCAGCACAGCCAAAGCATTGGTCCAGGTAGCAGGCAGAGATGTCCAGGCAGAAATACTATCCATAGTCAGTAGAGGCAGCAGGCAGAGATTTACATAGTTACATAGTTAGTCAGGTTGAAAAAAGTCCATCCAGTTCAACCACAAAAAAAAAAAAAAATGTATATAACCATACAATCCCATATACAATCCTTCACCAATAGTTGATCCAGAGGAAGGCAAAACCCCCAGCAAAGCATGATCTAATTTGCTATAGCGGGTGGAAAAATTGCTTCCTGATCCCCCAAGAGGCAATTGGATTCACCCTGGATCAATTTTACCTAAAAAATGTTACTACCCAGTTATATTATTTACATTAAAGAAAGAATCCAGGCATTGTTTAAAGCAATCTACCGTGCTGGCCAAAACCACCTCTGGAGGAAGTCTATTCCACATTTTCACAGCTCTAACCGTGAAGAAACCTTTCCATATTTGGAGATGAAATCTTTTTTCCTCCAGACGTAAAGAGTGCCCCCTTGTCCTTTGTGATGACCATAAAGTAAATAACTCAACACCAAGATCACTATATGGACCACTTATGTATTTGTACATGTTGATCATATCCCCCCTTAATCTCCTCTTCTCAAGAGAGAATAAATTCAACTCCTCTAATCTTTCTTCATAGCTGAGTTCCTCTATGCCTCTTATTAGTTTGGTTCCCGATATCTTTTTTGAGAACTGGTGTCCAAAACTGAACTGCATATTCCAGATGAGGTCTTACTAATGATTTATACAGGGGGAAAATGATGTCACTATCTCTGGAGTCCATACCTCTCTTAATACAAGAAAGGACTTTGCTTGCTTTGGAAACTGCAGCTTGGCATTGCATGCCATTATTAAGCTTATGATCTACCAAAACCCCCAGATCCTTCTCCACTATGGATTCCCCCAGTTGTACTCCCCCTAGTATGTACGACACATGCATATTCTTAGCCCCCAAATGCATAACTTTACATTTATCAACATTAAACGTCATTTGCCACATAGGTGCCTAAGTAGACAGTGCATCGCGGTCTGCTTGTAAGTTGGAGATATCCTGTAAGGATGTTATTCCACTGCATAGCTTGGTGTCATCTGCAAACACTGAAATGGTACTTTTAATCCCAGACCCGATATCATATATAAATATATCGAAAAGTAAGGGTCCCAACACTGAACCACTGATAACCTTAGACCATTCAGAGTAAGAATCGTTAACCACTACTTTCTTATTTCGGTCTTTTAGCCAGTTATCTATCCATTTACAAACTGATCTTTCCAAGCCTGTAGACTTTACCTTACATATTAGCCATAAATATGATCAACACAGCCAATGTATTGGTCCAGGCAGCAAGGAGAAACATGGTCCATAAAGTCCTGGGTCATTACAGGCATCAATATGGTCAGCACAGCCAAAGTATTAGCCCAGGCAGCAGGAAGAAACATGGTCCAGAAAGTCCTGGGTCATTACAGGCAGCGATATGGTCAGTACAGCCAAAATATTGATCCAGGCAGCAGGAAGAAATATGGTCCATAAAGTCCTGGGTCATTACAGGCAGCAATATGGTCAGCCCAGCCAAAGTATTGGTCCAGGCAGCAGGAGGGACCATCAGGCTTGGGACCAGGGGGACAGGGCTAAAAGCTTCTCCAGCCCAAATCTCTTTGAAGCCTCAGGAAACCAGACCCTGTTCTTGGAACGCAGAAAACTAAAAACTGTTTTTCTATACTCAGAATGCTTTGCTGGAGACCCTCACATATGTGAGACCCCTGTGTACTAAAGTAGAAGGGCAAAAGATCAGTCCAAGTGACAGGCAAAAACATGGTCTATTAACAGGCCCAGGTTGGTGCATATGGAAGTCAGAAACATGGTTTAAAATGTCAGGCAAAGACATTGTCCGTAAACAGGCCAGGGTCAGTTAACGTGGAAGTCAGAAACGTGGTTTAAAACAGCGGGCAAAGACATTGTCGGTAAACAGGCCAGGGTCAGTTAACGTGGTAGCAGCCAAATGATCCACACAGGCATTTGAAATGGGGAAATGGCAGTCTTTTGAAAATAAGGGGAACTAAGTGCTAATAGATGTATGATAATTTTTGAAACAATCTCCGATGCACAGGCCAGGTTGGGAGGGACATTGAGGGCAATAATAGGTATTGTCTCTTCTGACTCCTCCTCTGGAGCATACATGGCATCTCTTGTCGTCTTCTTCCAGATTCTGTGTGTGTGTAGGGGGGGGGGAATTGTAGGGAAAATGTTGCTTGTGGAGTCACACTATCAGAGCGAATACTTCCTGGGGCAGGTCCTTGCTGATAAATGAGGGCAGTGACAATTTCTTCAATGTATTTGAGGTAAGTGAGGGATTGGTTCTCGGACGATCTCTGGTAACAGACAAAAAAATTGTACATGGCCATATGGAAAAGGTGAATGCAGCTTTCTTGTACCAATAAGGGGACTTCCGGGTCGACAAATAGGGCTGTAACATCTGGTCATTTAAATCCACCCCCCATGAATAGATTGTAGTCGTGGACACATTTGGGCTTTACAACGGGACCACTTCTTCTCTGAATCTCCATCAAGGTGTCGTTGTGGATAGTAGAGAGGATGTGGACATATTTCTTGTCCCTCCACTTCATGGCCAATACCTCTTCATTCCTCATGAAGGCAGATTCCCTGTTTTGAAGTTTTTTGGTGAGGAGATGTTGTGGGAAGCCCTTCCGGTTTTTCTTGAAGGTGCCGCAGGCCAGGATTGTTTCTCGATAAAGGTAGCAAAATAGGGGCAAGCTCGTATAATAGTTGTCAACATATAAGTGGTATCCTTTTCCAAACACGGGGTATGCCAGCTCCCAGACAATTTTCCCACTGATTCCTATATATGTGGGGCAATCACGGGGCTGGAGCTGGGAGTCTTTACCTTCATAGATATGGAAGGTGTATACGTATCCAGTGGCTTGATCACATAGTTTGTTCAGATTTAAGCCATACCTGGCTCTCTTGCTTGGGATTTACTGCTTGAAATGCAGCCGGCCAGTGAAATAGATAAGGGACTCGTCTACACAAATGTTTTTATCTGGGATGAACACTTCCGCAAATCTCTGGGAAAATGAATTAATTAGGGGGCGTAGCTTGTACAATTTGTCAAGGTTGGGGTGATCTCGGGGAGGGCACTGCGAATTATCATTAAAATGCAGGAAACGCATAATCATGTCGTATCATGTCCTTGACATGACAGCGGAGTTTATTGGCATATGGTGGATGGGGTGGGTGGACCAGTACGCATGGAGTTCATTTTTTTGTCAGCCCCATATTAAACGTAAGGCCCCAAAATACTTTACATTTGTCCAGTGTGAGGTGTCTCCAATGGAACATTCGGGCCTAAGAGGAAGTGGGGTTGGCAGCAATAAGTTGCTCTGCATAGAGATTTGTTTGCTCCACCATACTCTGCAGCAAACCGGGGGAGAAAGACAAATAAAAATAATCCAATGGGACAAAATTGGCAGTATCGACCTGCACACCTGGCTGTGCGGTGAAATCAGGGACTATTGCGGACCCTGAGTTGGCAGGCAACCATAAGGGTTTTGCCAGGGCATCAGGAAGGACTGGGCCTTCTGGCCCAGACTGGGATTAGGGTTCTTTGGGTTGGGCGTGTAGTTCCAGTACTTGTACTGGGCTCCTCTTCCTGGGGTCTGGCACTGCTGGTGGTGGGCAGGTCTTCAGATCTTGGTCCTGATCTCCTTATTCTTCTAGAAGGGGGGGAGGCGGTTTCCTCCACTAAATCAGACTCTGATCCACTGCCCTCTACTGGCTCATATTCTGAACCAGAATTATATGAGCTCCCCTCTGCTCTCATCATCTGACATGGCTAGGATGTCATATGCCTCCCGAGGGGTATAGAATCTCTGAGACATGGTGGACCTATTGACTGTACTGATGGCAGTACTGATGGGTGGCGGTACTGGTGGTGGACCTACGTTTAGTTGTACCGGTGGTGGTACTAGTGGCTGGCCTGTGTGGCGGTACCGATGGTGGTACAAGTGGCGGACCTGTGTGGCGGTACCGGTACTGGTGGCGGGCCTGTGTTTAGTGGTACCAATGGCAGTACTAGTGGTGGTACCGGTGGCGGTACTGTGTGGCAGTACCAATGGTGGTACTGGTGGTGGGGCTGTGTGACAGATGGGCTGTGATGAAGATAGGCTGTGATGAAGATGGGCTGTGATGAAGATGGGCTGTGTGACAGATGGGCTGTGACAAATCCAAATGGCCTGTGGCAGATCAAGATGGGACTGGTGACATGTTCTCTTTATTGGAGGGGGGGTCGTGTTGTGCACAGTAACAGTACAATACAAACACTGACTGACTCACTGATCCCTGCTCTCTGCTCCCTCCTCACACGATCAGTGTGTGAGGAGAGGAAGCAGGAATCACATAGTGATAGGTTTATATTTACATTTGTGACCAGCTGCAATTGGACAAAGCCGGTCACATGGTCAACAGCCAATTTCGCTGGCTGTTTACCACGATCAGGAAAGCACGGTGTCCGAGGGATCATGTGGGCGCGCCTCCAGGGGAAAGAATCAGGCGTGCCTCCGTTTTACTGAAGTAATGTGATCGGCTGTGATTATACACAGCCGATCATGTGGTAAACAGCCAATTTCACTGGCTGTTTACCATGATCGGTGATGGCTTGTGTCCGACGGACACAAGCTGTCCACGATCGCCGTGCCAGCGGCTTATCCGGCCAGACATCAATGGACGTCCAGTCAGGATAATGAAACCACCGCCCGGCCACCATTTGTCAATAGGCCGGGTGGGAAGTGGTTAAAATGTATAACTTTTTTGTAATGAGTTTTTCTGGATCTTTTTGTTATTCTGTCTCTCACTGTTAAAATAAACCTACCATTAAAATTATAGAGTGATCATTTTTTTTGCAAGTGTGCAAACATTAAAATCAACAGGGGGATCAAATACTTTTTCCCTTCACTCCCAGATCTATTTCTAGGTGAAAAGGTTTCTCAACACAAAACAAATTTGTTATTTAACCAAATGAAATTACAATTTGTTAGAGATCAAATATGATATGGATTTCATGCATGTCTTAGTTAGTGTCTAGTGTGTTACATTAGCCTTCTGTACCTTGCAGGTTAGGTGTGTCTGCTGTCCACCTGATTGTTATCTTTTTATATATTTGTGTAACTGCTTGTCATGAACTTCATTTTATTACAGCAGGAATTATGGAATATTGTAGAGCTGCACGATTCTGGCCAAAATTAAAATCACAATTTTTTTGCTTAGAATAAAGATCACGATTCTCTCACGATTCTCGCGGCATATACAAAAAAATTGGGCTAACAACACTGTTTAGTTTTTTTTTTGAAAGTGTAATTTTTCCCAAAAAATTGCGTTTGAAAGACCACTGCGCAAACACCGTGTGGCATAAAATATTGCAACAACCGCCATTTTATCCTCTAGGGTCTCTGCTAAAAAAAATGTATAATGTTTGGGGGTTCTAAGAAATTTTCTAGCAGAAAATACTGGATTTTTACTTGTAAGCAACAAATGTCAGAAAAGATGTAGTCTTTAAATGGTTAAACTAATCTCTTCCATACATGGGAATTCATTCCTTTGCTAAGTAGAAACATTGTATCTCTTTGCTTCTTTTATCAACAATAATCTCAGACCTGGCAGTCTGCCCAGATAGGAGAGACTCAAGTCGTTTCGACTTAGAAAAAGGTTCCTGGGGAGACTTCAGGCGACTTGCATTGACTTCTATTACAGTCAAGTCGCGCTGAGTCGCCCCGCAAATCGGACTCCATTAACTGCACTGAAAAGCGTGGTAATGCGTGATGGAGATCGCGGGGGGTGAATCGTGATCGCGATTTTATTACGATTAATCGTGGAGCTCTAGAATATAGATATAGTTTGGCTCTGTAAAAAAAAAAAAGATTTAAGTTGTGCATTGCTTTAATATACTTTGCTAAACTATTTACAATAAGGCAATTTATGACAGGCCCCAATAGCAGCCTTTTGCAGACCCTGCTAATGGAGTTTTTATGGCCCCCCCGCTTTTCATCTAACTTTCTCTGCTTTGTGTCAGATGTGTCTTAAGCTGGGCTGTGTTCCCTCAGAGGTGTCACCTCCCATGAATGCTAAGCATAGTCATGCAATTTAAATCTGACTGTTTTGCTATGCATTGTAGCTTGTGAATTTTGGAGAAATGAGGGTTGCTTCGTATGTCTTCCCCATTTGCTGCACACAGTTTCAGGTTTGTCCAACCTCATTATCATCACATTTAGGCTCTGTTCACACAGGGGCGATCCGACTTAGGCAGGCTTTGCTAGGCGACTTTCAGCGCGACTTCAGGCGACTTACATCGCGACTTCATGCCAGGCGACTTTGCAGAAAAGGGAGGGAGGGGGTTGCCCTGGATAAATTATTTTCTTTTCACTGTAAAGTCGCTTCCATGTAGATGGGGGATCCGACTTGGAGGCGACTTCTATTGAATTCTATGGGTACAAGTCGGATAGAAGTCGCCTTGAAGTAGTACAGGAACCTTTTCTGAGGTCGGAGCGACTTCAGTAGTGTACATTAAGACAGTTCTCATTCACTTCAATGGGATTTCTGATGTCAAGCGACTTGGGGCGACTTAGGGCTACTCAAGTCGGAGTGCAAGTTGCCCCTGTGTGAATGGGCCTTAAAGGAATATACAACAGAGAAGTACGAATTCCTAAAAAGCAGATTAGTATTGGGTTGAGTGCCTTAAACCTAGTCTCCTAGTGGCTCTACATTGGTGAGTGCTAGGGAGTCATACAGTATAATGTGCTTTGTTGGTAGCTTTTTCAGAGAAGACTACAGCTTTATTTAAAATAAATGTGCATCTATTTTTTTTTGCAGCCATCATTCTCTACTCAACCTGCAGCTGGAGGAAAAAACTTAACTTCAGATAACCATTATGAAAATATTCAAAGAAAAAAATGATAGAAACTTACAAGCAAAAGTGCACAAAGCCTGATGGGATAGTATGCATTTTTAAAATAAGAAAATTATATATTTTTAGATATATTCAATTTATTTTACATGTATTAAACACAAGTTGCTGGACATCATATTTTTAGTACCACTGACCCTCATTTTTGTTCGGCATTACCAAAGGAATGGGAAATTGGATACAATTGTTATTGATGTTAAAAATAAAATTGCTTGTAAAATATGAATAAATCAAAGTGATTGTAAAGCCAACATATCTTTTAATTTTGAATAGAGTAGGGTGATCAGTCTCATTGGGGAAATTTGCCTTTACGTCCGGTTCCAGAGACATAGCGGGAAGTAAGATCTCTCCAAATCAAGGGGTAACCCCTTAAACAGATATCACCAGAATAGGATTCCCCCATTAGAAGATTTTACCTTCTATTGTCTATCATTAGAGTTGAGCGAACACCTGGACGTTCGGGTTCGGCGGGTTCGGCCGAACTTTCTGGAAACATTCGGGTTCGGTACCGAACGTTATCCAAACTTTACCCCGGACCCTGAACCCCATTGAAGTCAATGGAGACCCGAACTTTTCGGCACAAAAATGACTGTAAAAAAGTCCTGGAAAGTGCTAGAGGGCTGCAAAAGGAAGAAAAATGGGAGATGTTATAGATCTGCAATCTGTCCCTCAAAGCAGTAGTAATCTCTACCTAGTCCAGTATCAGATCGTTCTGCAATCAGATCAGTCTGTAATGCAGGATGAGATGTTATAGATCTACAATCTGTCCCTCAAAGCAGTAATAGTAATCTCTACCTAGTTATTATCACTGCAATCTGTCCCTCACAATCTGTCCCTCACAGCGCCGGCAGCATCCTCTCCCTACACTAACCTGAGAGCATGTGACATGCAGCACTGTGACTCCAGCCTCATATAGAGGCTGGGTCACATGATGCACTGGCCAATCACAGCCACGCCATTAGTAGGCATGGCTGTGATGGCTTCTAGGGAAAACCAGTGAAACGCTTGTTGACTGGCTGCCCTGCAGCTATTCAACATGCGTGATAAAATACCAGAACCCAGAACCCGAACCCGAACGTTTTTCTCAAACGTTCGGGTTCGGATTCGGGACACGGACACCCGAAAGTTGGGTACGAACTCGCTCAGCACTAATTATCATGTCAGCTTAATCACTTGCCGACCGCCAACCGCAGGTTGACGGCGACAAGGTGGTTCGTTATTGCAAATCATCATACGACGGCGGCTGCGATAACGCGCTCACTGTGTTCGGGGAGGGCCAGGGAGTGGGTGCGGCGGCTTTGATTGCCGCTGGCTACCCGCGATGGCCCCCCCGGAGTGAAGGAACGGAGGTCCGTGTATGTAAACACGGACCTCCGTTCTGTGAAGGGGGAAGGGCTTCCTGTATACGGAGGCTGTGACCACTTCCCTTCCCCAGCTAGGGCAGTCCCCACACAGTTAGAACACGCCCAGCGAACATAGTTAACCCTTAGAGCGCCCCCTGCAGGTTAACCCCTTCACTGCCAATGACATTTACACAGTAATCAGTGCATTTTTATAGCACTGATCGCTGTATAAATGCCAATGGTCCCAAAAAAGTGTCACAATGGTCCGACATGTCCGCTGAAATATCGCAGTACCGCTAAAAATCGCAGATCGCCGACATTACTAGTAAAAAATAAAAAAAAATATAAAAACCCCAAAAATTTATTCTCATCATCCGTAAACGCGACCACTTTTGCGCAAACCAATCTATAAACGCCGATAGCGATTTTTTTTATCGCAAATATGAGGAAGAATATAAATCGGCCAAAAACGGTGAAAAAAAATGTTTTTTTATATTTTTTTTTTGGATTTGTATTTTAGCAAAAAGTAAGAAATTTGTTTTTTTTTCAAAATTGTCGCTCTTCTTTTGTTTATAGCGGCGATCAGAAATGACGCAGAGGGGATCAAATACCACCAAAAGAAAGCTCTATTTGTGGGAAAAAAAGGACGCAAATTTCGTTTTGGGAACAACGTCGCACGACCGCGCAATTTTCAGTTAAAACGACGCAGCGCCGAATCGCAAAAAGGGCTCCGGTCCTAAAGCTGGAAATCCTTCCGGGGCTGAAGTGGTTAAATAAATTACATATCCCAACATTTTCTGTACCAAAGATGATGATCACAATGACAAATAAAAGGGATGTATCGCCACCAAGGGATGCAGACAGCAAACCCCTCCCCCCCAAAAAAAAAAAACAGACACGGGTTTTAACCCCTCACTGTTCCATTCAGAACTAAAACTATAATAAGAATACTTTACTTTACAGACTGTATACTTGAATATTTGTTCCATTTATATTCAAAGAGACATTCTATAGTGGGTGTGTGGGATGTGTAGGGCACCAATACAAAACCACATATATGTACTAAAAAACATGTTTTATTATAAGCACTGTATAGACTGTTGGCACAATATAAATCCTGTATAATAATAATAATATTAATAACATTAAAACAAATAATCCAGAGCTGGAGCCAGACTGTTGCTGCTGAGACCAGGGAGTTTTTTTTCCCCACAGTTTTTAACCTCTTATAACCTGGATGTTAACAACCTCTGGTAAGCAGTGAGCAAGAAGACACATGTGGAGGTGAATTGTAGCACCCTGAGTGATGCTGGGGGCACACTGTCAAGTGCATTTTCTCACAAGCACTGTTTTGGCACCTGGAATATGGACTTTTGATGAACTTTTGTATGAATTGCTATATAAAAAAATATTTATTTAATTATTTGGCATAGGTGCACTTTATTCTTTGATTTTTTTTTATATTTACGTATTTGGCATATAAACACTTAATTCCTTGATGAATTCTTTATGAATTATTGCATAAATACATTTAAATGGACAGCTCTCCATTTTGATTATACATATATTCTATATACTGTATATATATATATATATATATATATATACAGTAGCTCACAAAAGTCTCCGCTCTAATTCATCCCAAAGGTGTTCTATCGGGTTGAGGTCAGGACTCTGTGCAGGCCAGTCAAGTTCCTCCACCCCAAACTCGCTTATCCATGTCCTTATGGACCTTGTATTGTGCACTGGTCCAAATCATTTGGTGGAGGGGATTATGGTGTGGGGCTGTTTTTCAGAGGTTGGGCTTAGCCCATTAGTTTCAGTGAATGAAACTCTTGAGGCGTCAGCATATCAAGACATTTTGGACAATTTCATACTCCAAAATTTGTGGGAACAGTTTGGGGATGGCCTCTTCCTGTTCCAACATGACTGCCCACCACTGCACAAAACAAGGTCCATAAAGACATGGATGAGCGAGTTTGGGGTGGAGAAATTTGACTGGCCTGCACAGTCCTGACCTCAACCCGACAAAACAATTCGAGTGAAGACTGCGAGCCAGGCCTTCTCATCCAACATCAAATGCACTGCTGGAAGAATGGTCAAACACTCCCATAGACACTCCTAAACCTTCTGGATGGCCTTACCAGAAGAGTTGAAGCTGTTATGGCTGCAAAGGGTGGGCCAACTCAATATTGAACCCTACGGACTAAGACTGGGATGCCATTAAAGGTCATGTGCATGTAAAGGCAGGTGTCCCAATACTTTTGACAATATAGTGTATATGTTAACTACAAATATATTATTCCTAAAATTGTCACCAGAATGGGAATAGAGGGGAAATCTTCTACTGGGGACACTAGTTCTGGTGATCCTGGTGACAACCAGGGATTCCCAAGCTTTAGAGGGATTTCTTCTCACTAGGATTCCTCCTCTAGTAACTATTTTCCTGAAATGTATTTATAATTATCTAAGTACGTTTGTATTCATGAAGAGTATCTCAGTGCTGCCAACCAATGGAAAACATAATATTACGCCCTGGATAATTGACTTAATTTAATTAAATACGATCAAAATTGAGTCTGAATCAAATGGAAGGGACGTTATGGCTACAGGATTGTTTTTTCAATCAGGTAAAGAGGATTGAAGTGTGTATTACCACTATTAGATATGATGGCTGCATTGGTTTTCTCTATCCAGGCTTTTTTTCATTTATTTTCACCTGGTGATCATGCCAGTAAAACACTTCTTGTCCTAGGGTGACAACACTTAATCACTGTACTGTATCTATGGAGGAGCAGCGTTGTCTCACTAGCACATTTTTGCTCTTGGGTAACACATCTAACAAAATTATTTTTATGGTATATAAGAGAAAATGTACTAAATGTACATGATTGAATGATTGGAGTGCAGCGGCGGCTGGTGAAATTCTAGGATGGGGGGGCGCCAGACCGCCCTTCCTTTTTGACCCCTCGCACTTCTCATAAGCCCCACCCCTTGTAGTTTCCACCCTTTGTGTCAGGAGTATACAGCCCAGCATATCAGATAGGGGTATACAGAGCGACCAGATAGGGGTATACAGGGCCCCAGATAGGGTATACAGAGCCACTAGATAGGAGTATACAGAGCCCCAGATAGGAGTATAAAGGAGCCCCAGATAGGGGTATACAGAGACCCAGATAGGAGTATACAGAGCCCCAGATAGGGGTATACAGAGCCCCAGATAGGGGTATAAAGAGCCCCAGATAGGAGTATACAGAGCCCCAGATAGGGTATACAGAGCCCCAGATAGGAGTATACAGAGCCCCAGATAGGAGTATACAGAGCCCCAGATAGGAGTATACAGAGCCCCAGATAGGGTATACAGAGCCCCAGATAGGGGTATACAGAGCCCCAGATAGGAGTATACAGAGGCGCACATAGGGGTATAGAGAGCCCCAGATAGCAGTATACAGAGCCCCAGATAGGAGTATACAGAGCCCCAGATAGGAGTATACAGAGCCACCAGATAGGAGTATACAGAGCCCCAGATAGGAGTATACAGAGCCCCAGATAGGAGTATACAGAGCCCCAGATAGGAGTATA
>BLSH010528183.1:1008601-1019961 GCA_018402905.1 Glandirana rugosa
GTTATCCTAATGAAAATCTTCTTTCTCGTAACGGTTGACTTTTTTATTTATGGCACCCCCCCCCAATACAGTATGTCGACTCCAATATTGGGGGTCATATTGGTGAACTTCGGTTTGTGCATGTACATACAATAAACCCCCGTTCACCAAGGAGGATACTTCTGAGGACATGTGTGTCCGTGTTTCATTCGTGAACTTGGGGCCGGTCCTCTACTTGTCATATGGACTTGTCTAGTCGTCCGATTAGAAAGGACATCGGTCGAACCCCTTTTTCAGTCGTAGGTCTGGTCCTATCCTAATTAACTCTTGACGAGGGATACACATCGACGCATGGACCTCTACCAAATATGACCAAATAATGAAGGTCGTACTCTTTATGTGATGACCAGATTAAAATGATTCAGTTGCTTTTACAAAGATTCCTGAGCACACGACCACAAACCAAGCACGTCATCCCCAACCAGGTACGCAGCTACACATAGGGAGCAGTTCTCAATTAATCCTATCCTGGTCTGGATGCTGACTTTTTCCCCAAGCTGGCTACAGGAAAGATTAGCCTGCTGATCTGTTCAGGTATACTGTTCATCTCCTGGCCGGGGTTCAAGTGCTTACTTTGTGCCTGTGTGTACAGGAGTCTTCATAGGAGGAACCACTTGCCCCCAAATAACATACATGTACGTGTTTGGCTTCAAGTGGTTATACTGGGGGTTATAACCTCAGCTGTATGACATAACCCCCCCCCACGGTATTTATTTTTTCAGTTGGCAATGCTCTTTCTTCTAAAAGTAATCCTATTGGCTAATTAACCACTGGATTGCTTTTGCAGCAGCATGATGGGATGACCCCCCCTCTTCCGCCACCCATCGGCACCTCTCCAGGCTCTCCCATGCAATTAAACCAAAGAGAGGAGAGCAGAGCCATCTGAGTGCAGTATTATTTAATTCTTGCCAATAAATAAACACTCACAAGTTCATCCACTCTGGGGGGGGGGGCGAGCTGTGGCGTGTGGAGATGTCCCTCTGGTCGCGGCTGTGCTGGTGGCTCCCTGCAATTCCTGTTTCATGTGTACACTCGGGGGATGCTGCCAACGTTACTTCCGGATGCCAGGTGAAGTGGGGTGGTGCACGCGTTGGGAGCATGCATGCTTCTTCATCAGGTGATCGCGCTGACCTTCTTTTATCTTGTGAGTTTATTTATTGCCGAGAATTAAAGTTCCTTGAAAAAAAAAAATCAGCTCTGAATGGATAAATGAAGCCAACCCTGTCTGTGATTTCCTAGAAGAGCCAAGTAATTCCAAGGTGATTCATTAAGGGGTAACTGAGATGTTTGCATGAGATTGTTATATTTATGTCCATGGCTTTATTACTTGTGCCTGCCTGGGGTGTAAATACCAATTTACTGAGGAACTACAAGAGTCAGCATGCCTTGTTTGTTTTATACTAAAATTATATCTTATCCAGCATAGACACCAGGGGATACAGTAAGTGGTCTGTAGAACTACAACAACCAGCATGCATTGTTTGCTGAATAATGACATAGGCTCCTACTCCACATCCCCCCCCTGCCCATTTTTATTTTTTTTATTTGATTTTAAGTTATTTTCCCTATCCCCATTTTTTTGTAGGGCACTTGTCCTACTCTTACCCCCATTTTACTTCCTTTTGCAGCCCTCTAGCACTTGCCAGGACTTTTTTACAGCCATTTTTGTGCCCAAAAGTTCGGGTCCCCATTGACTTCAATGGGGTTTGGGTCCGGGGTCAAGTTCGGGTCAACTCGAACCCAAACTTTTTCGCGAAGTTCTGCCAAACTCGCCAAACCAGAACATCCAGGTGTCCGCTCAACTCTACACCTGAGTTTTGCTTTGTTGTTGAAGTCTTTACATATTCCTGGATACTTGCACGGGCTACAAAATTTGGCTTAAATTGGAACCAACCCTTTGTATCGTTTTCAGCCAAGGAAGCTGCCATCTTGGCTGGTTTATTCTTCAACTGCCATGTGATCAGTTATGTTCCCAGCCACTGGATGGTTTGACAGTTTGGTTGAGAGCACAACCAATGTGACAGTTAGCAATCCCGGTATGCCGTGAATGTAACTTTTTTTTTAACTGTTAAATCGCTGGGTTTACTTCCGCTTTAAGGATCCACTAGTTTGGCTTTGACTAATGCAGTGACTGTTGGAAGTCTGACAGTTATAGTGCTGAGTGTGTTCCTTTTGAAAATTGTTAACATTGTGGCATCTACAACATAGAATTCACCATCCGAAAGAAACAGCTTACTATTAGTTAAATGTCTTAAACCTAGAATTCTAATGTGCACAACATTGCTAAGTATTAGGAAGTCATACTGTGGGGTTTACCACATTCACTAAGCTCTGGGGAATTACAATGCAACTGCCCTTGCAAAGTCTACAGTCTATTTGCAGTTAGTAAATTCAACCCAATGGGGTCAATTCACTAATGTTTATCGCATGCGATAACACGGTCATATGACTAATTTTCATAAATTAGCTCATACAGTAAATAAATTCCAATTCACACAAAAAAAAAATGACGATTATGCGGTATTTACCGCAAAATAAAAAATGTGCCAGTAAATATTGTCAAAAAAACATGCGGTAAGCTCAATTCACAAATGGAACAGAGAGTAAAGAAAATGCAATATTTATCACCAGGGTTTTGCTGGCGGTATCCAATGGGGTATTTGTCAGAAACAGACTGAGGGGTGCCCCCAATAGCTGATTGCTAAGGAGTGGGCCAGGAAATCGGCCCCTGCGTCCTTAACAACAGATGGTTTCCCTGCTGACCGGTGAATGTAAAAAAGCATGGCAATTAAATATGATGAAAAAAACAGCGTGAGCCCCCCCCCCCCCCCCCATGGCATACCAGGCCCTTCAGGTATGGTATGGATTTTAAGGGGAACCCCACACCAATTTTTTTTAAAAAAACGTTGTGGGCCCCCCTCAGAATCCATACGAGACCCTTATCCAAGCATGGTATGGTTCAATTCCCCCCTTTCCTGCATGCTTGGATAAGGGTGTGGTATGGATCATGGGGGGGACTCCACACCGTATTTTTTTTCTAATTTTGGCATGGGGTTCTATTTCTTTCATAATTTTTAATTGCCGGTATGTTGTTTTTACATGAGTCATCCGTTGTTAAGGACGCTGTGGACGGTTTCCCGGCCCACTCCTTAGAAACCAAACAAACACTGCATTCATTATTTAACGTAAACTCTTAGTGAATTGCACTTTCTTTTTTAAAAAAAATCTTTATTTTGGATACGATGTACAAGAGATATAGAAAATAACAATACACAATAGAGACATTAACAATCCCATGAACAGGGAGCAAACAAACTAGTCTGCTTCAGGGTTGTATTAAAGCGGAGTTCCGCCCAAAAGTGGGACTTCCGCTGATCGGATTCCTCCCCCCTTCAGGTGTCACATTTGGCACCTTTCAGGGGGGAGATGACACCTGTCTTTGACAGGTGTCCTTTTCCTTACATCCGGGAGCTTGGGCTGGCTGCCGCGGCCGCTGTCATCAGCAGCCCAACTCCCTCCTACCTCCTTGCTCTGCTACAGGCTGCCGGGCCAATAGTGGAGGCTCGCGCATGCGTAATAGGGCTCCTGGCATGAAGCTGTAATGCTACACTGCCGGGTTCCCTTACCCGCAATGGCGATGGCAGCACCCGACAGCTGATGGAAACATCACCTGCGGTGCCGACATCGCTGGACTCCAGGACAGGTAAGTGTCCTATTATTAAAGGTCAGCAGCTACAGTATGTGTAGCTGCTGGCTTTTAATTTTTTTCGTTCTAGGCGGACCTAGTGGATCTCCGCTTTAAGTTCGGAAAACATAATGAAAGTGTATCAACGCCAGACTCTAAATTGGAAAAGAAGTAAGGAACCCAATAATAACTGGTGAAGTTGGTATGGGACGTTAACAAGGGTAGAGGGTAGGGGAAGGGAAGGGGAGAAAGGACAATGTGTGGTCACCAAAAATTGGTGACGTTTTGGAGATGAGCAGAAACAATCTATTCAGCTCCTAAAAAATAAGAAATATAATTAGGATAACAAATACATCAAACTCAGTGTAAAAAAATTATTTTCTTGGTCAGGTTGCCTCAGGTAGGGATGATTTCAATCAAGCATAGCCCTGCCATGTTTTTAGTTATAACGTAAGTTGTTTGTACCAGCCAGAGGAACAGAATTCTATCCATAGTGCCCAACAATTGTAGAATTTCGGGTAAGTGTCTACACATTGATGCCTTAACTCCTCCGCCTCCAGGATGTCATTAACCTTCAGTAGCCACTCCTTGATAGTAAATGCAGCCGAGGATTTCCAATGAAGTGGGATAAGGCATTTGCCAACATTGAATAGGCGAGGCATCAAGGAGCGTTTATAGGGCCCCACCTATTTAGCAGTATCACAAAATAGCATTGGCAACGGATCATCTGCTATCTGGCAATTGGTCACCTTGTTAATCACGCTACAGGCATCAGTCCAAAATGGCCTGATGGCAGGACATTCCCACCATAAATGTAAGAAGGAGACTCTCTACCCACAGCCCCTCCAGCAGAGGTTGTATATTGTCAGAGATATGCAGGACAATTTGACCAGCACCCTATACCATCTAGACAGAAATTTAAAGCAGCATTCCTGAGTGTTAGGGCTCATTTACACTTGCTTCGGCTTCAACACACATTAAAGCCTCTACTGCTACAACAAGCTTTTATGATGTGTTTTTGAGGCTTCAGTGGTGCTTCGATGAGGCTTCGGTGGTGCTTCAATGAGGCTTCAATGGTACTTCGATGAGGCTTCTGTGGTACTTTGATGAGGCTCTTTTGAAGCTTTGTTGAAGCTTGGCCGATGCCCCGTGTGTTTGTTGATATCTTACACCTGCAATTTTTCCAAAACAAAGCAAAGCTAAAGCTGAATTAAAGCCTCTGAAAAGCCACAGGTGCTTCAAGCGAGCTTCAAACAAGCTTTGTCATATACTTCTATGGAGGAGTTGAAAAGTCTTTGAAGCATGGCTAATGTTACATTGGGTATCATTTTTGACTCAAAGCTGAAGTGAAGCAAAGCCAGCGCAAGGTGTAAACAGGACTGTAAGCTAACCATTTTATTTAGTGACAGGGGCTTTAACTGGCATTAAGGGAGCTTTAACAAAGTGTGTCTGATGCCCTGTTTTGAAGCAAGTGTAAACGAGCCCTTAGAGTTCACAGAAGAAGAGTGGGTTAGCAAGGTAATTTTCTCAATACTACTATCCGAGAGTTCTTTACCAAATTCTGTCTCCTATTCTTTGATATAATTTGTTTGGGGGTTTGTGGTGGTCATCTTATCTAGTAATAGCTTATATAATTTGTAGAGTAAATGGGTTGAGCCCTCCTTGTCCAGGCATATGGCTCAGATTGGGAGAGGGAGTCAGTCGTTCTAATCTCATTCTTTATGGTCTTAAAAATTCGCCCAATGGCGAGAGCGCTGAGGGCAGACATGCTAAGGAAAGTTTCCTATTTAGACCATCTCAAATAGTCAAGGTGTCTGTGGTGAGCACAGAGACCCAGTGAGAGAGTCCCCTAGCAGTATGGGGAAGCCAGGGGGCATGCGTCAGGTTATGACCCGCCATGGTTTTTTCCAAGGGAACCCAAAGCTTATTGAGAGTATGTAGGTTCCAGTTAACAGTGAATTGCACTTTCAAAACTGATTTAATGCAAGTGCTATTTTAGTGCATTTTATTTACCATTATTTAACTCTTAGTTGGTTGACCTTCTAGAGAAGACCTCAAATTTAAGAAAGGAAATAATGTATCTAATTTTTTTCTTACAGTCATCATTTCCCGCTCAATCTGCAGATGGAGCAAGAGATTTACCTTCAGAGAATCATTATGAAAACCTTCAGAGAAAATAAAGGAAGAAACTCCTATATGAGTTACTAACAAAATAAAATGTATTCTTTAATTTGTGGAAAGCTAATTTTTTTTTGCAAATGTAGTGGTACCCCCATAGGGGCCGCTGCTTGTAGTAGTTCACCTGTCACCCCGCTCAGCCAGTCACACTTTTTCATACATCCAGAGTCAAGAAGAACAGGCCGGTACTTGTGTTTTTGTTATTTTATTAGGGGATTTAACTTGGATGGGGTATAGGAAGTTATGGGATGCCCAATGAATCACAGTTCTTGGATGGGACAACATATATATATAGTTACCAACATTTGAAAAAAATAATAGGGACACTTTTTTCTATGTAGGTGGAGTCTTATTTTAATTAGGGACTGGGCATACATTTGTAGGTGTGGTTTAGCAGTGAGGAAAATGTTGTGGAAAGTGTGCCTCTGTGAAAAATAGGCGTGGCTTAAACTAAATATTGGGCGTGGCTTAACAGGGTGTGTTTAGAGTCTGAGATGAAAGAGGGATGAAGGGAGAAGGAAGAGGGAGAGAGAAAGAAAGTGAGAAAGGTCAAACGAGGGACAGAGAAAGAAAGAGAGAAAGGGAGAGGGTCAGAGAGAGTGTGCTTACATAGGTGATATATAGAGTCAGGTTAGGGTTGTATATAGAGTCAGATTAGGGTGATATATAGAGCCAAGTTAGGGTGACATATAGAGCGAGGTTAGGGTTGTATATAGAGCCAAGCTAGGGTTGTATATAGAGCCAGGTTAGGGGTGTATATAGAGCCAGGTTAGGAGTGTATATAGAGCTAGGTTAGGGTTGTATATAGAGCCAGGTTAGGATGGTATATAGAGCCAGGTTAGGGGTGTATATAGAGCCAAGTTAGGGTTGTATATAGAGCCAGGCCAGGGTTTTATATAGAGCCAGGTTAGGGGTGTATATAGAGCCAGGTTAGGGGTGTATATAGAGCCAGGTTAGGGTGGTATATAGAGCCAGGTTAGGGGTGTATATAGAGCCAGGTTAGGGTGACATATAGAGCCAGGTTAGGGTGGTATATAGAGCCAGGTTAGGGTTGTATATAGAGCCAGGCTAGGGTTGTATATAGAGCCAGGTTTGGGGTTTATATAGAGCCAGGTTAGGGGTGTATATAGAGCCAGGTTAGGGTTTTATATAGAGCCAGGCTAGGGTTGTATATAGAGCCAGGTTAGGGGTTTATATAGAGCCAGGTTAGGGGTGTATATAGAGCCAGGCTAGGGGTGTATATAGAGTCAGGTTAGGGGTGTATATAGAGCCAGGTTCGGTGTGTTTATAGAGCAAGGTTCAAGGTGTATATAGAGCCAGGTTAGAACGTCCAGCAGGCCACTCACCTGGAACATCATGATCCTCCTGGTGCCCGCAGGAGGGGGGTGGATGGCAGCTCTGTCTCCTGGGGAATCTCCATGCGGCTGGCTAGCAGGACTCTCTTCCATGTGTACAGTGGAGAGGGGAGGGGCCTCAGACCTGGGCAGTTAATAGGCTGCAGTGTACAAGTGAATTGCTCTACATGTACTGAAGAGAGCAGGTCGGAGGCCCCTCCCCTCTGCACTGTACACAGAAGAGACCTGCTGGCCGTACGGCGATCCCCCGCATGCCAGGCCATGTCTCTTCACAGCCAGGAGCTGCGGCAGGGCTGATCCCCCGGGAAAATAGAGACTGTTGGCACATATGTCCTGTATATACTCTTCCTCTTCCTCCAGCACAATGTTGCTCACAATTAACTCCTCTTCCTCTCTCCTGCACAACACTTCTGCGGCCTAGCTAGCACATGGTGAGGGCTGCCTGGCTCTGGCCCATTACAGGCAGGGACCGAGGGCCTCTCTTGTATAGCAAAAAGTAGTAAAAAGTGTGCTAGCTAACCTTGGTGGACTACTGCTCCCAGTCAGTTCCTCTTCAGGCCCTGCCAGCCCTCCTGGCTGCAGCGACCCCGACTCCACTGCCCAGTGACACCACAGTCACAGCTGGCTCTGCACCCTTCTCAGACCGTCTCTCTCTCTCTATCTAATCTGCTCTGGCGTGCCTCTTCCGACATCCCTGGGTGTGCGTCACTCACCGACACCTGGTTGATCCCTCCTGGAGACTTGCTCGGCAGCACCACTCCATTGCATTATCTCTTGCTCCTTGGTTAGAACCCCCTTGGATGTGCTGAGGGGCCCCTTCCACTTCCGAGCCTCCGGATCCAAGGTCACCCCCCAGACTGGGGGCTCCCTCAAAGGTCCCCCGCAACTAGCGCTTCATCCCCCAGCTCTTCCACCCGAACTCTCTTCCCTGGATGGGCTGACCCTGAGTATTTGAGAAGGCCTGCCCCCTGCCAATCCAGGTTTGGGACTGGTCACCCCAGGCAGCGCCACCTCTCTTTCTCACCCTTTCTTCTAGAACCCTCTAGAAGCAAAGGGGAGGTAACTGAGAGGTGTCAGCTCCTGTGAGTCACCAGGCACTCCATAGTCCACTCCCCTGCCCAGGATCAAATCAAACAGTCCAAGCCACAGCTAGGCCTGCCTAAATTTACCTCTCCTTACAAAACCTATCACCTCTAGCACCTACCTAAGGTAGAGGGTGCTATACAAAATAATTATAAACACCAATTCATTAATGTTATAGTTTCAGTACCATTAGTGTTCTCTGTATTGCTTAACTACTTGGTGCCCACGCTATAGCTGAAAGACGGCTACAGCGTGGGTTGAAAATGCCGGGAGGGAGTACATGGACATCCTCCCATTCTCGCGCTGTGGCCGGCCTGCTATGCCATTGCCGAGTCCTTAAGACTCGGCTGATCACAGATTGGATAAAGGGCCAATCACAGTGGGCCCTTTACCACGTGATCAGCTGTCAGCCAATGACAGCTGATCATGGAAGAAAACAGAGGCCGGCTATCTGCTTTTTTTCTCTCACTCTGCCAGCATGAAGAAAAAAAGAAAGCTGTTAACCGGCTTCTGTTAGAGGGTCATTGGTCTCACACAGTACACATCAGTGCTACTAATCAGTGCCCACCAGTGCCATCTATCAGTGACCATCAGTACTGCTAATCAGTGCCCACCAGTGGCACTTATCCGTTCCCAGCAATGCTGCCAATCAGTGCCCATCAGTGCCTAATCATCAGTGTCACTTATCAGTGCTGCATATCAGTGCTCATCTGTGCCACCTATCAATGCCCATCAGTGCCACCCATCAGTGCCTCCTGATTAGTGCCCACCAGTGCCGCCTCATCAGTACCCATCAGTGCAGCCTATCGGTGCCCATCAGTGCAGCCTCAACAGCAGCCTCAACAGCGCACGTTACTGCAGGAGAAAAATTACCTGTTTGCAAAATTGTATAACAAAATATGAAAACGTTTTTTTTTAATTTGTGGTCTTTTTTTGTTTAGCAAAAAATAAAAAACTCAATGTTGATTAAAGATCACCAAAATAAATCTCTATGTGAGTGCTGGGTAGGAGGAGAGTGGGCAAAAGTGGCTGGATCCAGCTTTTAGCTGCATACTCAGAGGTGGAGCCAGCTGTCAATCAGGCATCTGAGTGGATCATGATAATATTGTTGGGATCCTTTGAGACCCTGTAGCCTGCTCTCAGTTGACTCTAGGTCACAGAAGAGCACTGTAACCAACAAGAGAAGTATGGCCAAAAAATTGGCCATTTCTCTTTAAAAGTAATACCCGATGATCTTGCAATGAAGGTCCTTGCTCAGGCGATTCTGGTTATAGGGTAACAACGCTTTGTACCTATCTTCCAATTCTCTTTTGTTGTCACTCTTTAAAGTAGGCTTGTGCAATTCGTTTCGTTCCGAATTTAGTTTTTACCGAATTTTGCAAAATTCGGCAATTCGGACGAATTCCGAATTTTAAATTTCCGAATTTTCTGAATTTTCGTTTTTCCGAATCGCGGTAATTCGGCAATTTTGTTAATTCGGAAATTCGCAGTAATTCGGCAATTGCGGTAATTCGGAAATTCGCGGTAATTCGGCAATTGCGGTAATTCGAAAATTCACGGTAATTCGGCAATTGCGGTAATTCGGAAATTCGGCAATTGGAACAGACGAAAATCCAAAATTCGGAAATCTGAAAATTGGAAAAAACTAAGGATATTTGAAATAATAACTAACTAATAACTATTCAATTTTAGGTATTGGAATTTCCTTGAAAGTTTGGCTGTTAATGAACTTAATATGAAATTTAGCACTAATAGTCATACTTTCAAGAAAATGTCAATACCTATATTTAATAGTTATTTATTATTATTTCAAATATTCTTTTTCATTTCCGAAATTCGGAAATAAGGAAGAACATTTGAAATAATAAGTTATTAATTTATAATTTTTACTTATTATAAATTATAATAAGCTATTATTATTTCAAATGCTTTTCCTTATTTCTTACCTTTGCAGTGTGTGACTGTATATATGCAT
Source organism: Glandirana rugosa (assembly GCA_018402905.1). Classification (NCBI taxonomy): domain Eukaryota; kingdom Metazoa; phylum Chordata; class Amphibia; order Anura; family Ranidae; genus Glandirana; species Glandirana rugosa. The sequence goes on from BLSH010528183.1 coordinate 1,018,917, forward strand.
ACTGCATGTATGTATGTGTGTGTGTGTGTGTGCATACTGGGTGTGTATATACTGGGTGTATATTAGATGTATATTGTATGTATACTGTGTGTTTACATACAATATAAGCACAGTATATACACACCCAGTATGCACACACACATACATACAGTATGCATATATACAGTCACACACTGCAAAGGTCAGAAATAAGGAAAAACATTTGAAATAATAATAGCTTATTATAATGTATAATAAGTAAAAATTATGAATTAATAACTTATTATTTCATATGTTCTTCCTTATTTCCGAATTTCGGAAATAAAAAAGAATATTTGAAATAATAATAAATAACTATTAAATATAGGTATTGAAATTTTCTAGAAAGTAAGACTATTAGAGTTGAGCAAACCCGGACTGTAAAGTTCGGGTCTGTGCCGAACTTTGGGGCGTCCGGGACCCGGACCCGACCCGGACTTTTCAAAAAAAGTCCGGGTTCGAGTCCGGGGTTCTGGTAATTTTAATAAAAGTTCAGAAAATTGCTGTAAAAAAGTTCTGGAAGGTCCTAGAGGTCTGCAAAAGGATGGAAAATGGGGGTAAGGGTGGGACAAGTGCCCTACAAAGAAATTGGGACAGGGAAATAACTAAAAGCATTTTTAAAAAAAATTCAAAAATGGAGGTGGATTTGGACCATCTTCAAACTGTGTCTGAAAAGTATTAATTAACAGTAGAAGCCATATCACTGTTCTAAAACCATCTTCAAACTGTGTCAAAAAAGTATAAATAAGCAGGGAGAACCCATATCACTGTTCTGCAAGCATCTGGAAACTGTGTGTAACACTTTAACTAAAACCGGGAGGAACAATATCCCTGTTCTGCAAACATCTGGACACTGTTTAGAACACTTTCCATAAAAACGGCAGGAACCATATACCTGTTCTGCAAACATCTGGAAACTGTTTAGAACACTTTACCTAAAACCGGGAGGAACCATATACCTGTTCTGCAAACATCTGGACACTGTTTAGAACAGGTATATGGTTCCTCCCGGTTTTAGGTAAAGTGT
>BLSH010528207.1:0-12880 GCA_018402905.1 Glandirana rugosa
ATCGTTATAAAACCATCTACTACTGCATTAGGGAGAGGTTCCTGTTGGTGCTCTGAGGGAGAGTTTATCGTTATAAAACCATCTCCTACTGCATTAGGGAGAGGTTTCTGTTGGTGCTTTGAGGAAGAGTTTATCGTTATAAAACCATCTCCTACTGCATTAGGGAGAGGTTCCTGTTGGTGCTCTGAAGGAGAGTTTATTGTTCTAAAACCATCTACTACTGCATTAGGGAGAGGTTCCTGTCGGTGCTGTGCGGTGGAGATTATTGTTCTAAAATCATCTCATACTGCAGTAGGGACAGGTTCCTGTCGGTTCTGTGAAAGACAGATTATCGATCGTTCTAAAATCATCTCATACTGGTGTAGGGAGAGGTTCCTGCTGCTGGTGTGAGCAGTGCATTTCTTGCACAAAAATAAAAAGTGCATCTACAATTTTCTTTTTTTTTTTTTAAAAAAAAAGAATAATAATTTATTATTCTTTTTTTAGTATTTATAAATAGTGCTACATAGTACATTTGTGTCCAGAATGAGGAGAGCATCAAATAAGGGACGTGGTCGTGGTGCTGCTGGTGCTGCTGGTGTTGGTGGTGTTGCTGAAGCTCCTGCTGCAAGGATAGGACGTGGTCGATCTGTACCAGCTACACGCACAAGTGAAACACCTTCTTCAGGTAGCCGACAGAACCTTCAACGTTATATGATAGGCCCGAATGCCGCTCAACGAATGTTGAGGCCAGAACAAGTACAGGCGATAGTAGATTGGGTGGCTGACAATGCCTCCAGTTCCTTCACATGGTCTCCCACCCGGTCCCTTGATGAAAGCTCAGAGATGGCACCTGAACCCCATGGCCATCTGTCTTTTACCTCAGCCCCTTGTAAATCAGCCAAGCAGTCTGAGCCCCAAGTCATGCAGCAGTCTCTTATGCTTTTTGATGACCATGCTGGTGTGCTTTCCGTGGGCAAACCACATAGCCCTGCCCCAGAAGTGGAAGATATTGAGTGCACCAATGCCCAACCACTTCTGTTGCAGGATGAGGACATGGAAACACCACCGCAGCACATTTCTGATGATAACGAAACACTGGTGCCAACTGCTGCGGCTTTCCTTAGTGTGCAGACTGACAAGGAGGGCAGTGGTGAAGGGTGGGTGGAAGATGATGTGGAGGATGATGAGGTCCTAGACCCCACATGGAATGAGGGTCATGCGAGTGACGTGTGGAGTTTGGAGGAAGAGATGGTGGTCGCACAGAGGCACCAGCACAGCAAAAGAGGAAGCAGGTTGCAAAAGCGGAGCGAGTGTCCCCTAGACAGTATGCCTGCTACTACCCACCGCACCCAGGGACCTAGCACACCAAAGGCAGCTCAAAGGCGTTCCCCCGCGTGGCAGTTCTTCAGACAATGTGCTGACGACAAGACACGAGTGGTTTGCAAGCTGTGCAATGATAGCCTGAGCCGGGGCATAAATTTTCTCAACCTGAGCACAACCGCCATGACCAGGCATCTAAATGCAAAGCACTTGCTGCAGTGGAATAAGTACCTCAAAATCCAAGAAAGGTCTTGGCTTCCTCCTGCTTCCTCTTCTGCTGCTGCCTCGGCCTCTTCCTCCACCTCTACAGTGCCAGTGTCACCTGCCACCCAGTAAACAGACGATGTGACAGCAACGCCACCATGTCCACCACCGTCCCCAAGCATTTCAACACGGTCCCATGGAAGCTTACAGCTCTCCATCTCCCAAACACTGGAGAGAAAGAGGAAGTACCCCCCTACCCACCCACGATCCCTGGCCCTGAATGTCAGCATTTCCAAATTCCTGGCCTTTGAAATGCTGTCATTCCGTCTGGTGGACATGGACAGTTTCAAAAACCTGATGGAGGTGGCTGTCCCACAGTACGTGGTTCCCAGCCGCCACTACTTTTCCAGGCGAGCCATCCCTTCCCTGCACAAACAAGTCGGGGACGAGATCAAGTGTGCACTGCGCAACGCCATCTGTGGCAAGGTCCACATAACCACTGATACGTGGACCAGTAAGCACGGGCAGGGACGCTATATCTCGCTAACTGCACACTGGGCAAATGTAGTGGCGGGTGGGCCTGAGGCAGCTAGCCGTTTGGCGCATGTCCTTCCGCCACCGAGGATTGCAGGGCATTTCTCTTTGCCTCCTGTTGCCTCTTCCTCCTACTGCGCTTCCTCCTCCTCTACCACCTCCTCATCCGCTCAGCGTAACACCTTCACCACCAACTTCAGCACATCCAGGGGGAAACGACAGCAGGCTTTTTTAAAACAGATATGTTTGGGGGATAAACCCCACACTGCGCAGGAGCTGTGGACGGGCATTGAACAACAGACCGATTAGTGGTTGTTGCCACTGAGCCTCAAGCCTGGCCTGGTGGTGTGCGATAATGGGCGAAATCTTGTTGCAGCTCTGGGCCTAGCCAGTTTGACGCACATCCCTTGCCTGGCGCATGTGCTGAATTTGGTGGTGCAGAAATTTCTAAAAAAACTACCCGGATATGTCAGAGCTGCTGCAGAATGTTTGGGCCGTCTGTGCGCGATTTCGGCGTTCTCACCCTGCTGCTGCTCGCCTGTCTGTACTGCAGCGGAACTTCAGCCTTCCCACTCACTGCCTCCTATGCGACATGCCCACAAGGTGGAACTCCACCTTGCACATGCTGGAGAGACTGTGCGAGCAGCAGCAGGCAATAGTGGAGTTTCAGCTGCAGCATGCACGGGTCAGTCGCTCTGCGGAACAGCACCACTTCACCACCAATGAGTGGGCCTCCATGCGAGACCTGTGTACCATATTGCGGTGTTTTGAGTACTCCACCAACATGGCCAGTGCTGATGACGCTGTTCTCAGCGTTACTATCCCACTTCTATGTCTCCTTGAAAAAACACTTTGGGCGATGATGGAAGAGGATGTGGCACAGGAGGAAGAGGAGGAGGAAGAGAGGTCATTTCCATGGTTATCAGGCCAGTCATTCACAAGTGGCTTGGAGGGTGGGTTCCTGCACCAGCATAGGCCAGGTAAAAAATTTTCAAGCCAGGGCACAGTTCTGGAGGATGATTAGGACGAGGAAGATGATGAGGAGGAGGAGGAACCGTGTTCACAGCAGGGTGGCACCCAATGTAGCTCGTGGGCATCACTGGAGCGTGGCTGGGGGGATACGGAGGACACAGATGATACACCTCCCACAGAGGACAGTTTGTCTTTGCCTCTGGGCAGCCTGGCACACATGAGCGACTACATGCTGCAGTGCCTGCTCAACGACAGCCGAGTTGCCCACATTTTAACTTGTGCCGATTACTGGGTGGCCACCCTGCTGGATCCCCGTTACAAGGACAACGTGCCGTCCTTAATTCCCTCACTGGAGCGTGATCGGAAGATGCGCGACTACAAGCGCACGCTGGTAGATGCGCTGCTGAAGGCATATCCAAATGACACAGGGGGCTCTGTAGAAGCACAAGGCGAAGGCGGAGGAGGAGGAAGAGGTCGCCAACGCAGCTGTGGCACCGCCAGCACCTCAGAAGGCAGGGTTAGCATGGCCGAAATGTGGAAAAGCTTTGTCAGCAGCCCGCCACAAACAAATAACAGTGTTGGCTACCTCCTCCTCCTCCTCCACCACCGCCACTTCCACCTACACTGCCACGGTCACGGCCTAGTCAACCTCTAGGCTCCTACTCCACATCCACCTCCTCCTCCCATTTTTTTTTTTTTTTATGTGATTTTGAGTTATTTTCCTATACACATTTGTTTGTAGGGCACTTGCCCTACTCCTTACCCCCATTTTGCTTCCTTTTGCAGGCCTCTAGCCCTTTCCAGGACTTTTTTACAGCCATTTTAGTGCCCAAAAGTTCGGGTCACCATTGACTTCAATGGGGTTCGGGGTCGGGGTAAAGTTCGGGTCAAGTTCGGTACCAAACCCGAACTTTTCCGCGAAGTTTGGCCGAACAAGACAAACCCGAACATCCAGGTGTCCGCTCAACTCTAGTCATGTATCATTTACTTCCTGGAATCTATCTGCCCTTAGCTCAGACATGCAGGCAGAAGATTGTGCTTAGTTGAGAAAACCCCTCCTCCTCTCTTCCCCTCCTGAAGACTCCTGGGGTGTATGACATCATTTGTCTAGGGCTGGAAACCAGAAACTAACTGAAGAAATGTGAAAAAAAAAAAATTAAACATGTAAATATGCTATGCTTTTCTATCTATTTACTAATGCTAGTAGCTTAAGGATTTAAAATAGTTAACATTGATTGAAAGAGTGAAGTTCTGTTTTATGGAGGGAGGAGCTAGAGCTATATGTTTTCTACCTGGGGAAAGATTGAGGAGAGAATGGTCTCACTGTGCATGATCTTGCTCTCCCCTTTAGGTAAAAGCTGCTCTAGGGGTCTCAGACTTGGAATCATCAAAAAGATTTGGTTTTTCCCTTGACTCTCCCCTCTGGGAAATGTAATGCATCATCCTAGGGGATTGGATCTGGAGTATAGAAAAAAGACTGAGCATTGTACAAGATGAGCCACAAGACACCACATGCCTCTTCGCTGCAATGCTGTTTAATGTAAGCCAATAATTGGACCATGCCTTTAACAGTATCTGGACTGTTATGTTTCCTTGCTACACTTAAGCAAGTAAAAGAAATATATTGTACTACCCTGAAGCCTCTGTGTGAATATTTAGAGAAGAGTCTATTGCAATGCCATTTGCAATGTCAATGCCTGGGGAATGGAGTGAGAGGTGTGCTTACTGGTGCAGACCTGGCCATTTGGGTCCTGAATGTATGCCTAGATAAAGGCTCCTCCTGGGAAAAAGGGGTTAACAGTGTAAGGGCAGAAGGATGGGAGATTTAGGCCTCTTTTCACCATCCATATATGGGACAGTATCTGGTTGTGCAAATTCTAAAGCAATGAGCCAACTACTCGAGATGGCCATGCGTGAGGCAGCCTGAGTACTGCCCATATATAAGTCTGGAAGATTCTATATTCCCCTGAAGGCTAGTGGTGAGCTGGGTCTGTTGTGATTGTGGTAACTAGCAAAAAGACAAGCTTTAGAGTCACAGGTGTTGAGAATTTGTGGCGTGGCCATCGCCTAGTGTGTTCTTGGGTAATAAAGCTGGGTGCAGCAATTCATGGGACTTGGACCAGATGTCGGCCATGCTATTGTAGTCACAGAAGGCAGTTGATCTTGTGCCATGCCCCCACAGTTGAAGATATTACCACCAGGGACCTCACTACTGTGCTGTGCTGACTGGGAAAAGTACAAGGTGAACTCATAAAAAGTCGCTCTCTATGCAGTCATGAAAATCTCCTTTAGTTGTATTAAATGTATACAATTTGTTTAAGCCAATTGTGTAGAATCCATCTATAAACCAAATGTAAGCAGTATAGATATTGCTTACATTGAATTTACTAAGATTGGAGTGACCAGAATCTGAAGCAGGTGTGCATGGAAACCAAGTTTGTAGCTTTTAAAGCTTAAAGTGGTTCTAAACTCAAAATGTTTTTTTATTTACCATGTATTCTCTGCATTTGGGTAAAAACTCCTCATTACTCAATGTACCCACCCCCATCCCTAAACACTTGCCTGACTGAGACACCGATCCAGAGCTGTCCTGGTTGTAGCTGCACTCTCTTTTCTTCCTCCTTTCAAAGAGGACACTGAGAACAGAGGGAGCCATAGTCTGTGAGTAAAATTCATGTGAGCACAGAGCAAGGGAGTGGCTTGCATGTGCTGTGTGTGTCTATAGACACATGCAGCCTGGCTCCTGGCTTGCTGAGATGGCACCTGGAGGAGAGGAAGAGTAGACAGCGCTAGCGAGGACTGGAAAAGAGAAGGTAACAGACTGTTCGGTGTAATATTGTTGCACAGAGCAGGTAAGTATAACATCTTTTTTAGTTAAAAAAAAAACAAAAACCTTTAATATCACTTTAACTGAACAAACTGGCAGCTCCAGACTTGGCAAATTCAATGTAATCTAACAATTATACAAACAGTATAAATAATGTTTACTGCTTACATACTGTTAATGTTTGGTTATGGCCAGAGGGGCCACTGAGAATATGTCCAGGTCTCCTTTGCTAGTACAGAGGTTGCCTCCCAGAGACACAGTTCCAAGTACACTGACAACACAGGCTTAGTATAGGAGATGTCTTTCTTTTAACGTTATTGCAGAAACTTGAACAGTAGGGTATTTAGGGGGTCAGGATACTCCAAACATATTCAGAAGTCAACAGGAGGACAAACTTATAAGCATTAATCCTGTAGATGAAGCCTTGACTGGAGGTGATAAGGAATGGCCAGTAACTCAAGGTCTCTATAAGAGCAGATCCAGTCCATACAGTAGCCCCTTGCACTCACTTTCCTCTAGCAATAGGCACACCTTAGAGTTCCAGATCTCCAGATCTTATTAACAATATCCTAGGAGCTGTCTGCCACCCAGCTTCCACACTACACTCTTCAGTGAGGGAGATAAAAGATCCTTCTCCAGACCAAGACTCCTGAACGATGCCCTCCAAAAGTCCTGTAGCAGTCTTCTTCAGACCTTCAGCCCAGCACCTGCTGAGGCCCAAACAGCAATTATAGTCACACTCGAGCTGCCTCTCATGGGCAGCAGCCCCAGGAGAACTGGAACCCTCCCGGGAGATGAAAAGAGAACACTCTGGGACTCTAAAATATTTATCATACTCATCCGCCACCTTCTGGGTGTCCCCTACTAAGGATTGGCTAAGGTTTGATAAATATTCATAACTGAGTAATTGGCCCTCTTTCTGGAAGCTCCTTCTAGAAAGGGCGGGAGCAATCAATCACCCAGCCTGAGAAACCCTGACCAGACCTAAAAAACAGATCCACTGAGTATAGTGAAGCAACATATGGGTAAAACAAATTGTGTATATTTAACATTTACTGCTGCAAGGTGGCAGCATAACATGAATCGCTGTCTATAAATGGCGGTTCACACACGTACGGCTAGGGGGCAATCGCGCGGCACCAGCGGCGCACTCTTGTGCCCGCTGCGAACTCCAGGAGTGTGGCCATGGGTAGGGCGGACTCGATGTCTGCTTACAATAGGAGTAAAGCGGGGAACCGCCAATGTAAACACGGCGGTTCCCCGCTCTGACAGGGGACATAACACTGGTCTACTGATTCCGGTCTCCGGGATCAGTTAAATCTGTTATGCCCCTGCCAGCCCAGCCCCCACACAGTTAGAACAAGCCTAGGGAACACAGTTAACCCCTTCATTGCCCCTGCAGGTTAACCCCTTCCCTGCCAGTGACATTTACACAGTAATCAGTGGCTATTTTTAGCTCTCATCATTGTATAAATGTCAATGGTCCCAAAAAAGTGTCAAAAATGTCCGACATGTCCACCGTAATACCACAGTCCCGATATAAATCGCATATTGCCGCCACTACCAGTGAAAAAAAAATAGTAAAAACGCCATAAATTAATTCTCATGGTTTGTAAATGCGGCAAATTTTGCGAAAACCAATCAGTAAACACCCATTGCAATTTTTTTTACCACAAATATGTAGAAGAATATATATCGGCCAAAACTGATGAATACATTTTTTTTTAATTTTTTGGGATATGTATTTTAGCAAAAAGTAAGAAAAACAGTCGCTCTTTTTTTCTTTATAGTGGTGATCATAAGTGACGCAGAGGTGATCAAATACCACCAAAAGAAAGCTCTATTTGTGGGGAAAAAAGAACGGCAATGTCATTTAGGTATATCGTCGCATGACCGTGCAATTGTCAGTTAAAGCAGTGCAGTGCCGAATCGCAAAAAGTGCTCTGGTCCTAATGTGGGAAATCCTTCTGGGGCTCAAATGATTCATACAAGGATCCACCCCCCGCCCCCCTTATTAGAGAATAGATCCCTGCAGCTTGTGTATTCTGCGCATTTAAAAAGCTGTAAGGTTTACACATATTGTAAGTTGGAAGCATAAAAAAAATCAGGTGGTGATGTAAAATAAAATTAATTTTATTTTCAACATTTTATATATATTTTTATTTATAAGACAATAGAAGGTGAGTCCCATTAAGTGTCATTTCTGACATGGCCGTGCTCAGATAAAATTCCAGACATCTCTGTCACATTTTTTCCTGTACCCACTTTTGTCAGATGCAAAATTCCAATAAAGTTTGATTTCAAGTGCTGCTTAGATCATTCACTGGGGGGTGTGTATACATTTTATCTATATAAAGCTGTCAATTTTCTAAAAGCAGTTATTCGTGAAAGTTAGATGACTTAACAACAAATCATTAAATCATTTAAAGCTCTACGATTCACATTGTGATGTCTGACCTATGTAATGCCCTATCTATATTGTGGTCATCGTATAAAAAGTAGAATTTAATGTTGCAGGTGTCATGCAAAGTTCAGTTGAAAGTCATAATGTAATTGAGCCTCACTGTGTTTTCATCATAACAAGTAGAAAATCCTTTTGCCCCTAGGGCAAGACAAGTCTAGCAAATCTGACACCTACGCAATGCTCACAATAAAAAAGACTCACCCGAAACAAGATTTGCAACACTCCTGGAAGAATTGGGAGTGTCCTACTGGCAAAGGCGAGTTACTTATCCATGAGGTAAATCATTGACATAAAATATAGCCTTTTTTACGTAACATAAGAATCTAACCACACTGTACTTGGCCACATAATGGTGCATAATAAACTTTGTCCTGATTGGTTTCCAGGAGTAACAGAAACAGTTATTTTGATCATCTTAATATGGCTTACTGTTCTGTGAATAGAGAATACATTCTCTTAAGAGCTTGTTTAGTAAGAAAAAAGAACAGTTTGCAAAGTGCAACAGACCAAAGCAACCAATCACTTTGAATCTATCACTGGACTTGACTTTGGTAGACTGAAATTTGATTGGCTGCTTTGGGTTGGTGCATTTTGCATGTGATCTTTTCTAGGGATGAGGTTCAAATAAGCGCAAACATGCTTTTGTGGCAAATCTGCTGGATTCAAATTTGTATGTGTCAGCCAATTAATGTACAATTTCACTGGGTCTAACCTGTTTTAAACCATATTGCACTGCATGACATTTGCACCATGGTCAACAGATACTGTATACAAGTTCCAATAATGATGGATATTGGATAAGCCACCCCCCTCATTATAAAATTGAGGGCATATAGTGGCCAGTGGTGTATTTAGGTTTAGTGCTGCCCTAGGCCTGAGTAAATGCATGCACCCCCTAATTCAAATATGCCCCACCCCTTCCTGCCAAAGCCACACCCCTTCCTATTTAAAACCGCCCTGTCATCTTTGTGGAAGGATAGAGGGATGCCATGAGAGGAGGGGACAGAGGGATGCTGTGGGAGGAGGGGACAGGGGGATGCCATGGGAGGAGGGGACAAAGGGATGCCATAGGAGGAGGGGACAGAGGGACACCATGGGAGAAGGGGGCAGAGGGACGCTGTGGGAGGAGGGGACAGAGGGATGCCGTGGGAGGAGGGGACAGAGGGACGCCATGGGAGGAGGGGACAGAGGGACGCTGTGGGAGGAGGGCAGAAGATGTCCCATATGCCCATGCTAGCGTGGTCCTGTCAGGTCGGTTAATGGAGCTCAGTGCCGGAACTTGTTGTGGCACTGGGCTCTGGCATTCAGCCTGAGATGGTGGCTCTGTGCAGGGCTGTTGCAAGGATTTTTGGCACTCTAGCAGAAAACCTAATTTTGCCACCCTCCATTGGCTCTGCCACTGACTCCACCCCCCCTTTATCCTGACCATGTATAAGTGGAAAGGTGGAGATTTTTGAGGCTCCTATCCACCTATTTCTTCAGCCATGGTCCACAGGTCTGCACCTGCGCCTCTAGACCTGGCCTGAAGACAAATAGTGGTGGCACCGGCTCGCTTCCTCGCATGAGCCGGGGTCTGCAGGTATATAGATAGGTTAGTGTAGTATATGGACAGGCTAGGTTAGTGTATAGACAGGCTGGCTGGTGTAAAGGGGAACTCTGATGTAAGGTGGTCTCTGATCACCAGAACCCCCTTACATTAGAGTCTGCAGCTTTACCCTTTACATTACGATCCGCAGAGTTCCCCTTTACATCACAGTCTGCGGCATCAGAGTTCACAGTGTAAGGGCAGGGCAAGGGGGAACTCTGCGGACTCTAATTTAAAGGGGAACTCTGTGGACTGTGGTCTAAAGGGAACTCTGATGTGGAGGGTCTCTGGTCACCAGAGCCCCCCCTCCTTACATCAGCATACACTATGGTAAGGGGGGACACTGATCTAAGAGGGAAGTGAGGGCACTGATATAAGGGGGAACTTTAATATCAGTGTTCCCCTTATCTTAAGGCCCCTACTCCCCTCTTAGATCAGTGTCCAATGCAGATTATTTTCAGCAGATAGCAGGGCAATCTGTGGCATGGAGCTGTCATGCACTGACCTAAAGCTTCTGGTGCAGTCCAGGGCACTGAGGGCAGGAATGGATCCTCTTCTCCTCCCGCTCTCCCTCCTTGCAGTATGTTTTACATTAGTGGGTAGAAAGGTGCCTTTATGTACACCGGGTCAGCAGACTGCCCCATCCCCCAAGCCGAGCCAAGCCGAGCTAAGCAGTGCCTTCAACTGACCGCCCCGCCCCCTGAACTGAGCAGAGCCCTTCAAGAGACCGCCCCGCCCCTGAGTTAAGCCATTCAACAGACTGCCCCACCCTCTGAGCGAGCAGAGCCGAGCCCTTCAGCAGACCACCCTGCCCCCTGAGCAAAGCCGAGCCCTTCAGCAGACCTCCCTGCCCCCTGAGCCAAGCCCTTCAGTGAACTGTCCTGCCCACCGCCCAAGTCGACATGTGGAACAAACCTAACAGCCTGGGAGAGGAGGGGGAGCAGGTGGATCGACACAGGGGGGTGCATGACAGTGGCTGGATTGACACAGGAGCTTGCGGTAGCACCAGCCCTGGCTCTGTGTGTGGGAGGAGGGAGAGAGGACTTTTTCTTCCCCCGCGCAAAGTGACGCCCTAGGCCTGGGCCTTGTCGGCCTAGGCCAAGACACAGCACTGATAGTGGCCATATTGTCAGTGTATGTTGGAAGTGTTAGAAAGAGGATAGTGAGTGCTAATTCTGTGCTGTTCTCTGTTGTGAATTGCGGTATTGGACTACATTGTCTTGTGTGTGATTTTGTGGGTCTGAACCTGCACTCTATAAAATCTAAGCTGGCCTGGTGCAGAGGCCTAAGAAATGTGAAGAAAGCTTCTCACCTGAGCCTAAGGGAACTTTCACACCGAGGCGCTTGAAAAATGCCTTTAAAAAGCCTAGCGCCATTGCCGCATTTTGACTGTGCTAGCGCTAAAAATAGCGTACCGCACAGGCATTTAAAGGCGTTTTTGATGTGCTATTGAAGTGTAGGCGTTAGCTTACAACCCGACCACCCTACATCACATCCTGTGTACCTCCTGGTATTTCGTGGGGGAAGACAGTGAACAGAGAGAAGATGGAGTTTTCTGAGCTGCTGTTGCTGTTTGTGCTACTTTATTGGGAAAATATCCTTAAACAGTGGCAGCAACATCGCTTTTGGGTTCATCCCATCCTACAAATGCACTGCTCAAGAGGACAATTTGTGTTGCTTTATCAGGACTTGAGAGTGCACCCTGAAAAGTTCAGAAATTACACACAGATGAGCATTGCAACGTAAAAGATCCCAGTCCCACTAGTCCCAATCCCCTAACCCTAATCCCAGTCCCACTAGTCCCAATCCCCTAACCCTAACCCCAGTCCCACTAGTCCTAATCCCCTAACCCCAGTCCCACTAGTCCCAATCTCCTAACCCTAATCCCAGTCCCACTAGTCCCAATCTCCTAACACTAACCCTACTCCCAGTCCCACTAGTCCCAATCTCCTAAACCCTAACCCTAATCCCAGCTCCACTGATCCCAATTCCCCAAACCTAACCCTAATTCCAGACCCACTAGTCCCAATCCTCTAACCCTAATTCCAGTTCCACTAGTCCCAATCCTCCAACCTTAACCCTAATCCCTGTCCCACTAGTCCCAATCCTCCAACCATTACCCTAATCCCAGTCCCACTAGTCACAATCCCCCAAACCTAACCCTAATCCCAGTTCCACTAGTCCATATACCCCAAATCTAACACTAATCCCAATCTCCTAACCCTAATCCCAGTCCCAGCAGTCCCAATCCCCTAACCCTAATCCCAGTCCCACTAGTCCCAATCCCCCAAACCTAACCCTAAACCCAGTCCCACTAGCCCCAATCCCCCAATCCTAACCCTAATCCCAGTCTCACTAGTCCCAAGCCATAGGGTTCGGTTAGAATAGGGTTAGGGTTGGGTTTATATTTAGCATAGGGTTAGGGTTGGGTTATGGTTTGCACAGGGTTAGGGTTAGCATAAGCTTAGGGTTGGGTTAGGATTAGCATAGGGTTAGAGGTAGGGTTAGCATAGGGTTCCGGTTAGCATAGGGTTAGAGGTAGGGTTAGCATAGGGTTCCGGTTAGCATAGGGTTAGAGTTCTGTTTAGCATATGTTCATGGTTTTGTAGAGTTAACAACTGACCTATTTCCCTCTCCAGATTTGACTTTCTCCTCAAAATTTTGACTTCTGCCTTGTTGAGACAGGATGTAAACATAATGCCCAAATGTACACTTACATAGTTATGTAGTATATGTGAATGGAATCGCAATACTCATTTGCAAGTATACCACTATGACGTAGGGGCGTTAACCATAGGACAGAGTTGTTCCGTCTTCAGTTTTAAAACTCCTCTTTCAGTTTAGACCTCTCCCTTTATCCAGTCAACAATTGAGATGTTTTGGTACTTGTATACGATTTGTCTTGAGATTGGGATACGATTGGCCTTGGGATACGATTGGGATGGAGATTGGGATACGATTGGCCTTGGGATACGATTGGGATGGAGATTGG
>BLSH010528207.1:12890-55340 GCA_018402905.1 Glandirana rugosa
AGTCTGTATCTTCTCCTGGGTCACCTCTGTCTTTACTTACTCCTTCAGCTAGGACAACTACTAAGAGTTGAGGAGAAGTTACTTTGTCTTGGACTTTGTAGAATCGGTGGCAACCGGTCCTTGGTCCGGTTTTGTTCCTTTGTTCGGTTCGACTATACGAGGTTCCAGGTAAGACGTTGTTATCATACCTCCCAGAGAATTGGGTAGGACTGGGGACCTCATATGATGGTTGTCTATTTGGTGCAAGACGTTGCTGGTAAGAATTGATCACACGTAAAAGTTCCATTCGCATTTCACATTTGTACTCAGGTGCAACTTCTTCCATCGGAGCACCCAAGATCCTTGCAAAGGAAGCTAATTTTCCCTGGTCCCATTGCTGCGTGCTGAATAGTTTTTAACCACATCAATGAAATCCTCAGACTGCTTCAGCTTGGCTTGTTTCCTTGTTTTGGCCTGGTTCCTGGCCAACGGTGGCTAAGATGTTTCAGGTTCTGTTTCATTGAAGAGGAGTTGAGAATCATCAACAGGATCGACTTCCTCATTCATTTCTGTCTCCACTGGGTCCTCTTCTATGTCTGACCCCATGTTCCTCTCAGTCCTATAAAAAAAAAAAAAAAATTAGACAATTCTAAAAAAATTATATATATGCACACACATGTTATACCTTGCAGTCCTAAAAATATAAAAAATAATTAGACAATTCAATATAATTAAACATTTTTTTATACATGTTGTTATACTTACTCAGCTCCATCATGGGCTTCAGGAACTGGAGCTCCTCATAGTGGCAGTATATACGACCCGTCTTCCCACCAGAACCACTTCTAATCTTTAACCACTTCAGCCCCGGAAGGATTTCACACTTTAGGACCAGAGCACTTTTTGCTATTCGGCACTGCGTTGATTTAACTGACAATTGCGAGGTCGTGCGACGTTGTACCCAAATGAAATTTGCATACTTTTTTCCCCCAAATAGAGCTTTCTTTTGGTGGTATTTGATCACCTCTGCATCACTTCTGATCACCAAAAAAAGAGCGATAATTTTGCAAAAAAAACTATTTTTCTTACAAATCAAACATTTTTTTTTCATCGGTTTTGGCCGATTTATATTCTTCCTCATATTTTTGGTAAAAAAAAAAAAATCGCAATCGCCGTTTATTGATTGGTTTGCGCAAAAGTTGCTGCGTTTACGAATGCTGAGAATTAATTTCTGGGGTTTTTATTTTGTTTTACTAGTAATGGCGGTGATCTGCGATTTTTAGCGGTACTGCGATATTGCAGCGGACATGTCGGACCCATTGGCATTTATACAGCGATCAGTACTATAAAAATGCACTGATTACTGTGTAAATGTCATTGGCAGTGAAGGGGTTAACCTGGAGGGGCGCTCTAAGGGT
The DNA here is from genome assembly GCA_018402905.1 of Glandirana rugosa. Taxonomy (NCBI): domain Eukaryota; kingdom Metazoa; phylum Chordata; class Amphibia; order Anura; family Ranidae; genus Glandirana; species Glandirana rugosa. The sequence goes on from BLSH010528207.1 coordinate 14,288, forward strand.
TAACTGTGTTCCCACAGTGTGTTCTAACTGTATGGGGGCTGGGCTGGGCTGGCAGGGGGAGGGGAGTGATCACAGCTTCCATATACAGTAAGCCTGTGATCACAGCCCTTCCCCCTCTGTCAGAACAGAGATCCGTGTTTACTTACATGGACCTCCATTCTTTCACTGTGGGGGGGGGCATCGCGGGTAGCCAGCGGAGATCAAGTCTGCCCTATACGCTCCCTGGCCCCCCGGAACACAGTGAGTGCGTGAGCGCTCTCACAATGCTAGTTATCGCGGCCACCGTCAGGTGACAGGGTTTCACGATAACAAACCACTTTGCCGCCGTCATGCTGGTCATGCGGCAAGTGGTTAATTTGCTTTTTATGTTCCCTGCTGTAATTATCCCTCAAGGTCTTCCACCCCCTTTTCAGTAGTCTTACTGAAAGATATAAAATTAATTGTTCTTTTTTATTTACAGATATCTTGCCACGGGAAATACCTTCACATCACTACAATATGAATTTCAAACAGGAATATCGATGATTAGTGAAATTGTGAAGCTAACTTGTGATGCAATCTGAAATCTAAAAAAATACACTCATGCGTATTCAAAATAAACAGAAATGGGATGATGTTGCCCAGCGGTTCTGGAGCAAAATCAACTTTCTAAACTACCTGGGAGCAATTGATGGAAAACACATTAGGCTATTAAAACCCTGTCACAATGGTAGTCGATATCATATCTACAAAAAGTATTCTTCTATTTCTGCTGTGCTGATGGCTGTGGTTGATGCAGACTATAAATTCCTCTTTATTGATATAGGAGCATTTGGGAGTTGTGCAGACTCCACTGTTTTCCAAAATTCTAAATTCAGAAAGCGCCTTGCAGCTAATCAACCCGACTTGCCGGAAAACTGACCATTACCCGGGACAGAAAGTCCAAATATGCAGTTTGTTTTCGTGGCTGATGAGGCATTTGCTATCAATGAACATCTAATGAAGCCCTACTTACAGAGGAATCTTGACACCCGGAAGAGAATCTTCAATTACCGTCTCTGTCGGGCACGTAGGCTAGTTAAATGTTCTTTTGACATTCTTGCCAACAAATGGCAAATTTTCCTTAAGCCCAATCAACCTAAACGTTGAAAATGCATGCAAATTAATAAGGGCAGCATATCTGTTGCATAATGTGGTATGGGAGAGAGATGGCATGAATTCTGAGGACACATTGGCACACAATTTGCAACCTGCTGATTTCCCTCATGCCCATTGTCCAACAGTGGGTTTCAGAATTAGGGGATGAGTTGGCAGACTATTTTTTGAGCCCTGCTGGTGCAGTAAGTTGGCAAGGAGATATGATTTAACACTTGCACATATCAAATAAACAGAATCATTGCTATGTTTCTTTGACTATTTTCATTTTATTTGTTGTTTTCATCAATTCTGGATATTTGTTCTTTATGATTTGATTACAGGCATGTATTTAAAAGAAAACTGTTTACTTTGAGTTTATGTCTTTATTTGAGGTTACAATAATAATAATAATATCAAGAATAATAATAATTACAATAGTTTGGGTTAGGGGACTGGGACTAGTGGGACTGGGATTATGGTTAGGGTTAGGTGATTGGGACTAGTGGGATTAGGACTGCTGGGACTGGGATTAGGATTAGGGGATTGGGGTTGTTGGGGCTGGGATTAGAGTTAGGCGATTGGGACTTGTGGGACTGGGATTAGGGCTGGGGGACTGGGATTGGGATTAGGGTTGGGGGATTGGGACTGGGATTAGGGTTAAGGGATTGAGACTAGTGGGACTGGGATTAGAGTTAGGTTTGGGGGATTGGGACTAGTAAAACTGGGATTAGAGTTAGGGGATTGGAACTATTCGAACTGGGATTAGGGTTAGGTTTGGGGGGGATTGGGACTGAGATTAGGGTTAGGGGATTGGAACTGGGATTAGGGTTAGGTTTGGGGGATTGGGACTAGTGGGACTGGGATCAGTGTTAGTGGATTGGGACTAGTGGAACTGGGATTAGGGTTAGGGGATTGGCACTAGTGGGACTGGGATTAGGGTTAGGGTATTGGGACTAGTGGGACTGGGATTAGAGTTAGGGTTAGGGGATTGGGACTAGTGGGACTGGGATTAGGGTTAGGGGATTGGGACTAGGATTAGGGTTAGGTTTGGGGGATTTGGACTAGTGGGACTGGGATTAGGGGATTGGTACTCACTTTTGCCGGATTTTTGCTTTCTGGCGAGGGCACTCCAGTCTGGAATGTTCTGTTCAGCAATGGTATTCCATGCCATGTTCTTCTTGGTGCGGTTGCCCTAATAGGGATTGTTGAGATCCCAAAGTTCTGGGTGGGCCCACATGGAGTGGATGAACTACTCTGGTTCAAATGCTGTGGACGGGGCTCTTGCTGGTCTAGCCACATCTTCTGCACTTGCCTGCATTTCTTGGTTGTCTTCAGCATCCATGCTTTCCTCTCTCTCTCTCTTCTCCACCTCAGGATTTCCTGATATTCCAGCATCCTACATTGCATTGCGGTCATGTGACCTTCCCACAACTTCAAATGGTTTTACTGCCCTTTTAAAGTGCTTCCCATTCATTTCAATGGAGATGGGCATTTTTGAAGCGCTTTTTAAAGCACCCCAAACATGCTCAAAAATTGCTGCTTGCAGGACTTTTCTCAACACACCGCCCCAGCGTGAAAGCATCCATTGAGATGCACGGGAAGCACTTTGAAAGCACTTGTCAGGCGCTATTTTTACCACTCAAATGCCTGTAATGTGCCTCAGTGTGAAAAGGGTCTAAATAATTTAAACTGGCCTGTGTTAGATGCCTAAGAAACAGGAAGATAGCTTCCTGTCTGAGCCTACAAGATTTAAGGTGGCCTGTGACAGAGGCCTAAGAAGCAGTAGGAAAGCTGCCCATTTGAGCCTAAAGAATCTAAGCTGGCCTATGACAGAGGTCTAAGAAGCCAGAAAATAGCTGCTCACCTGTGACTAAAGAATTATTGGAGAGGTTTGCCGAGCAGAGGGATGTTTGCTGCTGTTTTTGGCTAGCCTGTACCCCCAACCCTTTCTCCTCAAGATTATCAAGTCAATAAAATTGCAAAAAAAAGCTCGAGGGTACTAAAGTCTGTCTGTTGCTGTCCTTGGGCCAGTGTTACCAAGGGCAGCTACATGGCCAGTCACCATTAGGAAGGCAGGAAAGCCTGTTAAAAATCCAGGAGCTCATTTGGAGGTGAGTGTGACCCTTTAGGAGATCACTACAACCTGCTAACCTAAAATGCTTGCTGTGGCAACCCAATAGCAAGGCATTTCAGCTGTGGTGCTGATCAATGTACAATATATCATACAGAATTAATTATCTTCACGCAGCTCCTGGGGACACAGTCAGGGACACTTTTTACTCAGGGACAGTCTTTTGAAAGTGGGGGCTGTTTCCGGAAACTAACTGGGGACTAGGAATTTGGTCTCCCTACCACAGTTTTATTAAAAAGAAATCACCTACAAAAAACAAAGACAGATCTAAAATGTGAGACACAGTTGCTACATATGAAGTTAGCAGGGGGTGAGAAGGTCCTGCAGGACAAAGTGGTGGCATGGCTGAATACAAAGTGGCCACCAATTCAGTTACAGCAAGTACAGGAGGTTGTTCCGCATTATGGTTAGTTCCTTTTCATACAAAATTGTCCTACTGCTGGCAAATTTCTACAAAACCATATATTTTTTTTACCTCTTAAAATGGTGCAGTGTTGTGTTGCCAAGCTACTTCCACCATTTAATGGAAGCTGAGAATCTCTTAAAGAAACCACATTTGATACTGCTAAAACCACATTAAAAACAAAACCCTTTTTTACTTTATTTGATTCAAATAATAGCGGATTGAGGCGCTGATGAAGAAAATATACTGTTAAAATACTCTGTTGCTGAGGCCATCAGTAAAAAACATGCTACACGACATACAGCTTTAAGGCATATTCCAACCCTGTAATTTAAAGGATTAGTGTATTTTCTATGTTGCCCTCAAAGCCATAGAAAGGGGCTTGACTGACAACAGCTTGGAAATAGCTAGTTAGGTGCTGTCTTGTATGGGAGGGTAAGAGTTTATACTTTCCCGGTTCTTAGGTTTTTGGCAGGTTTTTCTCTGGGTCCGACCCACTGATCCTATGTAAAAAAAGAGAAACAGTGTTCTGGAGTGGAAAGGTCCAGGGCTCGTAATAGGGGGTGTGCCAGGTGTGCCTGGGCACACCCTAATCACTAAGTTCAGTGCTGATTCCCCCTAATGTCTGGGTTTCCCCCCATGTTGGCCCCCCACCCTGCAGTGTGCTGGCTTCCCTCCTCTCCTCTCCCCAGGCTGCTGTGGGGGATGCTCCAGAATGGAGAGTGGGGGAAGGGGCTAGTAAATACGTAATTTACCAGCCCTTTCCTTTTCTAAATGAACAGAGTGAACACACTCGCTCACTGTGTTCCTTCATAACAGAAGCATAGTAAACCATGTTTACTATGCTTCGGTCTGTGAATAAACAGGCAAGCTGCTCAGCACAGTGCACTTCCCAGTCATTCACTGTCCCATGCAGCTTAGGCTGCATAGGAAGGCATGTGCATTTGAGCTTTGGGGTGCATACCCTAATGCAATAGGCTGCATACACCTGTGAGCTAGAGAGAGAGAAAGCTGAAAGTGTCCCCATCGAAGCCCGAAAGGGAAAGAGATGGAGAACAGTACCCATGAGGTGCAGAAGAAAGTTGATTACTACTTCCAGGATGTAAAGGTCAACAGAATTTGGGGTTTGCCCTGAAGACACCAGCTGCTGGAGAATGCCTCTGACGGACTCTGTATGTACCTTTGGAGATATGCCGAGGCAGCACATAGCCTAAGCAAGGGTTAGGGATGTAGGAAAGAATAATGTCTCTGTATATTGAAATTGGAATTGATATAGTCAAAAGTTAAGTGAAGTGAAGTGCACGCATAGAGTCCAAGCTATGTACCGGGAGGGAGGAAGCGGTGGTACGCTGGACCCGAAAGTTAACTGGAGAACAGTTATGGTGCAAGTGTACATAGTGTACATTCATCTCTAAAAGCAGAGGCCAGCCTTAAGGTCGGGTATTCCTTCATGGCAGTCTCAGGTTTGTCCTACGGCACCGATGAAACAGCACAAAAATAAAAATAAAAAGGTACCCCATGTGCAGTAAAGTGATCCTGCTACAGGTGCCTAGTGTAGCCTAGAAGGACCCACCACCAGGGTATGCCTCCCATGTGACCCTTGCTTGGCACCCAACGAGGAGGGGAACATGAAAGACATAAAGACCACCGCAACACCCTACCATGGCAACAAGCTTGCACATAAAATAACTTTCAATTGGTTTGAGTCCACTGAGTAAATTGCAGTATTCGGTTATTTTTTTGCATTCACCTGTGGGGAGGTGCAGCATGGAGTGGTGGCATTAAACACTCAGAGTCCTGTTGCAAAAACAGAACGGTATTGAAATGAAAGTTCAGCAAAGTGCAGCTAGCCTGGCGTTAAGACAACCCGACCGGGCGCACTCACAGAATATACGGTAAAGAATTTAGCAGTAGGTCTCAGATGTGCAGACAGCATCTGTCCCGAGGAGTGGAATGCAGCATGGCCGTTCTGTACCCAAGTGGGGAGGTTTCCAGGAAGGATGGCGTGTCCCTGCACTTTCCCTACTTGCCTGGAACCTCCCTCTCCCTGCAAAATACGCACCAAATCCGGAAACCAGGGTCTTAAATGGACTCTGCCTGACCCAAGATGGCCACCAAAGTTACATAGGATGCCAGCTGTGGATGAGCACCACCCGCAGTGGAGAAAATAGACACGTCCCTCCACCCTCCTCCCCCTCTTTGATAGATGCTGTCTTCAGCATTGCAATACAGAAGGAACAACATGGAATTGCAATAAACATGGTTTAGGCAAAGACAGCTACATTTAAAACAACATAATCAGAACACTTTGCAGGAAGCTGCCAATGGTTATATTGCTTGGGGAGGTGAGCTTCAGTGTCCGCTGTGGAATCTCCATTTGCATAGTCATCTTCTGCTGGTTTTTCTGGAGCCTTGGGTGGATGAAAGTTATTAGGAGCAGCCATACTTTTCCTTCACCCAGGCTCGAAGGTTAGTTGTACCTGCAGAGGCTTCTGGACTGTCCACAGACACTGTACTGGGGCTTCCACAGCATCTGAGACCTCTTTATCTCCAGCAGGTGTGGTAGAGCAATCACCACTCAAAATGCAGGGTCTCAACAGGTTGCGGTAAAGGCATCCCTTGATGGAGTTGGGACCCTCTGATATCACATAATACACTGGAGTCGGAGGAAAGGGATACTTCTCAGACCGATAGGGAGTGCGTTCCCACTTAGGATCAAATTTACTGCCTCTTTCAAATTTGGTATTTTTCACCAACACCTGGTCCTCCTCTGAGACTCTCCATAACAGATTCTTGCCCTTAGAGAGAGGGGCCGAATCCCATTTGACTGAGTACATTTCTTGTTTCAATGAGGTTACGCCTTGAGCGAGTTCCCTTAATGCCATATGTATGGCTGACAGAGGCCTCCTCTTTCAGATGCCAAGGGCCATAACTTTTTGTCACAGTTGATTCCACATCTTAGTGTCACAACAATGCACACCCCTTTTTCCAGGTGTTTCCAGAGTGCTACCATGAAGTGGGTGAGGGTTTTGCTCTCATGATGCCTCCTAACAATGAAACTCAGTCCTGGAGCTGTCACATTTTTTCCAAACAAGCCCAAGGAGTTGATAGCTAGATCCCTGTTCAGCTTGGCAGAACTGGATACAGGCATGCAGAATTTTTTAGTCTCTCCTTCCATTTAGCCAAGACAATATTGGAGCCATTAAACTTAGGGACCAGGGCCATGGCCGATCCTAACAGTGCCATGATGGTTCCCGCTTCTTCTTTTGCAACCACAGTAAGAAGGGACATATCCTGCGGACTGCTGCTACGTGTGGGTAAGTACAGCATGGTGCAGCGGCAGTAAACACTCCAGTTGCAGAAACAGAACTGTACTGAAGTTCAGCAAAGTACAACTAGCCCAGCAGAAAAACAACCCGATAGGGCATACTCACAGAATGTACAGCGATGAGTTTAGCATCAGGTCTCAGGTTTGCTGACTGCATCTGTTTCAAGGGGCAGAATGATTTCCTTTGTGGTCACCAAAGCAGGAAGTAAAACAAAATCTCCCTAAGGGCTTGTTTAGAATTAAGGTTAGAGTTTGATAAAAGATGCACAGTTGAGCTACATTTTTAGCACCCCAATTGTACCCCCTCAACCACTTCCCGACCAGCGCCGTAAATAAGCAGCGGCTGGTTTTGAGTGGCTGTAACGGAATATAGCCTTCAGCTACAGGCTATATCCCAGTATCGTTTTTTAGAGTGGACAGTCGGCTATCCGGGAACATGACCGATCTGGCTCGGGAGCCGATCGGTCGTTATTACAGGGGGCGGGAGGGGACTCCCCCCCCCCCACCACCACTCTTCTCCGGCCTCCCGTCCCACCAGGAGACCGGAGCGATGAACCGGTGCCCCCATCGGCTAGAAGGAGACCTGACAGAAGCCGGAATCGGGTCTCCTTGGGCAAATTCCGGAAGTGACGTCATAACGTCACTTCCGGTTTACTCAGCAGCTAACGGCGCCTATTTAAAAAAAAGACAGTATTCAGAATTGCCGTTTTTGGTGATCTGAATACTGTGAAGTGCAAAGGAGGGATGGGGGGTCTTTTAGACCCCCTAGCCCTCCAAAAAGTGTACCTGTCACCATATATTACTATCACAAGGGATGTTTACATCCCTTGTGATAGCAATAAAAGTGATCAGATTTTTTTTTAAGGAACAGTGTTAAAAATAAATAAATAAATAAAATTAGAAAAAAAAATGTAAAGTTCCACTGTACCCGCGAGCTCGCGCAGCAAAGAAAACGCATACGTAAGTCGCGCCCGCATATGAAAACGATGTTTAAACCACACATGTGAAGTGTCGCCGCGATCGCCAGAGTGTGAGCAATAATTCTAGCAAATGACCTCCTCTGCACCTCTAAACTGGTAACCGTTAAAAATTGTTAAAGCGTCGCCTAAGGAAATTTTTAAGTACCGGACTTTGTCACCATTCCGCGAGTGCGCGCAATTTTCAACCGTGTCATGTATGGTATCTATTTAATCGGCGTAACATCCTCTTTCACAATATACAAAAAAATTGGGCTAACTTTACTGTTATCTTATTTTTTAACTCAAAAAAGTGAAATTTTTCCAAAAAAAGTGCGCTTGAAAGACCGCTGCACAAATACCATGTGACAAAAAGTAATGCAACAATTGCCATTTTATTCTCTAGGGTGTTTGAAAAATATATATATAATGTTTGGGGGTTCTAAGCAATTTTCTAGCAAAAAAAACCTGTTTTTAGCTTGTAACCAACAAATGTAAAAAAGGGCCCCGGTTGGTAAGTGGTTAAGCTGCAAAGGCAACGGACAGGGGTGTTCACATGCTGCAGTAGCAATGTTTTGCTTCACACTTGTGGCAACAGCTATCGCTCCTGTTGCCTTCAAGCAAATGAAAAAGTGCACCTTGTGTAATGCACACAGTTGCGGCATGTTGTTGTGGCAATAACAGGGTTAAAACATGCGGTGAGGAGACATCTGGTCTGAAGAAGAACCTTGTTGCTTTGAAACACGTTACCGCCCACTCCACATCATCACGTCCCACACGCTCTCCGTGTGACATCACGTCCTGCCCGGCGCCATCTTCCATTCCACGCTGGATCCAGCAGCCTTCGGCTGCTTCCACTCAGAATTCACAGGCCAATACAGTCTGCACGCGAGGCAGCCACCGCATCAGGACAATCCGGGGAAGCATTGGGACGGATATGTTCATCCAAAATGCTTGTTTTTATCTACTGTCCCATGAGTTGCCAATTGTCTTGGACTCAAATCCTTAATGTTGCACTTTGACACCCCTTTGTTCCTGCGTTTTTGTGCATACAGTTTAACTTATCTTTTGTGTGAAGCCTTCAGAAAAGCAGCTACCTTTAAATTGCAGTTCTGTATCTTTCCCTACCTGTCCTAACCTGAACCTACATCTCAAGGAATGCTGCATTACTTTCAATTAAGTATTGTAGAGTTTACAGAATGATTGGCAGTACTCCCTATCCTGTGGTTGCTGTTTCTAACCCTGGAAGAAAATATCCCATTTTATGCCATGCATGCTTCAGTTTTGAGGCTGTTGTGTGTTATTTCTTATATTGCTAATGTTACATTATTTGTAGTTTAATTTTATTTGAACTTTTTTTTCAATATTGAGTTCATTTATTGATAAATACTTTATATAATTACCACCCTATAAAAATGACAAGCAACATCTTTTAAACAAATCAAGTATTTCAGTTCTTGCAGGAATTATACCAGAATACAAAGCATAATAAGAAAGTAACATACTGCACCCTCTAGTGACTGCTTCAGAAAATGACTGCACTATACCATAATATCTTGTATGCATTATTGGTAAAATATTTGTAATTGTAAGCAGTTTCAATTATTTTATAGTATGAAAATCAAGAAAACGTAGTCCATCATGATAACATGATAGAGTTTTTCCTATATAACCAAGAAAATATTTCTCTAATATTCTAATCAATGTATAGCACATAAAATAAGATATACTGTATCTCCTTGACGTTCTTTATGTTCTTATGTTCTTTATGAAGTTGACAGTAAAGATAATAATGATGAGAGGTTTATATCATGACCTTTTGCATACTTATTTGTTAAAGACATTGGTTCTTATTCTAAAAACTGACATGACACTTAAAAATGAAATCCAGGAAAGCAGATATTATCTAAATACAAGCATATGTATTCTTAGAGTTGCTTTGTGTATTTTTTTTTGGATCTGTGTGTAACCCAGCATGTAATGTTGCCCTTGTCCAGGAACTTCCGGTCATAAAGACTGGTCTTGTAGCCGCCCCCTCCTGTAGTCTTCTGAAGACAGGCTTTTCTCTTACACATTTTTTCATTCTCTAAATTTGTTACACCAAACTGGACCAATCTAACTACTTAAAAATTGCTCAATACCTAAACTTCAACTGGATGAATACACTATGTACTATATGTACGCTTATGTTTGGAGAATACATGAACTCATCCTGCCCTTTTCTCCAGTCTTCTACCACTGTCAAACATATGACATTATATTCATCATATGCATTGAAAGCACTTACCTGCCTGATTTCTGTTTATCACAGAGGCTGAGATTATTATTAATTAGTTTTTTGTACATGGTTTCACTTAGTTCAGGTTTTCCAAGTCAAATATTTGTTGTATTTGTAGGACGTTGTTTTAGCATACTTTAAAGTCTAACTAAAGGCAAAACTTTTTTTTTCCATTTTGGATAGAGTAAGGTAGGATTATAACCCCTGGCAGTTTTGTTTTTGCCATCTGTATCCAATTGGAGAGATTTCCTTTCACTTCCTGTCCCATAGCCAAACAGGAAGTGAGAGGAAATCCTTCCAAAGTGAAGGAATCCCTTGATGTCACCAGGTCTCAGACTGGTGTCCACAATGGAAGATTTCCCCTCTAATAGTGTTCTGATGTCACCAAAAATTTGGGATATTCTTTTATAGGGTTGCCACCTCATCCCTTTAAACCCGAACACATATGAATTACACAGGTTCTGAGGCTAATTTAATGCAGATAAGGCACCAAGTGAGTTTAATTACCTCCTTAATCAGACTCAGAACCTGTGTAATTCATATGTGTTCGGGTTTAAAGGGATGAGGTGGCTACTCTATTCTTTTACTTTCACTTTCGATGATAATGGTAAACAGGATAAATAGAGAGAGTGAATCTGCCTACTGGGAGTACAGACAGCAATAGAAACATGACAGGTGTTCTAATCCCTCTCCACTCCATCCAAAACTAAAAAAAAGTTTTGCTTTAGTTACATTTTCAAGTGCAATTTAAAATGCCTTAAAAGTTGTAAAGTTAAAACTGTTTTTACCCTGCATGAAGATAAAAAACATTTTAGTGCTTGCTGTGCCCTTCCCAAATACTTACCTGAGTCCTGTATCAATCCCGCAATGTGCCTGGTTGCATCTGGTCTCTCCTTGCTTTCACAGGCTTTGCTGAGACAGCAGGAGTCATTGGCTCCTGCTGTTTCAGTCAAATCCTGTGAGCAGAGAGCTGGGGGGCAGGGCTGAGCCACGCTGTTTGTGTCTATAGATAAACACAGCCTGCACGTCTGCCCCCATAGCAAGCAGCTTACTATGGTGGCAGACGCAGAAGAGGAGGAGCCAAGAGTACCAGTGGAGAACTCCAGAACTGGAAATTCAGGGCCGCTCTGTGGAATGGTATTGTAGGTGAGTATAACGTTTTTATTATTTTAATAAAAACATCTCCGGGCGGCTGCGGAACGCACTGCAGAAGGGTCCTGTGCATCTTTCTCTCCCTTTCAGGTCTGAATTCAGGCAAAAGTTCTGACCTAATCCGGACCTGAAACGGTGAACGGGGATGCACCGGACGTTCTGCTGCGAGCAGCTCCGCAAATAGTGTGGACCCAGCCTAAAGATTGAATCTATGTGAGTGTACGCCGATCAGCCATAACATTAAGATCACTGACAGGTAAGTAAATAACATTGATTATCTTGTTACAGTGTCATCTGAAAGTCAATGGAAAATAATAGGAAGCAAGTGAACATGCTGTCCATGAAGTTAATCTGCTGAAAGCAGAAAAAATAGGGGAAAATAGTTTGTTGTTTATGGGGTTACGTAGTTGCAGACCGGTCAAGGTGCCGATGCTGACCCATGTCCACAGCCAAAAGCACTTACAATGGTCACGTGAGCATCAAAACTGGACCATGGAACAATGTAAGAAGGTGGTCCGGTCTGATTAATCATGTTTTCTTTTACATCATGCGGTTGACATGGTGTGTGCGCTTCTTACATGGTAAAAAGATGGCACCAGGATGCAGTATGGGAAGAAGGCAAGCTGGTGTAGGCAGTGTGATGCTTTGGACAATTTTCTGCACAGAAACCTTGGGTCTTGCAATTTATGTGGATATTACTATGAAATGTACCACCTAGCTTAACGTTGTTGCTGACCAAGTATACTCCTCTATGGAAACTGTATTCCCTGATGGCAGTGGCCTCTTTTAGCAAGTTAACACATCCTGCAAAAATGGTTCTAGGATATTTTGAATAGCACAACAATGAGTTTCAGGTGTTGACTTGGCCTCCAACTTCTCCACATCTCAATCCATCAAGCATCTGTAAAATGTACTGGTGTCCATGCCGCTATAGATAAGGGCTGTTTTGGTGGCAATAGGGGATCTACTCAATATTAGGTGGGCCACCATAAGATTATGGCTGATCGGTGTATATTCCCCTGCAGATCTACCACTCAATCAAATCATTGCAAAGACAAGTCTCCTGCACTTTATTTATTTGTTCTTATCAGAGTACATAGCACTGAACGTTCACCATCCAATATTGGCAGTAGCAGGTCAGAGGTGATGAGAACTGAAATGTAACTGCCAGATCCTATGCGAGATGTATTAAGTTGGGTGATGAGTTTTCCTATTGTCATTCAAATGAAACAGAAATATTTATAAAGGCAAAAATCATCTTCTTGTGTTCTATCTGCTCGTAAAGATCAAAAAACCTTTCCATAGCATCCCAAGTGTACTCAATAAAATGAAAACGTAGAAATTAAACTTATATGAAATCATACATCTGATTTGGTGGAAAGCAATGTTATCTGCGTTCCGTACACTACTGATTATTCATCTTAGCATAAGCAGTATTTTTTCAACTGTTCATATTTAAGCTAAAGAGATAAGAGATTCAGACTTCACTATAGAAATGTCATAAATAGATTTGAGTCACTTTTCCAAGAAACAAATTTTTAAAGTTCCTAGATTAATAATATAATCTCAAAGTTAATATTCTAGGAAAAAATGATATAACAGAACTATAGAATGTCATAATATAAAACCATAGTTAATCTATGGTCAAAATTTCAAATTATACAATCATTTCTTCATATTATTTCAATTATTTCTAGCCTACTCCTATCAGTCTGAACTATCTTAAAATTTGTAAACTTACCTTGTGAAGTAAGTGTGTAGCTGTAACTATAGAACTCCTTTAAATACAGATAGGCTACTGACCCTCTTTAAAAAATGCAAGTTGCCTAGCTGTTATGGTGATGCGGTTGCTTCAATACTTCTTGTCACTTACCTATAAGCAGGGCCGGCGCTACCGATAGGCAAACTAGGCAGCCGCCTAGGGCGCACTGCTGCCTATGGGGCGCAGCCATGGCTGCTGACTTCCCCATTAACCTGGCCAAGGAAAACAAGGGGCCCTACACAGGGCTGAGGCGCTGACTGATTCTCCAGAGAAAGCAGCAGCTGTGGAGGACATCCATCATGGCTGCTGCAGAGGAGGTCAGCAACAGCTCAGCCTGTGAGTAGGATGACAGCGGAGGAGGCGGCCACGAGGACAGCAGAGGAGGCAGGCATGAAGACAGCAGTGGTGCATGAGGACAAGCTATGAAGATGGAGGAGGCAGACACCAGGACAGCGGAGGAGGCAGGCACAAGGACAGTGGAGGAAGCAGAAGAGGCAGGCATAAGGCTAGCGGAGGAGGTGGGCACCATTTCTCTGGACATAGCTGCTGCTCCGGGCAGGCATGGGGGGTGTTAGTCTTGCCTAGGCCGCAAAATATTCAAGCACCGGCCCTGCATAGAAGTGGTATAAAGATCAGGCGTTTTGACTTTACTCTGGCTTACCTCGTTGCATGCTAGTTAGTCTGTGACTCAGAATGTATTGCTGTCAGGGGTAGCCAGCTAGAAAGCATTTTCAGAAAGAGGCTGCATGGCAGTCTATAAATTAAATTCAGTACAAATTTATTTTAATGTAGAAGTTACCATACAGCAGGTATATCTTACTGAACTTAAATAACCAGAGAAATATGGGGCCTGCCATCGCTGAAAAAAATGCACTAGTTGCCTGGCTACCTCTGCCTTCAATCGTTCATCTGAGTCACTGACCAGGAACAAGCACGAAGGTTGGCAAGTGAAGTTAGAACTCCAAAGCTGCAAATTTGTAATGGAAAAATATTAAATCCAGTGGATCAGGATGATTGACATTTAACATTTTCAAAAGGGGGTGTCTGGAATGGTAGCCTCCATATTCTCTCAGTTCAGTTTTTTTTCATGACCATGGGGAAGTATATATAACTTTTATGTTTTTGGCTGTATAGCGAGAACTCACATACCTGGTGTTAGATCTGGGTTGCCTTTGAAGCCTGAGCCTTGACAAATGTATTATTGGCATACAAGTCATACTAAGCACTATTAATTACAGCACTTTGAATGGCAGGTCATTTTACATTTTAGGCTACTGTCACACTTGTGATCCTGTTGCAGGCTAGAGTAAGCTAGTGACAGGATCTCTAGAAAATGCAGGGAAATCACTCAGCTATTTTCTTTGTGTGGCCCTCTTGGAGGCTTTGGGCTAGCTGATTGTACACAAGATAAATTGACTTGTGTACAACCAGCTAGGACATACATGGATGGAAATGAGGCCGGTCCCTGCTGAGCTATCCAAATTTCGGTCCTTGTATGTCCAACTTTAGAAACCTATGCCAGGAAACTCTTAGCTAAACATGAACGACCACACGATAAGCTAAACATTTGTTTATTCGATGGAACAAGTACAAGTAATATTAATCAGAGAAAGTTTTCTGACATTTTTGATCTCCCACAGCATGCCTCGGCCAGCATTGCATTGGTGGTGCACCATATGGCCAGCCAAGGAGATCATCTAATACCTGTGGGAACCTTTAGGATGCTATGAGAGGTAAGGGATACACACTCATCCACTAAAAGCCTTAAATCTATCTTCACCTAGAGATATAGAGATATGTTTGTGAGTACAAAACATATTAACTATGTCAACTTGACATTTGTTTTCAAAATCGACCCACCCTTAAGCTACAAGAGTTAGCTAACCTCTTTCCCCATAGAGAACAGTGGGAGACTGGAGGGAAATATCCAGGGTTCCAGATTGCCTTTATATGCTAGCTGGTCTCTAAAGTTGTGTACACACTAGCAGAATTTGAAATGAAAATTCTTAGGAAAAGTTATACGAAAATACTCATTTGAAAGTAGTTCAAGATTTTGATTGCTTTTAGGATTCACTTTGGAATGAAGGCACTTTGCTGAACAAAAACCACATACACTGTTAGAAATTTGTACATTCAAAAATAATTTTCCATCGATCACCTTTGAATTTTCTCGTCACTGCGGTCAAAACGAAAATTTATTTGAACCCACTAGTGATTTCAAAGCACAAACTAATGTTATTACAATGTTCTTACAACAAAAAATGTCAAACAAAATTCTACTAAGAGCTACAGTCTTTTAGTTTGTCCCACCCCAGCAGGCCACAATCCAGTAATGGAGCTTCCTCTCAGAGTGCTGCTGTGTCTCTCACTCCAAACAAACAGCTCCACTGACATTTCCAGAACACCTGATTAATAAGCAGGTCTGAAGGGGAAGTACCTGCACTCAATTAACCCCTTCTTTACCCGGCACCGGGCTGACTCCCTACACCAGCTTAAAACTGGTCATACACATTAAGACTTCTCTCGCTTAGCCCCGCCAATTACTCCAAGAAGACTTTTGTTGAGCCGGTTGGTGCCAATAGGGCCACCCACGTAAGGAATTTCGGATGATTCAACAGGAATCTCCCAATTTCTTTCTCTGTATGGTCATCTTAATACTTTTTGATATCCGTAGTAACTTTAGTAACTTGTTACTAAGTGGAGCAGAAATGAATATCTTAGTGATTGTATGCATAACATTCATCCCTTTAGTTGTGTTGTGGGTTGCAAACCTTGGTATATTTTTTACTGCTTAATTAAACTTTTTTGGCTCATACACATTTTTTTTTGCAGAAGAATTGGCTGTATGTTCCAATTTCAAATAATTTTGAAACTATGGTAATATATAATTACCAATATTGGAACTGACTAGGAGATTCCATTTCCATTTCTTTCAACATGTTACTTTCATTCTGCAGATGACAAGTTCATTTTTAGTATTTTTACTACACCTACTTTATGAAAGCAAAAGTAATCTACATGTTCCACAGTGTTTAGACGATGCAAGTAAACTCCAGTTCAAATAATGAAGCGAAAAAAAAATTAAATAAAAATAAATTGTTATTTCCAATTTATTACTTAAGTTGTCATTCCAACTAAAATGTTGAAAACTGAAAATATCTTTTTTGGTGTATGCCAGTTGCTAATGGGAAATACAGTAGGTGAATCACTGAAATCTCCAGAATGAAATCAGCTGTTCAAGATACCAGTTTTGGGTAGACTTGGCCTGCTACACGACTAAAGCTTTTTTTACCGCAGCATTTCAGCATATCTTCCAACTGTCTCTTATTTGGAGGGACTGTCTCTCTTTTAGAACCAAATCCCTCTGTCCCCTCTTTTCCCTTGGTTGACTTTTTGGACATATGCATAGACCTCTATAACACATACAATTCTTAATTACCGAAGTGTCACACTACACTAACTTTTTCACACAGACCTTTTTATTATCATATTGTTTTAAAAAGCAAGTTTAACCGATTGCCGACCACCTCACTTAGGAGTATGGCGACAGAGCGGCTCTGCTACGCTGGATCACATATCTACTATTAGTCACAGCACAAGCCGATCAGCCAATGATTGGCTGCCGGCAACTGATGATCAGCAAAGAGGATGACAGGACAGAGCTCTATGAATATTAACAATACAGAGCTCTGTACTGTTGGTGGGGATGTGCCGATTTTTGTTTCAGGGAACAAAAACCGGCACATCACTAAGTAAAAACAGCACACAGCAAATGATGCACCAAGCACTATTAGGCACACATTTAGCCCCTTGATCATCCTATATGTTAACACCTTCCCAGCCAGTGTTATTAGTACAGTGACAGCGTATATTTTTAGCACTGATCACTGTATTAGTGTCACTGGTTCCCACAAAGTGTCAGAAGTGTCTGATTGCCCGCCATACTATCACATTCCCTCTATAAGTCGCTGATTACTGCCATTACTAGTATAAAAAACTTAAATTAAAATTAAAATTTCAGTATACAGTATATACCATAGTTTGTAGACACTATAACTTTCGCACAAACAAATCGATATATGCTTATTGGGATTTTTTTCTACCAAAAATATGTAGCAGAATACATATTGGCCTAAATTTATGAATAAATTTCACTTTTTTATTTTTTTTTACTGGATATGCCTTATAGCAGAAAGAAAAATATTTTTTTTTCCAAAAATTTCGATCTTTCTTGTTTATAGCGCAAAAAAAAAAACAGCGGAGATAAAATACCACCAAAAGAAAGCTCTATATGTGTGAAAAAAATTATATAAATTTTATTTGGGTACAGTGATGCATGGCCGCGCAAATGTCAGTTAAAGTAATACAGTGCCAAAAAGCAGAAAAATAGTCTGGTCATGGGGGGGGGGGGGAATGATAAATCTTGCTAATGGCAAGTGAATAAAGTGTAACGCTCACCCCCAGATGGGTCAAGCCCAGGTAGCAGTTAAATAGCACACCAACAAATACAGCTCAGTCTAGGGGTGTCTTTTTGAAGTTTTATTTTAGTACTTAAACACAGGTGGATAGACAGATAAGGGTGCAGGATATTCCAAAGCACATGCAAGCATTAGAGGACAGATCCTCTAGCAAAGTCCTAGTAGCAGCCTTAAGTATTGGTGGAGGTAAAGGGGACAGCTAGCTAGTCTAAGACTCTGTATGAGCAGTCACAGTCCTTGTAGCAACCTCTGGCTTTTAACCCTCAAAGCACAAGAACACCAGGAGCTCTAGGCAAAAGGTCCAACTCACACTGTCCACAGACAGCTCCCTAACCAGCTTCCCTGCCACACTCTTCAGTGAAACGGGTCCTTCTTCAGCCTAGCTTCCTAAGGTAGTGTACACCCTCAGATTCTCCTCAATCCAGGCTCCTTCAGGCCCTCAGCCAAGCATCAGGCCTGTTAGCAACAACACTTCAGTAACACAGGCAGCCATCCAGGGGCAAAGGCCCCAGGACAGAAAGCTCTAAAAAGGCCCTCCCAAACATTTATCTTCTCCCCAACCACACGTTCTGGGGGCCCCCTCCCAGAGATTGGCTGAGGTTAAATAAATGTTAATATCCCAGTGGCTAACCCTCCCGCTCTGTTTCTGGAAGCTTCTTTCAGAAGCAGGCAGGAGCAATCAGCCACCAGACTTAGAAAGACCTGACCAGACCTAGTAAATACATTTCTGCTTAACTGGGTACAGCAGAGCCAAAAACTAAATGTATCCAGCCTAGGGTAGGGGCGGTACAAAAGGAAACATAATGATGAAAATAAACACATGTGGGTTTAACCAATCATGTTTTGCTTATTCATTCTTCATAGTCTGTGTAACTGGGGACATGGCAGGGAAGTGTTCTATGCACTTTGTGCTAAAAGGTGGCCCTTTCCCAAGAGGTATGTTTGACCTGCTCTGTCATCACTGAATCCCTAACGTAAAGTTTTTTTTTTAAAATGGAAGGGTTCTGAGAAAGGATGAACATCAATCATGGGAAGAAAGAATTTCAAAGTTAAAGTGGTTGTCTACCCATTTAAAAAAAAATAAATAAATAAATAAAAAGCTGCAAGACAATAGCATAATGAGCTAATATGCACCGCATACTAGCTCATTATGAAATACATACCTTGAAACGAAGATCCGACTGGGCTGCTCTATCCCCTCTGAGGGAACGGACATCTTTCCTCGGATCTTGCTTCCGGATATGCAGCTCCGGCGCTGTAATTGGACGGAGCCGCGAGATGTCACTCCCGCGCATGCGTGCTGGACCCGTCTTTCCGGCAAGGTCCGGCCCTATTGCCGAGCCTTTGCCAGGACATACACGGCACATGTGCTTGGACATACACGGCGCATGTCGAGCAGTGCCCTGCAGTGCCCACCATATAATGTGCAGTGCCCACCATGTCATGTGCTGTGCCATGCAGAGCCCACCATATCACGTGATGTGCCATTCAGTGCCCACCATATAATGTGCTGTGCCCTCTATGTAATGTACTGTGCTTTGCTCCCTCCCCCCATGTAACATACTCTGCTGTGCCACCCATGTAATGTACTGTGCTATTACCCCCCATGTAATGTACTATGCTGTGCCCCCCCCACACACAGACTCACCCCCTCTCTTTCTCCCTTTCACCCCCTTCACCGCTCTCGTTCACCCCTCTTTCTCTCTCTCACCCCCTTGACCTTCTTTCTTTCTCTCACCCTCTTCACCCCTTTCACCCCCTCTCTCCTACCACCCTCTCTCTCTTTCATTCTCTCTCTATTTCCCTTTTTCTCATCCCCTCTCTCGCTTACCCCCTCTCTCTCTGATTAACCCCTTTCTCTCATCGCCTCTCTTTCAGCCCCCTCTCTTTCCGTCACCCCCCCTCTCTCTCTCTCAACCCCTCTCTCACCCCCTTTCTCTCTTTAATTTAATCTGTTTTAAGAAAAACATTTTGCATTTTAATTTTATTTATTTTCATAAAAAGGCCCGCCAAAATCCTTGGCACCAGGCCCATGAAGCTCTTAATCTGGCCCTGGCCAGTAATGTTGCATTATATGGGTTTAATCCATTTCAAGGTTCTTTTATAGATAAAGAAAAGCAGCTAACCATGGAATCTGAAAAATAGTTCCAGCCAGCTGATTTTAGAATTCTACCCTAACCTCTTTAGACATTGTTCTCACATTGAAGTGTTTTATCACGCAGTCTGATACAGACACATGAAGTGAAGTGTCATACATCACATCTTTCATGTCAATTCTTCCCCAGGAATAACATTTGAAGGTAGACACTTTAAACACAAAACATAAAAAAAATTGTTTCACATTTCATTAATGGTGTCAGAGATACTATGCTGTCCTCAAGATGTCACTTGGTTACAAAAAAATCCATATCACCATGAATTATACCTGCAGAAAATATTTGAACTGTTGTTCTTGTCAACAGGGCATAGAAATGTAAAGTTGCCCATACATATTTTTTTTTTTTTTCAGCCAACGGCCACATGAAAAAAAAACTACAGATTCTTCCATCCACACAAGTGAGGTGGATGGAGAGATCCCCCCCCACTGTGCCATTGTACTCTGACAGTGGGAGTCAGTTGTGACGTCATCCCCCCAGGATGCCGGCATTCCACGCCTCCCCTTGGTGTTCCTGCTTCTAGCCGGCTATCGCATAGGGCTCCCTGCCACCATCTGGGCTATGCCAATCGGCTCCTGCCACTGGATATTTCCACATTTGCCATCACAGACCACAGCCTCATGTGCCTTCATTCACCTATCTATGTGAGTTGCCAATCTGTTGGTTTTTTAATAAACATTGATGGTCACTTAGAGCGCCTCTCTTCCGTTTTGTCTCCTGACAGTGGGAGTCCTCCTGATGGTTGGCTGCAGCCTCTGATCGACAACAGTTTCCCAACATTCCTGTCCAGCGGGAACAACCATAGAAGATTCAAAATGTTGATCCATCTATGGCCAACTTAAGTTGTGAATCAGAATAGGTCAGTCATATGGACATGTTTAGGGGTCTTTGCAAGCCTAGAAACAACCCTGGATGAAACTGTAAGGGCCTGTGACCAGAGGGAAGTGCAAGGGAAGTGTTTAACATACCATCAAATTTAGAACATCCAATGTAATACATAAACATCAAGCATTGTGGGAGTACATCCATCAGTAGTACTTTATATATACAATTGTCACTGGTGTCACATACAATGAAGACATGAAAACGAGATGGCTTAGTTACACCATAACTCGCGTTTCGTGTATCTGCCAGATACTGGATGCACAGGAGCACTCTCCATAAAGTCTGGCCTAGACGAAGTGCCTCCTCTACAGCTCCCAGGCCAGACTTGCCGGAGAGGGCTCCTGTGCATGCAATACCTGACAGATTAACATATATGCTTTTTGGGTCTCTCTTTTATTATATGGAGTGTAAATATATGGCTGATTGTAGTAAACAAAATCTTGGGGAATAGACTATTTGAATTTGAACGTGGTATTTTTTTGTGTTTTTTAATGACATGGTCTCTGTCAGGAAAGGTACATTTCTGTGTGCAGGTGCAGAATGCCAAGGAGCTTGGTCCGTGGCTAATTCACAGGTGTGCATGTGCGCGAATAGGTGTGCAAACAGATGCGTGAATGAGTGCACGAGCGCACACAAATGCCAGATGAGCTATTTAAGCTGCACTGTGACCTTGGATCCTTGCCGTTTGGTCTACTACGTTTCCTGAGTATCTACTACCTGTTCCTGTGTTGATTTCCTGTTACCGACTTGATCTGTTTCTGACTCTGCCTGAACGCCGCCTGTACTGACCCCTGGCTTGTCTTGGGATTTCATCTCTGCCTGTTCCTTCTGCCTATCTGCCCATCTGCCCCGCTGTTACCAAACCTGACCTGATGTCTGACTACTCTTCTGCCTGCTGCATTGTACTTGATCTGCCTATCAGTTGCTGACCTGGACTGCCTGACCCTGCTTACAGATTTCTTCCCCTCATCTGAGCCTGCTGATCTGTGCCAGTCTCCTGCTCCAGTCTATCTGCCAGTACAGGTTCCAGCCTGTCTTCGTGCCACACAGGGACACACACCCTGCTCTTCAGCAATGCACAGCCTGCTCATCAGCATCCTTCAACAGAAGACCAGTCAGGCATTCGTGCCCACTCTGTGCTCTGGCACTTCTGTCACTTTACCAGGGCTCCTAAGCCAGAGGTGTAAGATAAGCCTACCTCCACGTGTCAGGCTCCACCACCAGATATGTTACAGTCTCTTTATAGACATTCATTCAGCAATATCACTCCTGATGAAGTTGAGAGAGTTATGGTGTGACTAAACCATCGCATTTTCATGTCTTCATTGTATGTAATCACAGTGACAATTGTGTATATATAATACTGATGGATGTAATCCCACAATGCTTGATATTTCTGTATTACATCAGATGTTTTAAAGAATTTTTTGAATAAAAATATGTGATGTTTTCAAGGATTGGATTGTTTATATGGTGGACCTCTTGAAAAAGCCCCAAGGGCACTGATAATATCTTTTGAGTCATGGTTCAATAAAATCTGAGCCTAATCAGAGTATACAGTGCAAACATTTACTAAAGTCAGACACACAAAAAGAATATAGACAAAAAGTATTCTTTAAGAACCACTTTAGAAATAACATAATAACCCGCAAGTCACAAGTATGTATTGTACAGCAGGTTACAGAATACAGTGTTTAGAACTATATGTACAGTACAGCAGCCTGGACTATGTAATGTTCAACATATGTATGTATAGCAGTCAGAAGTATGTGTCATCAGGGCTGCTGATAAGGCAGTACAGCCAGCCCTCCTGTACTTGGCCCAGGCCCCACTAATTCAAAGGGGGGCCCAGGTACCTGTTGAGCAGGAGGATCGGCTATACTGCCTTATTGCAGACACCGATCCTCTTCTGCCTCCCCCTGCAGTGCTGTCAGCTTCTACTTTTCTTTCCCCCTCTGGCTGCACAGCAAGCGGATTGGTTCCAGCACATGCACCCCTTCAATTCGCTGTCTGGACCCCCTGTGTGCCCCTTTCCCCAGCAGCACTGTCAGCTGCCCTCCTCTCCCGCTGGCAGCTTCTGCGGGCACACAGAGGGGTGTTTCAAGATGGAGAGCAGAGGAATGAACACAGTGAGCGACCGGTACCTATCACTCCTGTGTCCATTAACCGCTTGCCAACCGCGGCAGCTTGGCCCGGATGCACAAACCGCCATCATTGTACGTCGATCATGCGTGCATGCCCACCTACTACAGAGCCAGAACGGGGACCACAGTTAACCCCTTGATCGCCCCCTAGAGTTTAACCCTATCCCCGGCAATAACATTTATACAGTAATCAGTGGCTATTTAAAGCTCTGATCGCTGTCATTGGTCCCAAAAAAGTGTCAAAAGTGTCCGCTCTGTCCACCACAATATCGCATATTGCATATCGCCGCCATTACTAGTAAAAAAATAATAATAAAAATGCCATAAATCTATTACCATAGTTTGTAGACGCGATACCTTTTGCACAACCCAATCAATATACGCCTGTTGTGATTTTTTTAAATAAAAATATGTAGAAGAATACATATCGGCCTAAACTGATGAATAAATTCGTTTTTTTTTTATATTTTTGTTTGGATATGTATTATAGCAAAAAGTAAAAACAAATGTTTTTTTTTTTTTCAAAATTGTCGCTTTTTTTGTTTATAGCGAAAAAAATAAAAAACGCAGAGGTGATCAAATACCACCAAAAGAAAGTTCTATTTGTGGAGGACGTCAATTTCGTTTTGGGTACAATGTCGCACAACAGCGCAATTGTCAGTTAAAGCACACAGTGCCGAATCGCTAAAAGTGCTCTGGTCAGGAAGGGGGTAAATCCTTCCAGGGCTGAAGTGGTTAATCACTGAAGCATAGTAAACTGTGTTTACTGTGTAGCAGTTTGTGAATGATCAGGAAGTCTTGGAGCACTTCCTATTCATTCATCTGTGCAGCTGAGGCTACAGAGAAAGGGACTGAAAAATCTATGTCCTCAGTCACTTTCTGACAAGGGAAGGGGGTCCTGTCAGGTAGGCTGTATGCGACCCCGTGATTTCTAACAGCAGCCCTGTGTGTCATAGTGATCCTTATATTGCTGGTCAGTGGGAGAAAAGAATGACTGGCATCAGTGGTCAGAAGGAAGAAAAAATGTATCAGCGTTAGTGGTCAGTGGGAAGCAAAAATACTCTGGTGTCAGTGGGAGAAAAAAAAGTGGCCAATACTGATGGTCAATTGAAATAAATAATGACCTGGTGTCAATGGTCATTGGGGGGCCAAAAATACATTGGTGTCATTGGAAAGTGTCAGTTGAAGAAAATAAACACTCGGATGTCAGTGGTCAATGCCGCTTCGGACTTCGTAAAGTCTAAAACCAATAACTAAAACCTCATATGTTAATGTAATATGCTTGTTTCAACCTTGATAAATCTGCAGCGTTCATTACAGTAATAGGTGGTGATCCTGCTGAAGTCCTTGTTTGGGTATTCGCTGTGACATCCGTCTTCTAATTGTGCTCCTTTGTTGGATCCCTGACCCATATGACCCTGATGGAGACAAGTGGTGATGACTAGAGTTGAGCGAACACCTGGATGTTCGGGTTCGGTGGTTCGGCCAAACTTCGCAAAAAAGTTTGGGTTCGGTATCGAACTTGACCCGAACTTTACCCCGAGCCCCATTGAAGTCAATGGGGACCCGAACTTTTCGGCACAAAAATGACTGTAAAAAAGTCCTGGAAAGTGCTAGAGGGCTGCAAAAGGAAGTGAAATGATTTTAGAACAATAATCTGTCCCTTACAGCAACAGCAGGAACCTGACCCTATAGGAGTAGGCGATGATTTTAGAACAATAATCTGTCCCTTACAGCAACAGCAGGAACCTGACCCTATAGTACTAGAAGATGATTTTAGAACAATAATCTGTCCCTCTAAGCAGTAGACTCTACCTAGTCCAGTCAGATCGTTCTGTAATGCAGGATAAGGTGTTATTAGATCTGCACTCTGTCCCTAAAAGCAGTAGTAGTAGTAATCTCTACCTAGTCCACAATCAGATTGTTCTGTAATGCAGGATGAGATGTTATTATATCTGCAATCTGTCCCTCACAGTGCCGGCAGCATCCTCTCCCTATACTAGCCAGAGAGCATGTGACATGCAGCACTAAGTGACTCCAGCTTATAAAGAGGCTGGGTCACATGATGCACTGGTCAATCACAGCCATGCCATTAGTAGGCATGGCTGTGATGGCTTCTAAGGGCAAACCAGTGAAACGCTTGTTGATTGGCTGCCCTGCAGCTATTCAACATGTGTGATCAAATAACCGAACCCAGAACCCAAACCCAAAACATATAAAAAGGCAGTATCTGAAACAGGATAAAGGAGATCAGCAACAATGAGATGAACAAATTGATTTAAAAAAATGGCAATTGTTTGTGATACATTGGGCTTTAGCAAAATATATGTCATCCAGTTAGGGTTTAGATCTATTTTAATAGTTACCGTATTTTTCGCACCATAAGACGCACTTTTTTTCCCCCCAAAAAGTGGGGGAAAGTCTCCCTGAATCTTATGGTGCGAATACCTGAAAACCCCCCCCCCCCTGTCGCCGCCGGGAGCCCGCATTACACTGCGGGCTCCCGAACACCATAGAGCACTGCTCTGCTCTGCTCTGATCTCCCACAGTGAGAAGACAGAGCAGTGGCCAAATGAAGTACTGCGGCGGCTGGGGCTGCTCTGTCTTCTTTCTGAATGTGATCTGGCTGCAGAGTGGAGCTCCACTAGGCGCAGGGTGATGACATCATCACAGCGCGGCGGTGGCGGGAGATATGAATCTCCCTCTCAGCTCTGTCAGGCTGCATTTCATGGACACAGGTATGGCTGTATTTCATGGGACTGCTATGTGCTGTATTTCATGGATCTGGTATATGGCTGCATTTCATGGGACTGCTATGTGCTGTATTTCATGGATCTGGTATATGGCTGTATTTCATAGCACTGGTATATGGCTGTATATCATGGATCTGATATATGGCTGTATTTCATGGCAATGGTATGTGGCTGTATATCATGGATCTGGTATATGACTGTATTTCATGGATCTGGAATATGTTGTATTTCATGGATCTGGTATATGGCTGCACTGGTAAATACTTTAGTACACCATTTGGTTCAGAATATTTTTTTTCTTGTTTACTTCCTCTAAAACCTAGGTGCGTCTTATGGTCAGGTGTGTCTTATGGTGCGAAAAATACGGTAGTTTATAGAGAAAGCTGGTGCTCCAGTGCAATGGTTATAATCAAATACTTTTTATTAAAGTTTGTGTAGTACAGTCATGCAATGATCCAATGTGTTTCGGCCACCAGGCCTTAATAATGATTAAGGCTTGATGGCCAAAAAGGGTTGGCTTTTTACATAACTGCACTACACAAACTTCAATAAAGAGGATTTGATTATAGTCCTTGCACTGGAGTGCCAGCTTTATCTATATACTGTTTAAAGATTCAAGGTTACCAGAAACCTTTCTAACTAGAAGCCCGTGTTCGTAAGCTGTGGATGAATAAGGAGGTAGCAGCTCTGTTTCATCTGTCTTACTTTAATAGCTAACTTCTATGTCTAAGGCCGGTCATAGACAGAGTGATTTTCTTTCCTGCAATCACTTGATTCCTCCATCGACACGGATAGTGTTGACAGGGGAATCCATTCCATGGAGCTATTGTGTTCCTCCGACGGGGGGGGGGGGGGGGAGCCATCCCCACAATGATTATGGCTAGGGGCTATAACAGCCACTAGCAATAATCACATGTAAATCGATCAATCAACTTGGGTGACCATACATGATTAAAACCGTCTATGGCTGGCTTAAGGCACGGGTCCCCAGCTCCTCGTTCAATGATACTAGAAATCAGCATCCAGGGGCTATTTTACTTTACTTGGGCTATAATTCTCTGATCCAAGCAACATTTCATTCTGGTAACAAACTGTAGGCTGTGTTAGCACTGTTCCATGTAACCTTGATGCAAAGTTTCCTGATGTATGACAGAAGAATATCCTTTTACATCCTTCTTTTTCTCTCCATCTTTTACACTGCATTGCTTTTATCCTTTTTTATTCCTTTTCCGTATCCTTTTACAGCATTTAGATTTGCATTTGGAAAGTATAGTTCATCCATATGCTATAAAGCATTGTATGCCCATGCTATCATCATTGGTCAATAATTGGGGTCAAAGATCAGATAATATTTGTACTTGGTGTAGCTGCAACTTGTTTTATCACTGTTGTTCTGCTGATGAAGGACAACCTTGGAGAGAGGAGCCCTCCAGGTTCTCTGTCCTTAAGGATGCCCTCCACATTATTTTACTAGTTATACCTGCAATCTAAACATAGATTATAACATTTATACAATGTACATAGATCATAAACACTACACATAGTTCTATTTTTTTACGTTCATGTTCACTTGAAAATCATTGTGAAGCATTTAGGGAAAAGCATGAAGAAATGTCACTTCAACAGGTCCCTTTAAGATTTCAATGTGTCACTCATTTGTAAATGATCATAAACATGTGTCTCTGGCATGTCTACAAACTTGTATAAATATAGATAAAACTAGAGATAGGAAGAGGTGAGGTAAAAGATGGAAAAAGTGATATGAATTGGTAGGAAGGAAGTGAGGGATGAAAGGGTAATGGACTGGTTTGATTGAAGAATACACATATGGAGTAGGTGGGGTTAACTGGAAAGAAGCTTCACATACTGTGGCAAGACTTTACCAGAAAAGATTTACCACGCTCTTTGTTTTAAAACAAAGTGGAAAGGTACAACAGGTGCAGAATGGTGTTTCTTTCAACCAGAGAGGAGGGAACACCAGCTAGTGGTTTAGGAAATAATGTTCAGGTGCTCTGCGTGTTGCATTGTTTTTCCCCATTGTAGACACCTCAATTTTCAGTTAGTGAGTTTTAGTTTTGAGTCACTACACCCTCTACAAAATGTGGGAAGCCACACAAAACATGTTGTGTCTAAGAAGGTTACGAAGACATCTTATGTAAAACATTACCATCCATTCTATGTATTCATATGACATGCTAACGCAATGGTAAAACTGCTGTGTGCAAAAGGATACAACAAAATTTGGGCCAGTGGCTGATACTCAGCACCCATAGTGGTGAAGGGGTCATAGCAGGCCTTTTTATTTAAAGAATGCCTGTGGAGGTCCATGATGTATATAACACAGGGTGAGATCTCATATCCATGTCTAAGCACCATGTTGTGCTCAATTTCTACTTTTAAGCCTGCATAAGAGCTTCACACTTTCTTGTAGCTATGCAATTCTGTAATTAAGGTACACAGGAGTAGTTTTAAAAAGTCAACTGCATAATGCATACAAGGAGCACACTACATACTTGATGTACTAAACCAAGCCACCCTTCTTCTTTTTTGTAAGTCATCAAGTGATCCTGGAACACAACTGCTGGTGAAGCTGAAACAGCCTCCTTGCTGCCTCACAGACAGAAGGCTTGATGTAAAAAAAATGTCAGTAGTAAAAAAAATTCACAACCTCCAAATTCAAACCTGTGTTGGAGACTCAAAAATAATTGATGGTTCCCGATTTAAAGAGAAAGATAACGTTGGAATTATTGGCTTCAGAAAGTACACCTCTCTGGAGCGTCTAGCGCTCCTGCTCCTCATTCCAGCATCCTGGTTTTGGCTATAGCATTCTCCTTGTCTGTCTGTCCACATGCAAGGTGATTAACGTGACCAGTCTCTGGTTTAGACCAGACCTGATTTAAGCCAGCCAAACTTTCAGTCTCATGCTTGTGATAGAGTGTGATAACGTGTGAAAATTTGATCATGCTCCCTGTCTGTCTGCCCTGCTCTGCTAGATTGGATTTCCATGTGTATGACTTTGGACTGGATAATGACTATTCTCTGAACTCTGTCTGCCTTTTACCTGGACTGTCAATGAACCACTCTGCCTGTCTGCCAACTGCAAGTACCTGTTTGCTTTGCTCCGTTTGTGCCTACCCTGGCGTAGTAGCCAGGCACTATAGCATTGTGCATACAAGGGCAACTGAGTACTGGTAGGTGTGCTTGCCTTATGGGAAAGGGGGCTGCTATAGGTGAAGAACACAGTAGCCAGCCATAGTGTGTGACCGCCTGCTTTAGGGGTAAGCATGACAACACCACTATGGAAGTTGTGCTTGTTCTCCCAGGAATCCCCATCATACCTACCTACAATCCTCCTCCACTAAAAACAGCCCAGGCTTTGTCCTGAAATCTTCTCAATTCTTCTGAGTACTATCTGGTCATGCCACAGATTCTACTCACTTCATTGGACAGCACAACTGCAACACATTAAGTAAGACTATAGCCTCCCATTAGAAAAAAGATGCTACAGTTATAATTAATTATAAGTGCATCTATATTTACATTTTCTCTTGGCCCCCTTGCAAAGACCCACAAGAGCCTGCTAGTGATGACCACCTAATCCAGCTTCTTGTGATGGTGTGGCAATGATGCTGCACTGCTCCTGAATTCAGAGCAATGTTGCCACGCTCATGTAGGCTGTCTCTACTTGCACTAAATTAGGATGGAAAATGTTGCAAGGAGCATTGCTATCAGCTTTGTCACTGCTAATTCACAAGCCTGTAGTTTTTCAATCAGCACTTGGCCCCACCTATTCCTCCCCACTGCTTTCTGGATTGACAGCACTGCTCTTTTGCTGAAACCCTCCCACTGCGAGCTGCAGTGTCTGGTATGGGGGAGCTTGTGAGACACAAATGAAGGCAGATTTAGTTTAGTCGGAGAAGGTAAAGGAAATCTTTATTTACTTTATGAGGCTTGTGCATCACATAGTAACTAGATTTGGAACGTGTTTAGACTGCAACATATCATAGAAACCAATTTATGTATTACACAACGTGCCATATAGTAAATTATATGATATATGATAAAAATGCTTTTCTATGAGATTTAAACAAGTACATGTACCAACAATTCTTCTATTTATAAGTTTAACCGCCCATTAATCAGCAAACAAAGTTTTCGTTACATTTCTAATTTAAGAGATATTCCCATTCAGTAGAAATCGATATCTTCTTTGGAATGATGCTTATAACTAGCCATACATGGCTTACATTTCTGGCGATTCCTGCTCAATAAGTGCTGACCCCTGTTTCCAGACTGCTGATGTTCTTGACTTTGATGGTTTTACTGGCCGGAGCCAATGTTGTCAGTAAACAGTATGACTGTTGCCTAAGGCAGTGCGGCAGAGATGCATGCTGTCTCTATGGTACAAAGAGGAGATCCAGACGGATGAAGGATAGGAATGAAGTAAAACTTGTTCATGTCTGTTCCAACAGATTATAGATCAAGAAGCTTTACAAGTCTGTATTTTGTGGAATCTGTTATTTAGATTCTTCATAAACTTTTTATTCTCTCTTTCATTGATGCTTACTGTAACTAATCTAAGATTGCTTGAATAAAACCAATATGGTTTACACTAGTGACTCATGGTCACATTTTCCTGTTTTCCCAGTTACGTTGGCATGCTTCATACACTTCCTTAGCAAACTGTCAAATTATCAGTTGTCCATGAAACAGTTTTTGTTAATGGAAAATAATATCTGAAGAACTTTCAAGTTGAATACTAAATATCTTTAGCACTAGCAGTCTCAATAATTTATACGTTTATAAGTAACATTCTGTGCACTCCTTCCAAATATCATAACTATTGTGTTTCCAGCCCTGTATGCTCCAGGCTTTGAACTAATTTACACAGTTTTGCTTACTAGAGATGGGCCCGATGTTTGAATCGAATGTAAGTTCGACTCGAACATCGGACGTTCACCTGTTTGCAATATTTAGAACATTATGGGGAGTTCGTGCCAAATTCGAGTGCCTCATAATGCAGTGCGAGACCGCGGGGAATGACACCCGCTGATTGGCCAAAGTATGCACATGACCTGCATGCTTTGGGCAATCACAGCATGCTCTGCTGTGAGAGCCATGATTGGCCAAAGGCAGGGTGCCTTTGGCCAATCGTGGTTCAGGGTCTCAGTCCACGCCCCACACTATATAAGGCCGCTTGAACAGTGGCCGTATGTAGTGTGTGAAAGTGGAGACTGGAGAATTGAGCTAGTTAGGTAGGTTAGTTAGTGGCATGTAGGCAGTGTAGTATATAGATACAGTGTAGCTAGCCTATATACAGTCAGTGCAGGAAGTGTAGTATATAGATACAGTGTAGCCTATATACAGTCAGTGCAGGTAGTATAGTATATAGATACAGTGTAGCATTTATATAGTCAGTGCAGGAAGTGTAAGAATATATATATATACAGTATCTCACAAAAGTGAGTACACCCCTCACATTTTTGTAAATATTTTATTATATCTTTTCAACACTGACAAAACTGAAGAAATTACACTTTGCTACAATATAAAGTAGTGAGTGTATAGCATGCTATAATGTAAAGTAGTGAGTGTATAGCTTGTATAACAGTGTAAATTTGCTGTCCCCTCAAAATAACTCAACACAGCCATTAATGTCTAAACCGCTTCATCCTTGGTCATTGGCTTGAGTAGGTTAGCTCGCAAGCCACATTATTAATTTTCCTCTTCACTTGGAGAGGTCCAAAGTATCTTGGTCCTAAGTTTTTGGAAGGGCATGATAGCCTCAAGTTCTTGGTCACCAACCAGACATGGTCACCAGGCTGTAAATCCAGTTCTCCTCATCTCCCCCTATCAAATGTCCTCTTGTTGCATTCCTGGGTCTGAGCAAGGGTCTCTTGCAGGAGTTTATTGTTCCTTTCCAGGAATTGGGTGATTTCCTGTACGGTGGGCACTGCACTTTCGGTCAGCAGATAGATAGGAATGTGGGGTGGTAGCGGGAGATTCGCCCAGAACGGAGATTGCTTGGTGGCAGAGTAGACCGAATTGTTATAGGCGAACTCGGCTACCAGCAGCAGGGAGACCCAATCGTCCTGGGAGTACGAGGGTCTGGTTGGTCCTCTCTGTTTGGCCATTTGACTGCGAGTGATAGGCTGAAGAAAATGACAGTTCAATCCCTAAGGTAGTGCATAAGGACCTCCAGACTCGGGACGTGAACTGCACCCTCTGATCTGACACGATATTATCGGGGATGCCATGGAGATGGACAATTTCCTTGTTGAAAATCTTTGCCATCTCGGTTGCTGAGGGAGTGCCCTGCATAGGAACAAAGTATGCCATTTTGGTACGGCGGTCCACCACTACAAAGATTGTGTTAAACCCCGCAGAAGGGGGCAATTCAACTATAAAGTTCATGGAGATTTGGGACCAGGGTTGCTCAGGAATAGGTAAAGGGTTTAACAGACCCCAGGCCTTGGTCCTTTTGGTCTTGTTTTGGGCACAATTGGGACAAGCACCCACGTAGGTTCTGCAGTCCTCATTCATATGGGGCCAACAAAAAGTGTGGGATAGCGGCTCCACTGTTTTGCAGCTGCCAAAGTGTCCTGCTAGCTTATGGTCATGGCAGAGTTCCAGGTTGATGAGACGGAGTTCCTCAGGCAAGATCTGGGTACCCGACCACCACAGCCTGTCCTTCACGGAAAGTCCAGAGTCAGCAGGTATGGTAGAGCCAGCTAGGGACTGCCTGATCTGTGTTAAAGGCCCTCCTGGACCAGTAAGAAGCTGTGGACCGGTATAATGGTATCTGGAGGCGCAGCCTCCCCAGGCTCATGGAACATCCTGGACAGAGCATCCGGCTTGATATTCTTGGATCCGGGCCTATACGTGATGCGGAGATAGAATGGAGAAAAGAACAAGGCCCAACGAGCGTGACGAGGTTTAATTCTTTGGCAGTCCATATGTACTCTAAATTTTTGTGGTCCGTAAAGACCAAGACAGGATGTACCGCTCCTTCTAGGAGGTACCGTCATTCCTCCAGAGCAGACTTGATGGCCAACAGCTCTCTGTCCCCAACGTCGTAATTTCTCTCAGGTGGGGTAAGTTTCCGAGAGAAGAAGGCGATGGGGTAAAGTGAGGCCTTTGGCCCCCGTTTCTGAGAAAGGACCGCCCCAACTGCGGTCTCTGAGGCATCCACTTCCAGGATGTAGGGCAGCACGGAGTCGTGGTGTTTAAGAACAGGAGCTGAGGTGAATAACTTTTTCAAAGTCAGAAAGGCCGCTTGTGCCTCAGGGGACCAGATGAAACGGGAGTTCTGCTTGGTAAGTTGGGTAATAGGGGCGATGATGGCTGAGAATCCTCGGATGAACTTTCTGTAAGTTGGCAAAGCCTACGAACCACTGCACCCCCTTTTTGTCTACTGGCGTTTGCCATTCTATGATGCCTGAAAACTTCTGTGGGTCCATGGTTGTGCCTGTGGTGGAGATGTGAAACCCCAGGAAGGAGATGTTGGAGCATTCAAAGGTGCATTTTTCCGCCTTTGTGTACAGCCCGTGTTGCCGAAGGCGACTGAGTACACGCCTGCGATGTTCCTCCCAGGAGGGGGAGAAAATGAGGATGTCATCCAAATAGATCACTACGAATAGGTCTAGATAATTCCGGAAGACATCATTCAGCAGGTGTTGAAAAGTAGCTGGGGCATTGCAGAGCACAAAGGGCATGACTAAATATTCAAAATGGCCAAACCGAGTCCGAAAGCCTGTCTTTCATTCATCCCCTCCCGTATACAGATCAGGTTGTAGGCCCTGCGGAGGTCCAGGTTGGTGAAAACTGTAGGAGAACCAAGTCTCTGGAAAAGTTCCGGAACTAGGGGCAAAGGGTAGCGTTTTTTGACGGTGATCTTGTTGAGATCCTGGTAATCAATACATGGCCTGAGGGAATGGTCTTTTTTTTCAAAGAAAAATATCCCCGCTCCAGCGGGGGACGTAGAGGGCCGGATAAAGCCTTTCTTCAGGTTTTCCTCAAGGTAGGCTTTGAAAGCTGCCAATTCCACTTCAGACAGTGGGAATATTCTGCCAAAAGGGACTTTGGCCCCCAGTAGCAGGTCAATCAAGCAGTCGTAAGACCTGTGCGGGGAATGGTATCTGCCCCCTTCTTGCTGAAGACGTCCAAGAAGTCATGGTACACATCGGGGACAGCAAGACAGGTTTCCCGATCGGGGTCAGAGTTCATACAGAGTACAGATGCCTCTTGCAGGCAGTGTGTTAGGAAAAACAGTTTTTCACAAGCCTATGCGCATTGCGCGTGCATGTGTGCTTTCGCGCCCGTTCGTGCGCGTCTGCGCACACGCCCGTGCGTGGGTGCGCGCGCCTGTGCACGCCAATGGCGCCAAAACGGCCATTTAAGCAGACAGCACCTTGCAGCAGGTGCTGTCCGTTCTACAGCGTTCCTGCACCTGTGACCCTCAGTGTCTGTTCTGAGTGACTTTCTGTTCCAGTGACCCCGGCTATCTTTTGGACTTTGTTGCTATCTTCCATGCCCTGACCACTCTTCTGCCTGACCTTCCTTGTACTTCAGCCACCAGCACTTTACCGACCCAGCCTGCACCTAACTACCCGCCTGCCTGATCCCTCTGTACTTCGCTGCCAGCCAGTTGCCGACCCAGACTGCACCACTACTCTTCAGCCTGCACGAGCATCTGTGGACCTGTACCAGCTATCAGAGAATTATCCAGACCTCGTGCCCCCCTGTGCTCCTGAGCTCCCTGTCTGCACTACCAGGGGTTCTCTAACCAGGGCCGCAAGAGAGGTTGCCCCCACATAAGCCAGACTCTACCCCCAGGTACGTGACCCAGTGGCTATGGCAATAGGGTGAGAGGAACTGGATTTCCCCGGTGTTCCAGTCAATGTGTGGACTGTGGACTTGGAGCCATGGGAGATGAAGGATAATCGGGAATGGGGGGGTGCAATAGCGTCCAGTAGCAAAAATTTCATATGGCCTCCGGCCATCCTGGCAGATAGGGGGAAAGTCTCGTGGGTCACTGTACTGGACCATGTCAGATTTTGGCAATATAGATTTTAACACAACAGGTTGCAATACACCACATCCACCTCCTTGCTCGGGTTGCGCCTTCATAAATCTCACACATCTTTGCATTTTCCACAAGTTGTATTAACCCATTATTTACCTGCACACTTTCAGTACTAGCAGATTGCACACATTCCCATAAAAGGTGCACATCCACTCTGTTCCACCAGAGTGGCATTACAGTTGTCCAGAGCAACCTCCGGCTTCAATACATGAAGTTTCCTGTGGATTTCCAGGGAAAACTGTGCTGTTTTACCATCCGTTGCTATGGGCAATGGCCCATCTTTCACCACAACATTACCATAACCTGGGGTTTTCCCAACAGCAGCAGACTTCATTTCAACATGTATTCTATCTTTTCTATAGTGTTGCATGTGGCCTCCTGTGTGACTTACTTGGTGTCGGGCTCAAGAGAGGGGACACGGTGGGGTACATCTCCAGACACCGGACACACTACGGGCTCCCGGGGGAGGAAACAATTGCAGAGGGGTGGAGCATTGTTCATAGTACTGCATGTGGCTCCTCTTGTCTACTAGCCCCTCCGCTGTGGCCAATGGGGAGACAAAAAGTGCAGACAGGAAGCTGGTGTAAGCCACTCTCTCTTGGCCGGGACAACAGCCATACAGACCAATTTTATACAGTGTGTGTCGTATGGCCTGATCACTGACAGGCTGACCTCCACCTCTTCAACCTCTGCAGCAATGCTGGCAGCACTCATACGTCTATTTCCCACTGCAACCTCTGGATGACGCTGAGGATGTGCACTCAACTTCTTTGGTCGACCATGGTGAGGCCTGTTCTGAGTGGAACCTGTCCTGTTAAACCACTGTATGGTCTTGGCCACAGTGCTGCAGCTCAGTTTCAGGGTCTTAGCAATCTTCTTATAGTCTAGGTCATCTTTATGTAGTGCAACAATTCTTTTTTTTTATATCCTCAGAGAGTTCTTTGCCATGAAGTGCCTTGTTGAACTTAAGGTGACCAGTATGAGAGAGTGAGAGGGATAACACCAAATTTAATACACCTGCTCCCCATTCACAACTGAGACCTTGTAACACTAGTGAGTCACATGGCACCGGGGAGGGAAAGGGAGGACATTTTCACTTAGGGGTGTACTCACTTTTGTTGCCAGCAGTTTAGACATTAAAGTGGTTGTCAACCCTTGACAACCACTTTAACCTACAGGTAAGCCTATAATAAGGCTTACCTGACGGTTCCCTGCATATCTACCAAACCTGCACAGTTCAGGAGATATGCAGTGTACTAGATGTGCTGACATCATTTCGCCAAATGCACGGTGAGGAAGCGGCCCAAGTGGCGTTTCTTCACTGAGATGTGCTGTGACTGGCAGCTCCCATGCCGTGACGTCACGCGACTCCAGCCAGTCACAGAGACAGAGTCGCGTCCCCAGAAGGAAGAGGGGCTGAAGATGGACACGGCCTGGAGTGGGGGCATCGCTGGACGCCGCAGGCTTTGTTTGCAGGTAAGTGACACATAATGGGCTGCTATGCAATGCATAGTAGCCCATTATGCTTCTACTTTACAAGGGAATATAGAGGAAGTAAACCCTATCAGGGTTTACTTCCTCTTTAATGGCTGTGTGTTGAGTTATTTTGAGAGGACAGAAAATTTACACTGTTATACAAGCTGTACACTCACTACTTTACAATGTAGCAAAGGGTCATTTCTTCAGTGTTGTCACATGAAAAGATATAATAAAATATTTACAAAAATGTGAGGGGTGTACTCACTTTTTTAAGATACTGTATATACAGTATAGTATAGTATATACAGTGGGGCAAAAAAGTATTTAGTCAGCCACCAATTGTGCAAGTTCTCGCACTAAAAAAGATGAGAGAGGCCTGTAATTTTCATCATAGGTACACTTCAACTATGAGAGACAGAGTGAGAAAAAAAAATCCAGAAAATCACATTGTCTGATTTTTAAAGAATTTATTTGCAAATTATGGTGAAAAATAAATATTTGGCCAATAACAAAAGCTCATCTCAATACTTTGTTATATACCCTTTGTTGTCAATGACAGGGGTCAAATGTTTTCTGTAAGTCTCTACAAGGTTTTTACACACTGTTGCTGGTAGTTTGGCCCATTCCTCCATGAAGATCTCCTCTAGAGCAGTGATGTTTTGAGGCTGTCGCTGGGCAACACGGATTTTCAACTCCCTCTAAAGATTTTCTATGGGGTTGAGATCTGGAGACTGGCTAGGCCATTTCAGGACCTTGAAATGCTTCTTTCGAAGCCACTCCTTCGTTGCCCGAGCGGCGTGTTTTGGATCATTGTCATGCTGAAAGACCCAGCCACGTTTCATCTTCAATGCCCTTGCTGATGGAAGGAGGTTTTTACACAAAATCTCACGATACATGGCCCCATTCATTCTTTCCTTTACATGGATCAGTCGTCCTGGTCCCTTTGCAGAAAAACAGCCCCAAAGCATGAAGTTTCCACCCCCATGCTTCACAGTAGGTATGGTGTTCTTTGGATGCAACTAAGCATTCTTTCTCCTCCAAACAAGACAAGTTGAGTTTTTACCAAAAAGTTCTATTTTGGTTTCATCTGACCATATGACATTCTCCCAATCCTCTTCTGGATCATCCAAATGCTCTCTAGCAAACTTCAGATGGACCCGGACATGTACTGGCTTAACCACTTACCAACCGGGCCCCTTTTTTAAATTTTTTGGTTACTAGCTAAATACAGGTTTTTTTGCTAGAAAATTACTTAAAACCCCCAAACGTTATATTTTTTTTTTAAACACCCCAGAGAATAAAATGGCGATCGTTGCAATACTTTTTGTCACATGGTATTTGCGCAGCTGTCTTTCAAGCGCGATTTTTTGGGAAAAATTTTACTTTTTTGAGTTAAAAAATAAGACAACAGTAAAGGTAGCCCAGTTTTTTTGTATATTGTGAAAGAGGATGTTACTCCGAGTAAATAGATACCATACATCACACGGTTGAAAATTTTGCGCACTCGCGGAACGGCAACAAAGTCCCGTACTTAAAAATTTCCATAGGTGACGCTTTAAAATGTTTTATCGGTTACCAGGTTAGAGCTGCAGAGGAGGTCTTTTGCTAGGATTATTGCTCACACTCTGGCAATCGCGGCAATACCTCACATGTGTGGTTTGAACACCGTTTTCATATGTGGCGCGACTTACGTATTTGTTTTCTTTGGTGTGCAAGCTCGCGGGGACGGTGGCATTTACATTTTTTTTTTTTTTTTTATTTATTTATTTTTAACACTGTTCCTTTAAAAAAAAAATCTGATAACTTTTATTGCTATCACAAGGAATGTAAACATCCCTTGTGATAGTAATATATGGTGACAGGTACTCTTTTTGGAGGGCTGGGGGGTCTAAAAGACCCCCCATCCCTCCTTTGCACTTCACAGTATTCAGATCGCCAAAAACGGCGATTCTGAATACTGTCATTTTTTTTAAATTGGCGCCGTTAGCCGCCGAGAAACCGGAAGTGAGGTTGTGACGCTACTTCCAGAGTTTGCCAA
The DNA here is from genome assembly GCA_018402905.1 of Glandirana rugosa. Taxonomy (NCBI): domain Eukaryota; kingdom Metazoa; phylum Chordata; class Amphibia; order Anura; family Ranidae; genus Glandirana; species Glandirana rugosa. The sequence goes on from BLSH010528207.1 coordinate 52,432, forward strand.
AGGAGACCCGATCGGAACCAATTACGGCTTCTATCAGGGCTCCTTCCAGCCGGTGGGGGCGCCGGATAGTCGCTCTGGTCTCCCGGTGGGACTGGAGGCCGGAGAAGAGCGGTGGAAGGCGGCAGGAGGGGGGGATGTCCCCTCCTGCCCCCTGGGATAACAACCGAGTGGCTCCCAAGCCGAATCGGTCATTACCCCTGGATAGCCGACCGTCCGCTCTAAAAAATGATACCAGGATATAGCCTGCAGCTGCAGGCTATGTCCTGGTACAGCCAGTCAAAGCCAGCTGCCACCTATTTACGGCGCTGGGGTTGAACTGGTTAAGTAGGGGCACACGTCTGGCACTGCAGAACTTGAGTCCCTGGGGGCGTAGTGTGTTACTGATGGTAGCCTTTGTTACTTTGGTCCCAGCTCTCTGCAGGTCATTCACTAGGTCCCCCCGTGTGGTGCTGGGATTTTTGCTCACCACCCTTGTGATCATTTTGACCCCACGGGGTGAGATCTTGCGTGGAGCCCCAGATCGAGGGAGATTATCAGTGGTCTTGTATGTCTTCCATTTTCTAATAATTGCTCCCACAGTTGATTTCTTCACACCAAGCTGCTTACCTATTGCAGATTCAGTCTTCCCAGCCTGGTGCAGGTCTACAATTTTGTTTCTGGTGTCCTTTGACAGCTCTTTGGTCTTGGCCATAGTAGAGTTTGGAGTCTGACTGTTTGAGGTTGTAGACAGGTTGTGTCTTTTATACTGATAATGAGTTCAAACAGGTGCCATTAATACAGATAACGAGTAGAGGACAGAGGAGCCTATTAAAGAAGATGTTACAGGTCTGTGAGAGCCAGAAATCTTGCTTTTTTGTAGGTGACCAAATACTTATTTTCCACCATAATTTGTAAACAAATTCTTCAAAAATCAGACAATGTGATTTTCTGGATTTTTTTTCTCATTCTGTCTCTCAAAGTTGAAGTGTACCTATGATGAAAATTACAGGCCTCTCTCATCTTTTTAAGTGGGAACTTGCACAATTGGTGGCTGACTAAATATGTTTTTGCCCCACTATATATAGAGAGAGAGAGAGAGAGAGAGAGAGAGAGAGAGAGAGAGAGAGAGAGAGAGAGAGAGAGAGAGAGAGAAAAATTCAAGGGATTGCTGCACAAGAATGTAAAATCACGTACAGGCTGTCATGTGTTACAAAGGTACGGTTTCGGGCTACAATAGATAACGCCCTTCTTCAGCCAACTAACACAGACAACTAACTGAATCACATACAAAAGTATATAACTCTAAAGAGACACATGGAACCAATTAGCTAATTAGACACACAAGAACAATCAATTTAACTATCAATGGTAACAGAAAAGCAATGTGTCAATGAAAATGGACAAATAGATGAATCGCCCCACACACTATGAGTGCAAATCGGTAAGGTTACCTGGGATCAGAAGATAAAAAGAAAAAAAAGAAGAGAAAGAGTTTTACAAATGGGTCAAAGTTATCCTAAAGATATATTGTGAATAAAAATTGAAATTCATGGGATCTGTTAGAAAACAAATCTCAAAATGACAGGAAATTAATTACACAAAAATTAAAAAATAAAGGATAAATGGACTAATAAATAAATTCACAAATAGTCAGTTATAAAAAGGGGTATAAATCAAAATCTGAGTTCAACCCCCCGGGGCATAATGTACCCAGACATTGGATCCAGAATACCTCACAACGTTTGAGAATCAGTTCACGATTACCTCCCCTTCTATTCCGAGGAACATCATCAATGACCATATATTTAAGTTGGGAATTAGAATGCCGATATTCAACAAAATGTCTGGCCAGTGGTTGATCTAATTTATCTGTAATGGCATACTTATGCCTAGCAATCCTTTCTTTAACCTTTTGGGTAGTCTCACCTACATATACCAGCCCACACGGGCACTTAATAATATACACAACAAAGGAGGACTGGCAGGTGTAGTATGACCGAATGGGAATACTATAACCTTTATGAGGGTGACAAAAAGAGTCCCCCTTAATCATATTGGAGCAATGAATGCAGTTCAAACAAGGGAAAGATCCCTTGTTCCTAGGTCCTAAAAAGGTAATAGAGTGAGTAGGGGCACGGTATTGGTCAGCTCTTACCAAGTGGTTATAGAGAGTTTTACCCCGACAATAAGAGGGTAGTGGGGGATGAATAAACTCGGTAACTGATGGATATTGTTCACACAAAATGGAGCAATATTTTTTAATGATATTATGAACCTGCAGTGAAGACGGATGATATTGAATAATAAACGGTAATTACCAACAGAACCCCTGTTCTCTTTAGGAGGCGCCTCACAGCGCGCCCTCATCAATAATTCTTCGGGATATCCCCTTTGTTGTAACTTGTACTGCATTTCATTAAGTCGCAATTAAGTGCCTACATCATTCACAATCCTGGACACCCGTGCGAACTGGGAACGGGGAATGGACTTAAAAACCCCTTTAAAAAAGGGGTGAAAACTACTGTAATGTAAAAGTGTATTTCTATATGTAGGTTTGCTATACAGGTCACTGTCAATTTCAGTGGCGGCTGGTGAAGTTTTTGGATGGGGGGGCGCCAGGCCCCGCCCTTCCCTGTGACCCCTCCTACTTTTAATAAGCCCCACCCCTTATATAATCCACCCACGCCGCCCCCTGTATTCCACATATTGTGTCAGGAGTATACAGCTCAGCATCACAGGACACAGTATACAGCTCAGCATCACAGGACACAGTATACAGTTCAGCATCACAGGGCACAGTATACAGCTCAGCATCACAGGACACAGTATACAGTGAAACAGGTGGGGGTAGTTTGCAGCCAGTGACACAGGTGGGGGCAATTATGCAGCCATGACCGACGTATTAACGGGGGTGGACACAGTGACCGACG
>BLSH010528207.1:56663-91719 GCA_018402905.1 Glandirana rugosa
CAGGTGGGGGCAGTGGGGGCAGTTTGCAGGCAGTGACACAGGTGGGGCAGTTTGCAGGCAGTGACACAGGTGGGGGCAGTTTGCAGTCAGTGACACAGGTGGGGGCAGTTTGCAGTCAGTGACACAGGTGGGGGCAGTTTGCAGCCAGTGACACAGGTGGGGTACATTGCAGAGTCCTCCCCCCCTGCACTTACCCCATCCAGCAGGCAGGAGTGTTGCAGAGATTCGGCATGCGAGAGCGCGCTGGGTCTGCAGAGTTCGGCACACGGAGAGCGGCTGTCCCCCCCTCGTCGTCCCCGGGCGGTCATGGTCTCTGTGGGAGCGGAAGTCACCTCCGCTGTCACAGTGACCCGCCCCCGGCCCCTCATCCAATCACCCTGAGCGGAGGCTCAGGGCAGCCAATCAGCCTATGCATGGCCGCAGGAACAAGCGCACATGCATAGGCTTGAATGGCCGACCAATAGGCTCACTTACTTGGCTGTCATGTGAAAGCCAAGGAGCCGAAAAGAAAAAAAAAAAAAGTCAATGTACCGGCGCCACCTGTAGGTGGGCGGGGTTGACTTTTTTTTTTTCTTTCGTCTTTTGCCGGCGGGGAGGCGGTGCCCCAGCGCCCCTCCCACACCAGCCGCCGCTGGTCAATTTTAGCTTGACGGATACTAAGTAAGACACACATGGTGAACTTAAGTCCAGGAATGAGTGTATTAAGATAGAAATTAAACAAATGTAAGGATTCAAGGTTGCCCCCCCATACAGCGAACACGTCATCTATGAATCTGTACCAAGCGAGACAATTGCTGGAAAAAAGATGACAATATATATATATATTTATACGCTTCATTCAGTGTAAACTATATACACAGCGCATTCAGTGTAGCCTATATAATCAGTGCAGGCAGTGTATGAATTTATATATATACAGTATATCACAAAAGTGAGTACACCCCTCACATTTTTGTAAATATTTTATTATATCTTTTCATGTGACAACAGTCCTCTTCCACTCCTCCATGATGATATCATGAAACTGGTGGATGTTAGAGACCTTGTGCTCCTCCACCTTCCATTTGAGGATGTCCCACAGATGTTCAATAGGGTTTAGGTCTGGAGACATGCTTGGCCAATCCATAACCTTTACACTCAGCTTCGTTAGCAAGGCAGTGATTGTCTTGGAGGTTTGGGGTCATTATGTTGGAATACTGCCCTGCGGCCCAGTCTCAGAAGGGAGGGGATCATGCTCAGCTGATTTTATGACATGCCCACCAGGTAGAACTCAACATTGGCAATGCTGCAGTGGCTGCACACACAGCAGAGGGCCATCAATGAGTACCTGTGTGAGTATGGCACCAGGTCAGGCTCAGGGGAGCTTGGCTTCTTTTCGCCACGACATTGGCTACTGATCAAGAATGCATGCACTGTCCTGCCACCATTTGATGAGGCCACAAGGATGGTGAACAGCGACAATGAATGCATCAGTGACACTGTCCCTCTAGTCTTCCTGCTGGAGCACATGCTTCATGGAATCATGGACAGGGCACTTGAGGCAGAACAGCATGAGGAAGAGGAGGACTTCCTTTCCTCTCAAGGCCCCCTTTATGCAGATAGCATTCCTGCAGGGCCGCCAAACACACAGGAAGAAGAGGAGGATTGTGTCAGCATGGATGTAGAGGATAACACGCAGCAGTCTTCAAGGGATGGTTTTCAGTCCCCAGAAACCTAAGGAGTTGTATGTGGCTGGGAGGAGGTAGTTGTCATCCTCAGTGACCCAGGGGACTCTCATGCCTCCTCAGACTTACGCTGCCTGGCCTCCCTAATTCTGCAAAGCCTGCAAAAAGACCTGAGGGTTTGTGGTATCAAGGAGAGGGATCATTACTAGCTGGCAACCCTTCTTGCTCCAAGTTGCAGAGCTCATCCTGCCTTTGCAGAGGGAGCAGAGGATGAAACCTCTTCAGAATACCTTGAAGAAAAGTTTGTTCAACGCCTTGACCCTGGGAGGTTATCATGCTGGACAACTGTTTCTGAGGCTTCGTTTGGTCAGAGGAAGAGCGGTGGAGAAGGTGGCTGGCTGACCAATGCCTTTAAACAATTTTTCAGTCCCCAACGCCCAGGGCTGATAGGTTCAAGCAACCATTGGCAGTGTCTGCATTATGTGGTGCAGGAATAACTAGGGGCAAGAGCAGACTTGGAGACCTTTCCAACTGAGCATCTACTGAGTTATTGTTTCTTGAGGATGGACCACTGAGCTACTGTCCACAGACTCCATTGATAACCTCACACTTATAACAATGAATCCGTCCTGGATCAGCAGCTATCAAGCCCCTGATGCTTATGTAACTGATTAAATTTGCTAGGGATCTGGGATCCCTTGAAGACTGACTATGCTGCCTATCCTATTCCTCCTGAATCCTGATGATGCTAGCTTCCAACAATATTTTGGGTTTAGGGCACCACCAACACCCAAGGCCTGGTTTTTCTGCACCTGTTTAACAGGGGCATGTCATTACAATTTTTAAAATAATTTACAACAGCAGGGCCCATTCCTGTGCCCAACAAGAGTAACTGTGAGGGGTTACAGTGTTTACATGTTGATGGGACAAGGGTCTCTTCCCGACAGCCCTGACTGGTGGTTGTCGGGTTCTGCGGGAGGGGGGCTTATCGGAATCTGGAAGCCCCCTTTAATAAGGGGGCCCCCAGATCCCGCCCCCCATGCAAATGAGTATGGGGTACATTGTACCCCTACCCATTCACCAAAAAAGGAGTGTAGTGGTACAAAAAACAGTAGGCAGTTTTTGACAAGTCCTTTATCAAAAATGTCTTCTTCCTCCCCCGCTTCTTCTTCTTTCTTCTTCCAGTCTTCCTCCATCTTCTCCTTCCCTGCTTCTTTTTATTAATAATTAATAAAATGAGAGAATATAATACATAATGCCCTAAAAGTTGAGATAATCGGACATTTGTCTAAAATTAAAATTAATTAATATTATTGACTAACACAATGTAAACATACAAACTGACAAAAAAAGCCACCAACTCTCAGCTGCAACATGTAACAATGAAATAGAACCTGTAATAGAAAACATCAGAGCTAATCTAGAAAAAAGAATCATGTAACCAGGGCAGACAAGGCTAGATACCCAGGCTCACGAGTCAATAACGGTATGGGTATCTAGCTTCTTGTTCAAACCATGGGAGATAAAGAATTGAATTTGTAAATCCACATGGTTTCTCTCTTACGTATTAGTGAAAACCGTTCAAAGTTTTAAAATCCTTTCTGTGGTAACGAGCGAAATGACATGGTACACTATGTTTATCCAGGCCTTTTATGATGGCTCTACGATGTTCTCCAACCCTTGTGCATAGTGTATGTATAGTTCTCCCCACATAAAGGAAATTACACAGGCATTTTAAGACATACACCACGAACTGGGTTGAACAGGTTATATGTCATATATTGTAAACCCTACCAGACCTATCTGTCATGGAAGGTTGACCATGGGGGATTGACTGACAGGTAAGGCAATCCCTCTTCCTACACTGGAAAATGCCAACCCGATCATCAAAATAACCTCTGATATCAATAGGTTTATCGGACAGAGGTTTGCAGATGCTGGGGGCAACCATGTTTTTAAGAGTACGGGCCCTTCTGAAAATCATTTGTGGTGCCCCCAAGAGGAGAGGTCCCAAAGTGGAATCAAATTGAAGAATGTGCCAATGTTTTTTCAGAACCCTGGTAATCTATAGTTACAATTAAACCCAGTGATGAATCTAGCAGCCTGTTTAGAGAAAGTATTTTGGGGCCTATTTTTGAGACGTGGTCAAGACAAGATTGAAAGGCCTCTTTAAGGAGATCCTGGGGATACCCCTTCTCTCTAAACTTCTCAGTCATGCTTTGACATTGGAGTGTAAAGTCCAGAGGAACAGTTTCTCTTCAACCTCAGGAACTGGCCTTTGGGTATATTGTTTTTCCAAGCAACTATCGAAATGGAGATAAGAGTTGCCCGCAACCGGCTTGGAGTGGTTCCTAGGGTGAATGGAACCTGCATCGTGAAAAAACTTAAGATCCAAAAACACCAAACTGTCTGGGTCAAGAACATGAGTAAAACTTAAACACAGAACGTTGGCATTGCAATGATCAACAAATGACATAAAAAAATCCTTACCACCATCCCATATTAGGAGCACATTGTTGATGTATCAAACCATAAAAGATGGTGTGCTTTGGGAAAGGGTTTTTGTGCTAAATTGATTGTTCCTCCCATAGTGATATAGGCATAACATGGGGAAAAACTGGCACCCATTGCTGTGCCCCTAGTTTGTAGATAGAATTTGTCTCAGAAGACAAAATAATTGTGTTCCAAACAAAATTTGGTACTGTCCACCAAAAACTTAGCCTGTCGAGAGTTTGTATGAGACTCGGTGCATAGGAAATGATTCAATGCCCGTAGTCCTACCTCATGTGGGATAGACATGTACAGTGAGCACACAACAATCAATGCTCAAATGTAATGATTCTCCCACTAGTAGTCACGGAGAACCTCAATGATATGTTCTGAATCCCTGATATAGGAAAGGAGTTGCTGAACAATAGGTTGCAGGAACAAATCAATATGTTGGGAAATTGAACGGTTAAATGTCACTATGCAAAGGACACACATGAAGACCAAGTTAGTCCAGATGTTCCACCTTTGGTGACAGTGGAGGGAGCTTCTCTTGAGGATGACCCCACCCTCCAGAGTCTGTGGGCACTCTGGGAGGAGGGGGGAGAACTACACGTACACTACGCACCAGGGTTGGAGAACATTGTAGAGCCATCATAAAAGGCCTGGATAAACCAGGTCACTTTGCTTGTTACCACAGAAAGGATTTTAAAACTTTGACAGTACTGGCCATCGAACATATCCCAAAGGGGTCTCTTACAGAAAATTAAAGGTTTTCACTGTTACGTAAGCGAAAAAAAATGTGGATTAAAAAATTCAATTCTTTATCTCCACATGGGTTGAACGAGGAGCTAGATACCCATATAGCCCTGTCTGTCCTGGTTACAAGATACTTTTTTCTAAATTAGCTTTGATGTTTTGTATTACAGGTTCTGTTTCATTGTGACATGTTGCAGCTGAGAGTTAGTGGCTTTTTTTGTCAGTTTGTATGTTTACATTGTTAGTCAGCGTTAGTCATTAATATGAGTTAATTTTAATTTTAGACAAATGTCCGATTACCTCAAATTTTAGGGCATTATGTATTATATACTCTCATTTTATTAATTATCGTTACAGTTTTAGCTTCGATGCCCCCAGTTTTCATTCATTAGGAGGTGAATGCGATAGTTGCCCCACCCCCTGGTATCATTATTTATGTCCCTGTAACATGTGACCTGAAGGAGGGGTTAACCCCGAAACATGTAGTCTCTGCACCGTTCAAGCTCCGGCACCATTCAGCTCTTCTACCTACTATCTCATTCCTCTGTGCCCTTGGAACATACTACCCATTGGAACCCGCTGTAGTGAGTCTGTGATTGGCATTGATGGCATTGATGTGGCTAGTCAGGTGCTCACAAGTCTGTAGACCCAGAAGTCGAGTGCTACCTGAGTGTACTTTGGACTCTCAGGTTGGTAGACAGCCTCTGTTTAGACACCTTGGGTTGTCGGTTTTTCACACCACCACAGCATTCCTATTGACTAGGGATGGGCAAACAGTTCAGACCCGAGCATAACGTTTGACCGTTTTTTGCCCCCCCCCCCCGAACCGACCAAAATGCAATGCAGCACTGAACAATGCATTGCAAGCCCTGAATGGCTAAAGTAGTGAAAGCTTCAGCCAATCAGTGCAGAGAGCACTGTCAGAGTCATGATTGGACACTGTCATCATGACTTTATCCAATCATGGCTCATTCACGCCCCACAGTATAAAAGTATTCTTTCAATGGCAGCCATTTTCAGTGTGATTTAGGCTGGAGAGAGATAGAACAGGGCTCTTCTCAGTGCTATTAGTTAGCTAGTGTGCTAAACTGTGCTATTTTGCTTCAATTGTCAGTGTAGAATATAATTTTATTGTCAGTCAAGGGATAGTGTGAGTGTAGTGAGGAGTGTATGTGTATAGTAGGAACAGCTCAGATAGTTTCAGTGTAGTGAGACTGTGTCAGTAATCTTTACATTAGTGTGTAGCTAGAGTAGAGACAGTTCAGATAGCGTCAGTGTAGTGAAGGTTGAACACCGTCTATCTGATTGCGTTAGAAGGGATACACCCGCTCTAAGCCCCGGCCAACCTTCGTTCGTCAGTCCACTACCATAGGGTGCAGGCTCCGCCACAGCATGGATAAAGGAAAGAAGATCTTCAGACAGCCGCACTCCAAATAATTGCCGTTTTATTGTGTAAACATCAAATGTACATGAGTACAATCAGGGCACAACAGGGGCAAACCCCAGGCACAGCAGCTAACGCGTTTCATGTCCTAAATTGACGCATACTCATACTCATGAGCTATGAGTAAGTGTCAATTTAGGACGTGAAACACGTTAGCTGCTGTGCCTGGGGTTTGCCCCTGTTGTGCCCTGATTGTACCCATGTACATTTGATGATTATACAATAAAACGGCATATATTTGGAGTGCGGCTGTCTGAAGATCTTCTTTCCTTTACCTATTTGATTGCGTTACTGCAAGTTTAACGCCATTTACTTCTGTGTGTGTTACTGCCAGTTTAACTCCATATAGTTCTAAGTGCGTTACTGCCAGTTTAACGCCGTATAGCTCTAAGTGCGTTACTGCCAGTTTAATGCCATTTATTTCTTTGTGCGTTACTGCCAGTTTAACGCCATACAGTTTTGTGGGTTACTGCAAGTTTAACACCATATAGTTTTGTACGTCACTGTACGTTTGGCGCATTATAATGCAGTATATTATAGTGTATCACTGTAGTGTGTCTGTGTAGTGTGAGTACTCAAATTAAAGTGCACCAAACACGACTTTACATTGATTAAAGTGGATCCACATACAGATTTCCACTTCTTCTTAACATTTGCTAATAAGCACCGCCCCCTCCCTCCCAATAATGTCTGGGAGGACAAGAAGGAGAGGCAGAAATTCCCTTGGCACTGTAAGGGGGCCAGCAACAAATGTGTCCACAGGCACAGGTGGACGTGGTTGTTAGTCCTCAGGCACAGCATCATTTCCTCTGTTTAATGAGTTTGCCCGTGCTATCCAGCCACAGCATGCAGAGGAGGTGGTGGACTGGCTTACTAAACCTTCCTCATCCTCATCATCCTCTGTGATGCAAGCAAAGACAAGTGTGCAGTCCCCTGTAGTTGCCAGAGTGGATAAACCTGCCTCCTTGTTCACATCTATTCCTGCCATAGCCCCAGCATCAGCCATGGAGGAGGAGTCAGCTGAGTTATTTGACCACAGCCTCAGCCACTTGCTCCTTGATGATGCCCAGCCATTACTGGATTCAGATGTTGGTTCTGAGGTTGAGGATGACAGGAACATGAGCATAGAGAGAGGGGAGAACACCGGTAGACAAATTGGCATGTTCTCCCAGCAGCAGAGTATTGCCATGTTGTTTCCAATGGTAATGATGATGGCGGAGATGGAGAGGATGATGATGGCGATGATGTCACTGATCCAACTTGGGTGCCAGATGGAGCAGAGGAGGAAACTGAAGGTGAGGCGGCGCAAACCCCAAGGAGGCCGACATCAAGAAAGAGTAGAGAGCAGACACCCTATTCCATCATATTCTGCAGCTTTTCTCTCCTGGCCCACTCCCCAAAGCTCAACTTGCTGGGCCTTTTTCAGCACATCTGCAGCAGATCGAACTGTTGCTATCTGCAAACTGTGTCTCAGGCACATCAAAAGTGGCAAAAACACCAGCCATTTGGGTACCACATGCTTAAGAAGGCATTTCATGTCTAACCACTCAGCCCGTTGGCAAGAGCACCTAAAAGCCACACAAAAGGGGCACAAATCTGTCCCTCCTCTTCCTCCTCCTTACCCACTTCACTCTGCCCCTGCTATACCGAGTCATTACCTCTCAGCAGCCTCCACTGACAGGGATGAAGGTATAGCACAGGGTGTACCAAGTCCTAGCAGCACATCTGCCAGCAGCACACCACCAACTGTAGAGTGTAGCTGGAGCGGAAAAAAAAAATACAGTCCCTGCCACCCACATGCCCAGCATCTAAATGCAAGCTTGTCAAAGCTGTTGGCTCTCCAACTTTTGCCTTTCAGCCTGGTGGATTCTGCCCCCTTTCGTGAATTTGCACAATGTGCTGTACCACAATGGCAGGTTCCCAGTCGCTACTACTTTTCACGTAAGGCCGTTCCATCTCTCTATGAATACAAACTTTGCGCTTGTGGAGAAAAGTAAAATGTGCTTGGTGACATGCAGCAGCTGTACACAAAGTGAAAAAATCACCTAATGATAAGTAAACAATTATACAGCGCTTGCATAAACATCAAAAATAATGTGCGTAAAGATAGAAATGGAAAGTGCAATACTAGTATAGTCCAATAAAGTGAAAAAAGTGCACTAGTGCTTGAAAGTGCTTGCAATCTTCAAAGTGCTTCAGAGTGTGTGGGGTGTCACCCCATAGACGTCCCTACTCACCAAAGGACCATGACCGCCAGCTTTTCAGTCTGACTGAACTATACTAGTATTGCACTTTCCATTTCTATCTTTACGCACATTATTTTTGATGTTTATGCAAGCGTTCCATCTCTCTACCATCATGTGGAAGGGAATGTTCTGGCATCGTTGAGCAAGGCAGTCAGCCATAAAATCCACCTTACTGCTGACACATGGTCCAGCAAGCATGGGCAGGGACAATATATTTTGTTCACAGCACACTGGGTAATGCTGCTTGCAACTTGAAGGGATGCAGGACAGGGCTCAGTGCTGCAGCTTGCTGTGCCCCCACATCTCCATACAGCTGGTGGTGATGATGCCAGACCTGTGAGTTCTACCCCCTCCTCATCCTCCTCCACCACCTCCATGCCCTCCTCTGCAGAATTGTCCTAGGAACATCAGGTACCCCCTAAGCGTTCAAAGGGCTATTCCATGAATCAGGCTAAAAGGTGCCATGTGGTGCTTTTGCTGGTGTGTCTATGGAACAGGAACCACACCGGACCAGAGATTCTTGCAGCTCTGCAGGGACAGGCCCAGAGGTGGTTCACACCACGCCAGCTGGAGCCAGGAATGGTCACGTGCGATAATGGCTCAAACCTCCTGTCCTTAGACAGGGAAAGTTGACCATGCCTGACACATGTCCTCAATTTGGTGGTGCAGTGTTTCCCAAATATTGCAAGATGTGCTAAAGCTGGCCAGAAGAGTCTGTAGCCATTTCAGGTGGTCATACACAGCCAGTGCTCGGTTGGCTGAAATTCAGCGGGAATTCCACCTGCCTGTAAACTGCCTGATTTGGGACATGCCCACCAGGTGGAACTAGACTTTATCAATGCTGCAGCGGCTATACATGCAGCAGAAGGCCGTCAACGAGTACCTGTGCGAGTGCAGCTCAACGACAGGCTCAGGCTTCCTCTGCTTTTTTTCCCATGCCAATGGCTGATCATTAAGGATGCATGCACTGTACTGTCACCATCTGAGGAGGCCACAAGGATGGTGAGCTGTGACAGAACATGCATCAGTGACACAATCCCTGTTGTGTTCCTGCTGGAGCAGACTCTGCATGGCATTATGGACAGGTCACTGGAGGTAGAGCAGCAGGAGGAAGAGGAGGACTTCCTTTCCTCTCAAGGCCCACTTTATCCAGACACCATCATTTCTATGTCACAGAACACACAGGAGAAGAGAGGGGAGGGGGATGAGGAGGAGGATTCTGGTACTTTCGCAGGCTTAGAAGAAGAGGAAGACATGCGTCAATCTGTAAGCGATGGCTTTCCAACCCCAGGACCCTTGGGAGTAGTACACGACTGGGAGGAGGAAGTTCCAGATGCTGTCATCCTGAGTGACCCTGAGGAGTCTGCTTTTCAAGCTTCAGCAAATTTGAGGCACATGGGCAACCTCATGCTTCAAAGCCTGTGAAAGTACCCAAGAATACGTGGTATAAAAGAGAATGACCATTACTGGTTGGCAACCCTCCTTGACCACCGTTATAAGGGGAAGGTCTCGGAACTCATCCTGTCCCCACAGAGAGTGCAGAAGATAAAATCACTTGAGGACACATTAAAGAAAATTTTATTGAACGTTTTCCTAGACTCCAGTAGTTTCCAGTGTCGTGGAAAATGTTCTTTTGGGTCTTCTGTTGGTCAAGAAAGGAGCATTGGAGGAGTATGTCTCAGCGAGGAATTTTGTAATTTTTTAGTCCTTGCCTCCCAGGCCTGTCAGCTTCCACATATGTGAGCATCTGCATCACATAGTGGACAATTACCTTGGGGGCCAAAACAGAGATGGAGAACCTTCCAGCTGGCGATCCACTGGCTTACTGGGTCATGAGCATAGACCACTGGCCAGAAATTGCCCAGTATGCTATTGAGTTGTTGGGCTGCCCTGCACCCAGTGTGCTTTCAGAACGGGTATTCAGTGCTGCAGGAGATTTCGTTACTGATCATAGAATGTATCTATCCACAGACTCCGTGGACCGTTTCACTTTCATAAAAATGAATCAGTCATGGATTACCAGCTATGAAGCCCCTGATGCCGACGTCACCGATTTAGTTTTTTGGGGATGTGGAATCTCTGCAGGACTTTGAGGCTGGACCAGGCAGGCACCCTCTTACCCTCCTCTCCCTCTACGGTTGTCATTAGGTTACCAGGACCTAATCTTTTTTGAGGAGCTGCCTCCATTCACCATACAGCAAATGGTTTTTACCTATTCCAACACACTAGCGCCTTAGCTCCCACTCCAATTCCCTCCTTCTTCGATGCTGCCTAGCTTTGAGGGTGTTCAATAATTTCATCTGGAACAATGTTTTTGGTATAGGTTTAATGGGCACAATTAACACCCAAAACCATTTTTTCAGCAACTGTTTGACAGGTGCATATCATTGCAATTTTTTTGGCCTTCTTCAAGAGCGTCTCTATAGGATTATGGTGTGAAGGAACCACGACACCCAAAACCCAATTTTTACGCACCCGTTACTTCTATCCAAAGTCAAAGTGACACCAGAATTTATCCAAAAATCTCTAATCTTGTTCCCAGTGCACTACATTGTGGCCTCATTATACACACTGGCTCCCAAGCTGTTGCTGAGCAAAATAAAGGCATCTTGCAGGGAAAATGCCATTTTTTTTGGCTTTATAACTGCAATTATTGCTGCAACAGATTCTAGACATGGTACAGATCTGCCACTTTACATGTAGACTAAGGGGACCCCCAGGCACTATATTGGAAGGATTTTTTCATTTTTATGCTTTCACACTTTCATGCTTTTTATGCTTAAAAATCCAAAAATCACTGCTCATTTAAAAATGATGTTTTTCAAAAACGTTTTTTTCATTAACACATGTCCCCCAGGACAGGACCCAGACCCCTATAACAATTGTATGCACAATTACTTGCATATAAACCTTCAAAATGGTCACTTTTGATTTTTGAAATTCCAGTCCCATTGACGTTAATGGGGTTCGTTATTCGGGTCCGAACTTTCGCGATGTTCAAAAGTTCTGGTGGGAACGGAACAGGGGTCCGTTCGGCCCATCCCAACTGTTAACATCTCTGGACATTTGGTGTGTCTATACCATTTCCCAGGCAGCACGTGAGGAGAGTCAGCCATCTATCCATTGCTCCAGGCTTTTTAAGTTCCGTTGTGGCTACTGTGAGTCCTTTATGCACACAAGGTTAACACATATTCTATCTGCTTGCTATGCATTGAGTTTTTATTTTTATCTCTATTGGATAGCATTATGAACTGCTTATTTTTTACCAATAAAGTGTTACTTGATTCATAAGGATTTATTATCATTGGCTCTATATACCCTCCTCTGGTCCAGCGCTTCCCTTTAGGTTTCTATCACTGTGCCCAGAGCCCACTCGTTTTTGAAGCCTATTAGAGCCTATCCCCCCATTGGAATCAATAGTCTGGCGCCCTGTATGTAGATCAGGGGGCCGGACACATGGATAGGGGGCCACTAATGGATGGGCTGCCACTGGTCCTTGTGAAGGCTTCTTTGATGATGATGCACAATGTTTCATCTTAGCATTGTACTTCATGCCGTCAACAAGGAAGGGGGGACTGTACTGGGGGGATCCCCATGGCAAGCACCTTGTCCCGATGTTGAGGAGGACAAGGACCTCTTCCCTGTAACCCTAGTCCAGTACTTGGGGGGGAGGGGTTCTGTGAGTTGGTGGGGGCAAATTGGAATCTGGAAGGCTTCTTTAATGATAAGGGGCCCCCAGACACCAGCTTCCCCCTTTGTGAATGAGTAAGGGGCAACCGTTTACAAAAAAAGGAATTAGTAAATAAACTGAATATTTTTAATAGAAAGAAGTCCCACAAATTAAAATAATTGTCAATCATGTTATCCAGCGATGTCAATCACAATGAATCATGCCTGATGGAAGAATATAAACCTGGCCGATGATCCGCTCCCGTAAATGACTCATGCCAAATGACATCTCTCGGGCCCCACTGCTTAAACTGAACAAAGGGTTGGGGTCCCCTGGCTGACATTATTGATCAAATATAGACCTGATTTAATTTGGTCAGTGACATTATGGGAAACCCTGTGACATCACTGCATTTCAAGTAGTTGTAGTACAGCTGTGTTACGACCCCATTTATTTGAATGGGTCACGTTTGGAGGCACTACTGCCCACCCAATGTAACTGTACCTTCCAGTTTATTCTCCCCCACCTTTCCCTAGTACTTAGTAGTCTTGTATCGATCCAACGCTGTGCCTAGCTTCTGCTCTTTTCTCTCCTCTCCATTTATTCACAAGCATTGGCTAAATGCAATGGGAGCCATTGGCTCGTGCTGCTGTTGATCAAATCCAGTGAGGAGGAAGCGGGTGTGTCTATGGAAGCCCACGGCCTGGCTTGGGAGCGAGCCTGCATGTCTGCCTCCATAGCAAGTGGCTTGCTATGGGACGGACACAAAAAAGGAAAAGAAAAGAGCCTTTAGAACCACTTTAAGCATGCTCTCGGAAATGAATGATAAACACACAAAAATGTATCATGCCATTATCTGTATATTTATCGGAACCACATCATGGAATATTCCTATTTTGACCTTTTTTAAAACACACATACACAAGTGTATATAATACAGCAATAGTAACATATATCAAAAACACTTATTACTAAACACACGTAAGTGTGAAATGCTCTCAGTAAGCATAATTTACGTTAACATGTATCTGTTATCACTGGCAGCTGGTGGTAATTTTTTTTTTTGGGGGGGGGGGTAGCAAAATGTGCACCCACAGTCACCCCCACCCGTCTGGTGCAGTTGGTCGGGTCATCAGGAGCACTTACCCCCATCTATGTCAGGCAGCATTTGACCCCTTCCCCAGGTCCCCTCCATGGGTATCATGGGTTATCGTCCCCTGCTCTTCTCCGCGGTCATCACAGGCATCATGGGTGGCTTCCCCTTCCCCTGCTCTCTTCTGCAGACATCACGGCAGCTTTCGTCCCCTCCCTCCTCCTCTGCGGCCAATCGAATCGCTTCTCCTTTATCTCCTCAAACCCGCTTCCTGATTGGCTGGGGGGAGAATCAGTGTGAAAATAGGGAATATTCATTCGTTATTGTCACACAACTGGCTTGGCTCTGGGTACAGTGCTCTGCGCCCCGAGCCCACCCTTTTTTGAAGCATATTAGAGCCTCTGGCTCTAATAACATGCTTAAAAAAAAAAAAACACCCCCCCCTCCATTGAAATTCATGCGTCAGGTGCCCTGTATGTGGATCAGGGGGCCAGATGCATGGATGGGGGGGGGGGGGCGATGCTCATGTATCCCACTGGCTGTTATGCATGACAGGATCATGGCCAGACCGGGGGGGGGCATCACTCTGTAATGAGCTACAGTATGTGATGTTAAAGCGGAACTCCACCTATCACATTTGGCACTTTTTGGGGAGAAAAGCACTTCTGGGTAAGACCGGCGATCAACGACATTTGTGGCCCCTCCTCCTTCCCCCCGTTGTTTATGGGACACACACAGGTCCCAGAAGATGGTGGGACCGTTCAGAAAGCACAGCGTGATGTGCGCATGTGTGGTAGGAAACTGACTTCACTGCCAGTTTTCCTTACTTACAATGCCGGCGCCTGCACCCGAAGCCAATTGACGAATCGGCTCGGCACCTCGGGGTGCTGACATCGCGGTATCCCTGGACAGTGTCCTTATATTAAAAGTCAGCGATATAGTATTTGTAGCTGCTGACTTTTAATTTTTTTTTTTATAGACTGGAGCTCCTTTTTAAGGGCACTCTCCACTATTAAGAAACACAAAAAATAATTTTTAATTGTGCATCATGATTAAATATGATGAAACCATTGCAATTGGTTGATACTTTACTGCCGGGAAAATAGTTTTTATGGACATTCTTCACTGTCTGCATTCTTTACAGTCTCCATAATTTTCTGGACAATTGGCAACCTTGCTCTTGTGACTCTTTTGACCTCCAGCCTCTTGATTGATCCTGGTTAATCTGCCCTGACTTGTATTACCTTGTGGATTGTTCTGCTTCTGTTTGTCCGTATATCAGCTCTTTTCCCCGTCTGTCTGCTTTGCCACATCGGTCTGGGCTACTATTGCTAGATAGTGTTTGTCATCTGTTACTTGCCACCTTTTTCATTTTATTGTGTAATCCAGTCCTTTGCCTACTAGTTTTTAGCTATTCCATTTTACAATCTGTCACATGGTCTGAATGAGTGGTACCTAAACCACCTAACCTCCAGAAGGCTTTACCCCCTTCATGACCAGGGCATTTTTTGCTATTCAGCACTGCACTACTTTAACCACTTCAGTCCCAGAAGGATTTCCCCCTTTAGGATCAGAGCACTTTCTGCGATTTGGCATTGCGTCACTTTAACTGACAATTGCGCGGTCATGCGGTGTTGTACCCAAACAAAATTTGCATCCTTTTTTCCCACAAATAGAGCTTTCTTTTGGTGGTATTTGATCACCTCTGCGGCATTTCTGATTGCCGCTATAAACAAGAAATTTTGCAAAAAAAAATTTTTCTTACTTTTTGCTAAAATACAAATACAAAAAAAATATAAAAAACATTTTTTTCATCGGTTTTGGCCGATTTATATTATCCCTCATATTTTTGGTTAAAAAAATCGCAATTAGCTTTTATTGATTGGTTTGTGCAAAAGTTGCCGCGTTTACGAATTATGAGAATTCATTTCTGGGGTTTTTTTTTTTTTTTTATTTTTTACTAGTAATGGCAGCGATCTGCGATTTTTAGCATTACTGCGATATTGCGGCAGACATGTCGGACCATTTTGACACTTTTTTGGGACCATTGGCATTTATACAGCGATCAGTGCTATGAAAATGCACTGATTACTGTGTAAATGCCATTGGAAGTGAAGGGGTTAACCTGGAGGGGGCGCTCTAAGGGTTAACTGTGTTCCCTCAGTGTGTTCTAACTGTATGGGGGCTGGGCCGGCAGGGGGAGGGGAGTGATCAAGGCTTCCATATACAGGAAGCCTGTGATCACAGCCCTTCCCCCTCTGTCAGAACGGAGATCCGTGTTTACATACATGGACCTCCGTTCTTTCATTGCAGGGGGGCCATCGCGGGTAGCCGGCGGAGATCGCGTCCGCTCTACTTGCTCCCTGGCCCCCCCGGAACACAGTGAGCACGCAAGCTCACAATACTAGTTATCGTGGCCGCCGCCAGGTATCGGCTGTTTGTGATAATGAGCCACCTTGCCGCCGTCAATCCACGGCGGGCAGGGGGCAAGTGGTTAACTGGCATTTGCTCTTGCAACACTGTACACAAATTAAATGTATATCGTTTTTTTCACACAAATAGAACTTTCTTTTGGTGATATTTGATTACCACTGGGGTTTTAATTTTTATTATATAAACAAAAAATGCAGAAATTAAAAAAAAAAAAAAAAACAAACCATATTTTCTAGTTTCTGTTATAAAATATATCCAATAAAACATCAAAAAATCTAAACATAAATTTAGGCCAAAATATATTCAATTGGTTTATGTGGACGTTATAGTGTCTACAAACTATGGTATATTTACTGGAATTTACGTAGCTATGGATGATATACTGTAATGGCGGTAATCAGCGACTTGACACTTTGTCACATGCCTATCAAAGGGCCCTGCGTGGCTCTGAATTGTTGCTGTATGTTAATCCCTTTTGAGGAATCCTTGGTGGGCTGATGACATTTTCTTCACTTTGACACTGGGAAGGGATTAACATCTAGGGGCACTCAAGGGGTTAATTGTGTGACTTGCAAGTGTAATGGGTGTAATATGTGTTGCTCTTACAGATCTGGCTGTTTTTCTCCCTGCTTTGCACAACACAGGTTTGTAAACACAGGGCTCTGTTCTGTGATTGGCTACAGCTGATCAGCAGGTCCACAGCCAAGATCATTTGCTAGGACCTGCTGATAAGGGGGCATGCATATGTGTGCCCCAAACCTGGAAGAAGCTGGAATACGTACATGTATATGATCCAGACTGACTATGCTGCCCACCTGCAGTAAATGTACTGTGGGTGGGCATCAAGCTGTTAATCTCATGCAGGGGCATTACAGCAAATTATGGGGCACAATAGCTATATTTTATTGGGACCTCACAGTGACCTCTCTCTGTGGCTTCCAGAGAGACACTTACTTCTAAAGGGATGCTGGCCCTGCAGATTTCCTCATTAGAATACTGCAAGTGCATCAGCTGAATAATAATGAAAAAGTCACTCCCATTCAAATTTACTTTACAGACAACAAACAACTATTTCTCCTGAGCAGAAACAGTTAGGAAACTGCAATAAAGTTTCTTAAAATCACTGCAATATACATTCATTATCCATTGTGTGTTTTTTCTCAACAAAAGTGGAGTCTCTCTTTAAGCTGACAATACATGGTTACAGTGAACTAAGATTCCTTTATCCACACAAGCAAGATGGACTGAGAAATCTCCCCAGCCCCCCATCCTGAAGACTCCTCTTTTGTATCTAGTTCTTCAATCTAGACTATAGAATACACAGAGAAAGTTTACAGGGTTAGTGTCACCAGAAACCTCCCCAACCCTTAATGATACAGTAACGGATATGTATTTTCTATGTTTATTTTGCCTCATCAGTATCTCTAATGGGACTTCCTCATACCCCAGGCCTCATACGAACTTCATTCTCTGCAATGGCTATTTTTACACCACTAACCTCATGCCTTTTTTCTGTTAGCAGCATTTTGTCCCAGTCTGGTTCCTTCTCCTATATTCTCCGTTATATTGGGGTACTTCTTTCCGTTACCCATTATAGCAGGGGTTCATTATCCACCATGTGAGTAATGGTAGTCATATCTAATAAACCAGTAGGTAAACAAAACTGCCAGGCAAGTAACAGTGTCCTAAGGAAGTACTCCCCTTCCCACATTTCACTCATGACAGGAATACTTTAAGGGGAAAATAGTATCTCACTCTCAGAAAAGCATGCTGAGAACAGTGGTCCCTTCTTGTACTAGTGGCTTGATTACTAGTCAGTCTCTGTGTTACATGTAGTAAAGGGGTCAGCAACCTTTTTCCACTTAAGGGGCGGATTCAATGTATGTGAATGCATGAAGGGCAGCATTCACCTGCTAATAAATGAAGATAACATTACACAGCCTCTGCACCCCTGACCCCTTTGCATTACACAGCCCCTATGCCTCTGACCCCCTTTACATTACACAACCCCCTGCATATTACACAGCCCCCCTGCATATTACACAGCCCTCCCTACATATTACACAGCCCCCCCCCCCCCCCTCCCTGTAGCTCTGCCCTTTCTTACCTTGCCCCATGCAGAGATGGAGACAAAGCAGAGCAGGAAGCTGAATGAGAATACAGGAGAGACACACAGCAGTGCTGATAAGACAGCGGGAGTTTCCGGAATTCATTTTTCATATTAACAAGCTGGTGACTGGTTGGTAGGACCAACTAGCAACCAATCATCTGGAAGGTTAACTCCAGAAGCTCCCGCTGTCTTATCAGCGCTGCTGTGTGTCTCTCCCGTGTTCTCATTCAGCATCCTGTTCCCTGCTCTGTTCTGTTCTTATTTAAAATGTCCACGGGCTGGGTGCACATGAATTCATCACGTGCCCTGACAGGCCGGACATTTAGCGGTGGCAGGCCGGGTGCGGCATGCGGGCCGCAGGTTGCCAACCCCTGATGTAGTGTATAATGTGTATAGATATTTGGGCTATTGACCTCTAGACTGGCTACTGCCTACACAACGTCTAACATCCTTTAGGCCGCAGTATCCCTGGTTTCTGTGATGGGAGCCCATAAATCAGTAGCAATCCAGTGATTGTGACATAATACTTTGGCCATCAAATTGATCTTCTTAACTAAATAAAGATGAGGGCAGTAAACAGGCCAGGGCTGAATAGGCTTTCCAGAAACCATCCATGGTATTTTAATTACCCACCTCCCAGATTTAAAGCTAAACTTACACAGAAACTTTCATTAAATTAATTCCTCTATAGCCACAAAGGATATAAATTGACTTCTTGTGCACCAAATGTCTTTGAAAACCCAGATGCAACCTTGTGTAGCCATGAATGCCCTTGAGAGTGGTCGGCAGGAGTGGTTCACCATATAGCTGGCCTCAATCACACAATATTTCACACATCCGTAGACACTGACCAGGCCGGCTCTTGTTTTTGTAGTTTTATTTAGGGGAAATAACTTGGATGGGGATAAGGGATGACTGTGGGGTGCCCAAAGAATTATAGTACACGAAGTCCATGTACACTCCTGTATATGCGCACTTCACTGCAGACTGCTCCTCTGCAGGCTGTTACTCCTCACAACTCTCCAGCACTCAACTTGCTGGCTGTTTCTCCTACTAATCTCTCTCCAGCACTGAACTTAGTAAATCATCACTCCATTACTTCTCTCCAGCACTGCACTTAGTTTCCAGCTTGAAAGGAAATTTATCAAGCTTCTCTGTTCCTTTCTCTTTATGGCGGCTAGCACATGGCGAGGCCTACTCTCAGCAGAACCTCCAGAACATTAAAGGCCAGGGATCACGGGGCCCTGACTGTGTAGTAAAAAGTACTTGAGTGCTCTCCTTTCCCTGAACTGGCTCCCAAGGCTCCCACGGACTGTCCACTATTCCTCTCCCAGCCTGCTCCAGCACTTCCTTTTGCAGTTCCAAACCGGTGGATCACTTTAAAGTCTCTCACTGTGTAGCACCTCCGCTGATTTCCTGTTCCCTGTGCGACTCCAGGAATCACCACCTTCCTGGCTGCACCCAAACTTCCAGGCCCCAGGGTCACGCTCCCCAGACTGGGGCGACCTCCTGGGTAGAGGGCTCCACAGCGCCTCTGCTACATCTCCAGACTTCCACCCAACACTTCACTTCTCCCCCAGATTGGGCTGACTCAGAGTATTTAAGGAGGCCTGTCCCCTGCCAATCCTGCTTGGGGATTGGTCAGGGCTCTTTAGAACACTCCAGATGGCTCCACCTATCTCCCAGCTCTCTGACCAGAAACCCTCTCCAGGCTTCTAGAAAGAAGTGGGAGGTTCTGGTGACCTCACCTGTCAAGTCCACTCAATCCTCCCTGAGTCTTTCCTCCCGGCCCAGATCAAAACATTCAGGCCTGCTCTTACACTCAGGCCTGACTAAATTTTACCTCACCTAGCAAACCCTGCTAGAAAATGCACCTATACTATGGGGGTGCTACACTTGTAAAAACAGTGGGCTGTACATAGCCTGTGCAGAAAGCAGAGCTGTGGGAGGGACTCAGCAGGCCCAACCACTACAGTCTGCCTGCAGAAAACTAAGGAAGGGGGCAGAGAGAAGACCATCCATCCAGTACAAGGAGAGGGAGCAGCAGTGACTGGTCTTTATTACAGGAAGCTGCTGCACAAAAGGTAAAGTTTTAACCTGGATTACTTCATAAATCTGGAAAAAGTATGCAAATCACACCACGATTCAAGTAAGAATGCACAAACCTCTTGTAGTTAGACAATATTTTCTTATCCTGGAGTTCAGCTTTATAGATTATAACACTGCTTCACAGTTTTTGTAAAATTAATCAATCTACCATTTTACTGTCTCTTTATCCAGCATTCTTTTGTGAGCAGTAGCACCAATAATAAACAAAACATTCAAATGCCAGCTAGAAGGTGTTATTTCTGAATGGTATATGGTAATATAGTGATCTGTAATGCATCTCAAAGAGTTGACCTGCTAGAATTTTTGGGGTGCATGTGGGTCCAGCTATCTTTTTCTTTACAAGTATTGTTTAAAATTACAATTATACTTTTAGAGTTCAATAATAAAACTTGTATCTTTTGCTTGCAAATTAGTAGCTAGCTGGATATTTTAAACCTCCTCTTTTATGTTCTGGAGCAGGGATCATAGTGTTAATCCAAACTGCCTCTCTGTGTGTCCCTCTCAAGTTTCTCCTTGCCTTTCTAGTATCCTGTACATTTGATTATCTCTACTTTCAGCCTTCCAGTTTGTATGTCTTGGTCCTCAGTAGGGATGAGATTTGGGTTTGCCCCTACCTTGGGTTTGTGGCAAATCCTGCAAGTACGAGGTTCTCAGACCTGATAAAAATATTGCAGGGATATGGCATAGTAACCACAATGCACTGCTTGGACTTTTAACTTTGGTTAGCTGCATTACAAGGGCCAATAAGAGGACTTTTGGATAAGCCAGCCCCCTCACTATGTAAAGGTGAGTTCAATGTACTTTGATAGGGAAACTATATGGAATTCTGCTGACAAGAGTGCATAGGGAGAGATTAACACTGGCAGGTCTGTTTAAATAGATATGAACCTTTACTGAATGTCTTGCAGGTGGAAAATGCTTTGTATCTTAGAGAATTGGGTGTGGTGAAGGGAAACATTTTTAGCTTTTTCATCCTTTTTTACATCTTAATGTTGTTGATGTCCTGCAGCCTCTTTACAGTTTGTTCCTGTGCATATGCACTACAGTTTTAATAAGCTGCATGTGTTTTTTTCACAGGGCATATTTCCTAATTGTTGCTGGCTGCAATTGTTTTTTCTTGGGCCTTTTCTAAAGTAGATCCTGAATTTAGAAATACTGTGCATCCAAAACAGCAAATATAATTGCCCCAGATGAACCTCCTGATGCAACCCCTATACACTCAAAAAGTGTAAGGTCTTTTCCTAGTTAAATACATATAAAATAAATGTATACATTTCATCATTAACATCTGAAGTGGAAGTTTGGTACGCCTCTGTGAAATAGGTTTATTTTGTTTTATTAATAGTTGTCTTCTCTGTCACAAATCGGAACTAATTTTTTTTTCTCCAGCTGGTATGGAAGCAGTTGAACTGCCAAACTGACATATCCTTGACATGTGGAGGGTTTGGAGACATTTTTTTCATTCCACTCCTGGGATTGGGAAGGTTGTAACGGTAGACAGTGTGGTGGCTGTTGGCAAGTTCTTCTTTGGGGAAGGGTGGGCAGCCTATGACCATAGAATTATACAGTATGCTTAATATTCATTGCTGCCTACCCTTCCCCTCTAGTCCCTGGACAAAGACTCACAGGGAAGGGACAATAAGGACCAATGGGGATTGAAATGAGTCTCCAATCAAATCAAAAATTCAATTGGGTCCCCTTTTCATTCTGACAATATTTTTCCCCTCAAGAAAGACTTACCGGAAAAGGCCAACTAGGGGCAAAGGGGATTTAAAGGAATCTACCACCAAATGTGGTGGCCCCATAAATCTAGTTGGATACTCCTTCCCAACTGCCAATATTTTTACCCAGTTGTGCATTGCTGTCCCAGGCTGTGTTTGTTTGACTGGGGCAGGGGGAGACAGGGGAATAAAAAAATTATAAAAAAGTAAATATGTAAATAATTTGTTATGGCGGGTAGAAATGTGTTAATGTGGAACCACCCAGGCCATGTACTGGAGGAAGGGGGGTATTCTATGCAGTTCTTCACCCCATTTGATTCTGTAAGCATATTGCCTCTATATACCTCCAGCTCCCTAGAGCCTCTCCTTGGGCCATAATCACATAGAAAGAAGAGAGGGTTGAGGAGGAAGAGGTGAAAGAGGAAGGGGTGGAGTAGAGGGAGAAGAAGGGGAGGAAAAGGTGACATTAGCAATTCTCAGCTACCTCCACGTGGCAGCAATTCTACATCCCCGTTTAGACCTTTTAGAAGGCCAGCTTTCTTGGCAATCAGGCAGAGTGGACATTTTTACTGCCATTCTATTCATAGTTTCCAACAAAGCTCCTGATTATGTTGCATATATGGTTAGAGCATGAAGATTCCCAAATAAGAAGTTCATGACAGAAGTTCAGATTCTACCACGTACGCCTAATAAAAATAGGTCATCACACGTCAGTCCCCATGAATCAGAATGTATTCTAGCCATGATGTGTTTCCCACAAACACAATCACAAAGTTCTGTAAGAATTTAGTGACAGGGATGCAAACACATTCCAGACACTCCTTGGCAAACAATGTGATGGGGCAGGATTCCTGTCAGATTGCAGGCTGTGATTTGGATTGTGCCTCGGGAAGTATGAACCTAGATTGCAGCTTGAAATAGCTTTCCTTTCTCTAAAATGTTAGTAGTTCCTGTATACCCTAAACAATCATTTCTAATGTATTATAGACTGGTTCACAGATAATTAGTGTACCTATTAGTGTAATTATTTTGTATGTCATTACCTTATTACTTCTAACTAGTGATCAACAAGGGCATCAAACCAATTATTAGAAATATGGACTGATTTACAGTCTATGGGCATTCTTCACAATGTATATTACTGCCCCCTTCTATGAATGAAACACAGTTTGTGAACGGAGGGGGTGGACCAGACAATCATCCACCTGTCCTTCACTCATAGATCACTGTTCATTCATGTAAGCTGTGAATTACTTCTATGAATGGAGCAGCTTGCAGAAAGGGTTGGCATAGACACATCCTCTTCCTCTTCCATCCATGCCCAACCCACCTGTACCGGTGTATTTTTCCAGTGCTGTGGGGGCTAATACACCTAAGAGGCTGCCACAGGCTCTCATCAAGAGAGCCTGACTATGCCTGCCTTTTCGCCCAGCTTCTCCATTCATAGAAGCTACAGCTTCTATGAATGAAACAGGATCTATAAAAGGAGGGGGCTAAGCTAATAATCAATCACCTGTCCTCATAGATCAGGTTTCATTGATAGAAGTTGTAGTAATGGCTTCTATGAATGGAGTAGCTGGGTGGAAAGGGTGGGCAAAGTTGGGCTTTATTGTGAACCTGTGATAGCCTCTTAGTTCTATTAAAAGAGAAATATGGGGTTCAGATTTTTTTTCCTGAATCACACTTATCTAGGTGGATGCAGCATTGGTCCAATGCTGCATCTGTCCCCCGCTGCCTCCAACACTGAGAACCGAGCAATCCAACACCGCAGATCACTCGGTCCTCACAGCTCTCCGAGCAGAGAGCTGCTGACTGTCAGTCAGACTGCTCTGCTGGGCTGTGGAGGGTGCAGCTCAGGCTCTCAGTGGCTCGCCGGCCCAGGCATGTGGACGGATCCCGACCCGTGTTGCGATCTTGCCTGAGCCTGGACTGGCTCTGTGACGTCAGCAGACGGTGGACCTCAGCCTGCTGTCTGCTGAAAACGGATCACAGGAGTGAAGAACGAACTGCATTCCTGTGATCCACAGGAGAAGTACAGCCAAACAAGCTTTGGTTGTACTTCTCCTTTAACTTCCATCACACCTAAAGATTATGGGGGGTGGGGGCATCAGAGGAGGAAAATTTTTGCAAAAGGGGAACACATTTAAGTGAATGTAAAAATCTCCCTTGTGCTGATTTTTTATTTTTTTGTTTTAGATAAACCTCAGTTTTAATCTGGCCTAAGGTATTGGTGTCCATAGTGTTTCTATCAGTTCTTGCAAAATGTATTAAAAAAAACATAGTGGTACCTAAAATATTAATTTATTGACAAAGCAGCAAATGCTAAACTACATATGAGATTTCCCATTGTACTATAGCTCAGCTAACGTTGTCATTGATCAGTTAGATAATTATCTGTTTGCTATATGCAACTTCTTGCAATTTAAAAAGTGCTACAATGTTGTCTTATAAGTGTGCCTTGTGGTCCATTCACAGGAGTTGATTTACTAAAAGAGAAGAGACTGTTCCATAAGTAAAGTGAATGTCCACTGGGCAAAATGAATATTCACTGAGCATAGAAAATAAAAGTATGCTTACATTAAATACTGCAAGGAAATGTAAGAAAAGAAATCTTTGACATGATTGAATTATTTAAGTTAACACAGCTTCACCTTATTTAGGGAGCACAGCAAACATTTATATTACTAAGTGAATACTCTCTATTCCTTTAGAAAGCTCACAGAAGCATGTAACGACTTCAGCCCCGGAATGATTTACCACCTTCCTGACTAGAGCACTTTTAGCGATTCGGCACTGCGTCACTTTAACTAACAATTGCGTGGTCATTCGACATTGTACTCAAACAAAATTGTTGTCCTTTTTTTCCCACAAATAGAGCTTTCTTTTGGTGGTATTTGATCACCTATGCTGTTTTTATTTTTTGTGCTATAAACAAAAAAAGAGCGACAATTTTGAGAAAAAAAAAACAATATTTTTTACTTTTTGCTATAATACATATCCAAAAAATATAAAAAAACACGAATTTCTTCCTCAGTTTAGGCCAATATATATTCTTCTACATATTTTTGGTAAATAAAATCGCAATAGGCATATATTGATTGGATTGCGCAAGAGTTATCACGGCTACAAACTATGGGTATAGATTTATGGCATTTTTATAATTATTTGTTTTTTCACTAGTAATGGCGGCGATCTGTGATTATTATCAGGACTGCAATATTTTTGACACTTTTTTGAGGCCAATGACATTTATACAGCAATCAGAGCTTTAAATAGCCACTGATTACTGTATAAATGTCATTGGCAGGGAAGGAGTTAAACTGTAGGGGGCAATCAAGGGGTTGTGTTCCCTCACTGTGTTCTAACTGTGTGAGGGCTGGGCTGGCTGGGGTATGACAGATCTAACTGTTCCCAATTACAGGGAACAGTAGATCTGTGTCATGTCACCTGACAGAACGGAGATCCGCCTGGTTTACACTGTCAGATCTCCGTTCTGCCTCTATAACAGGCGATCACGGGTCGCTGGAGGACATCAAGTCCACCCGACCTGCAGGCACACTCACGGGGTGTGCGCACTCACCCACAAATCGCGCATGCACGACCAACGTACAATGACGGTGGTTTGCACAGCCAAGCCAAGCTGTACAACTGCAGCGGCTGGTCGGCAACCGGTTAAAGTGGAACTTCAGTCATTTTTTCATCTTTCCATCTATTAAATGCTCTGCTCTTGTTGTTTTAACTTTGGATAGTAAAACATTTTTTTTCCAATAAATACCTTATACAGCCCACTTCCTGTTTCTTGTCTGGAAAAAAGCCTAGGCGTATGACATCATGTACAGCGCTCTCTCTCACTATCGTGAGAGCTTGCCAGGAAGGGAGAGGGGGGTGAGTCATAAGAGGACCAATGAGAGCTGCAGAGCTGGAGGTGTGCCTCTGTGTGTCTGTGTAAATCCAGGAAGTGAGCAGGCAGCAGCTTCAGCTGCCCACAGTTAAAATGATTGCAGCCAGACTCAGTGGAGGGAGATTTCTGCAGCATATTTGGCAAGTACAGAATCACAGTATATATAAAATAATATGCAAAGTGGTTGGAGGGAAGCTTCAGAATGGCAATGATGTGAGTACCTGAATACCTATCTGCAGCCCATCAGAATACCTGAGTACCTATCTGCAGCCCATTAGAGTACCCGAGTACCTATCTGCAGCCCATGCCTCATAGAATATACCTCGGGTGTTTGCTTTCCAAAATGGGGTCAGTTTGTGGGTAATTCCACTGTCCTGGTGCTCCAGGGCCTTCAAAAGTGTGATGAAATTTTAGGGGTAATTTATGCTCCTAGAACACCTGATGGTGCTCTCTGCATGTTGGGCCTCTCTATGTGGCCAGGCTGTGTAAAAGTCTCACACATGTGGTATTGCCACACTCGGGACGAGTAGCAAAATATATTTTGGGGGTTATTTTTGCTATATACAAGCTATGTGTTTAAAATATCATATAAATGGACCACTTTGTGAAAAAAAAAAAAAATCATTTTCTTTCCACGTTTTCCTAAGACTTGCGGAAAAAATGAACCTTTCAAAAGACTCAAAATGCCTCATAGAATATATGTTGGGGTGTTTGCTTTCCAAAATGGGGTCATTTTGAGGGTAATTCTATTGTCCTGGTGCTGCAGGGCCTTCAAAAGTGTAATAGGTGCTTAGAAAATTATATATGTAATTTATACTTCTAGAACGCCTGACGGTGCTCCCTGCATGTTGGACCTCTCTATGTGGCCAGGCTGTGTAAAAGTCTCACACATGTTGTATTGCCATACTCGAGACGATTAGCAGAATATATTTTGGGGGGTAATTTTTGCTATGTACATGCTATGTGTTAGAAATATCTTATAAATTGACCACTTTGTGTAAAAAAAAAATAGTTTTCATTTTCTTTCCAAGTTTTCCGAAGACCTATGGAAAAAAAATGAACCATTCAAAAGACTCAAAATGCCTCATAGAATATACCTGAGGTGTTTTATTTCCAAAATGGGGTTATTTTGTGGATAATTCCATTGTCCTGGTGCTCTAGGGCCTTCAAAATGTAATAGGTCGTTAGGAAATTAGATGTGAAATTTATGCTCCTAGAATGCCTGACGGTGCTCCCTGCATGTTAGACCTCTCTATGTGGACAAGCTGTGAAAAAGACTCACACATGTGGTATTGCCATACTCGGGGGGAGTGGCAGAATCTATTTTTGTGTGTAATTGGAAGTATGCATACGCTGTGTGTGAGAAATAACTTCGTGCAAAAAAAAATATAATTTCTTAATTTTCCCAAGAATTGTGGGAAAAAATACAACTTCAAAAAACTGCCTTATGCTAAATACCTTGGAATGTCTACTTTTCAAAAACGGGTTATTTGGGGGGTATTTTACTTTCCTGACATTTCAGGGCCTCAAGAAATGAGATAGGCCATCGGTGCATCAGGTGTGATCAATTTTCAATGATTTGCACCATAGCTTGTAGACTCTATAACTTTCACACAGACCAAATAATATACACTTATTTGGATTATTTTTACCAAAGATAGGTAGCAGTATAGGTTTTGGCCCAAATTTATGTGCAAAAGTGACTTATTTGCAAAATTTTATCATAGAAACTAAAAAAAGTTTTTTTTTTTCAAAATGTTCACTCTTTTTTTACTTATGTTGCAAAAAATTAAAAAGGGGATTAAATACCACCAAAAGAAAGTGCTATTTGTGTGAAAAAAAATGATACAATTGTGTTTGGGTACAGTGTAGCATGACTGAATAATTGGCATTCAAAGTGTGAGAGCACTGAATGCTTAAAATTGGCCTAGTCAGTAAGGGGATATAAATGTCCTGTATTGAAGTGGTTAAAAGGCAGATTAATAACAAAAGGAAAAAAAGGTAAATCAAGGACTAATAGTGTACTACCAACATTGTCAAAGAAAGTTTTACAATTGCAACAAATGATTTCCAAGCACGTCTATAGACAAAGTGCTTGCCATGTGAGGGGTTGTCAGATGTTAGTGACTGTGACTGCTGAGGCTGCACAGAGGGGAACATGTGCAGCTGTACAGGAATCCTGTGTGGTTAACTTCAGGATGTATTGGGCCCAGTATGGCAGACATCACAGCTGTATGTAAGAGTGCCAAAGAGAAAACCCCAAACAAACATTCAAACAGCTGTTCAACATTTCTATAGTTCCCCAATCTGTCAAATGAAACCTGTTCTGAGGGAAATACATAAACAGACATTGCTTACCTCCTTCTGAAAATACTAGCTTCTTGGCTGTCCTGCTGAACCCCCAGGTTTAACTATACTCAGAACAAGCAGTTTCTCTGCACCCAATTTGAACGAGAGTAAACTGTGACCGGATCTCAATGGAGCCGATTCACGCATCTCTGGGGGGGCTACGGATCGCACAGTAGAAGAATCCTGTGCATCTTTGGCTCTGTTTTGAGTCCCAATTCCGCCAAAAATTCGGACCTACTTCGGACTTGAAATGGTGTAAGGGGACGCACTGGACCCCCTGCTGTGCCCCATGGCTGCACATAGTGTGAACCCAGCCTTAAAATTGCAAAACTTTGTTTGGTTGTTAAAGCAGATTTTTTTTTTTTACATTTTGGTTAGAGTAAAGGAGGGATACACCCCTGTCAGTTTTTGTTTGGCATCTGTGTCCCATTGAGGAGATTTCCCATCACAACCAAAATGTGGGGTTTTCATTTCTTTTCAATGTTATTGGCCATTAGGATAAATAGGGAGGGTGAAACACAGATGGCACAGACCCACTCTATCTAAAAATTAAAAAAAAAAAGTTTTGTCTTCAGTTATACTCTCTGATTTATTTTGACCTTTGTCATTAACTTAAAGCCCCATAGGTTTGATTCTTTATGTCACATATAAATGTCTCTCCTTTAAGCAGCAGGGTAGCCTAAAGGGGCCATAAGTTCCACACCTTATACTGTAAGTATCCAAGACAAATAAGAAGGTGGGGCTGAATAGGTACAGAAGGCTCTCCCTAGAAGTTGGCAGGCCACCTAGAGCCCAAATCCAGTATTTTCATTGTCCTCCTGAAGGTATGAAATAATCAGCTCAGGGTTTAATACTCTCCTCTAATCTAGGGCTGTTTCCAAAAAAAATCTTCATCTCAATAACAATGTTCTTAGTCTTCTATGTTGAATGACACCCAGCGTTACTCAGCCTAGAAGTCCGAGGAAAGACCCAACATAAAAAGAATAAACAAATACAGCTGGATACATCAAGGGGGAGAATAGTCCTCTGGGGAAAGGGGGCATTTTATGCTCACACTGATACTTTCTGATAGCCCTGATGGCAAGTACCAGAAATGTCTGAATTCTAGCTCTGGGTGGGACATTAAAATTAAATGAGAAAATACCTAAAGTAATAGCTGTACTGTGAGTTGAATCAAGGTAAAAGGTAAAGGTAGAACATATTGTATGTGTATGTATTAAATCATGCTACATGCAGTCATTTAAGCCATGGTAAGAAAGGACAATTAATCTATGAGTCACTTATACAGTATTGCAAATGGCCAACATGTGAAGATTATCCTTTTTAAAAAAATGTTTGGAATTTTTACTGTGACTGCAATTTAGTTTAACAGGGTATGAACCCCCATAAAGAATAGCAAATTATATTATATAGATAAAACCAAGGCTGAGAATGTCTGATATCATATCTGTGTTGAATTTGCACACAGGTCTGACACATTCTAATGCTGAATCTCCGATTTGTGTTTATTGTTGCTCTTTTTCATTTAATTTGTGCAGTGGAATGCATCCGGCCTTCTTAACGTTGTACTCCAGTCAGGGAACCACTGAACTGTACTCCTCACACCCTTCTAGTTAATCGCTCTGGTAATTAAAAAATAAAATTAAAAAGCTTAAATCACGTGGTTACATAACATGCTTAACCTCTAATATTCTTTCCTTTGGACCTCAGAATGGAAGAGTTCTTCTACAGGTGCAATGTCGCTGCCTGGTGATGTGGACACTTTCCATCGGCTGTCCTTCAGCAGATGGCTCACGGGTTCCTTAAAACTGATCATGAGGAGTAACAACAAGACTGGTTAGTAGTGGGCCCAGACTGCTGCTGTTGATCATCGGTCTTCACTCCTGGAAAAGGCAATGTGTAGGGTCATGTGATGACATTTGAGAATGGGTTAAAGTAGGGCGGGTGGAAGGGATGATTAAATTGGCAATATTTTCTCAGATATGAGCTTACTTTTTGCATTTTTTATTAATAAAAACATATTCTGTCTATAATCTACATTCCCAAAGTGGTATAGGGTTACATTAAGTGTTCTTTAAGTGTATTGCATAGTTAATTCAGATCCTCGTGAGCTCTTTAGGTTTTGGGTTTTTTTCTGTTCAGCCAAAAAAAACCTCATGGTGTGTACCAGGCATATGAGTTCCATCCTACCTACTTCATTGCCACAATCGTGCATGATTATAAAATGATCTTTTGCATGCAGGCCCAGCTGACCATGTAGTGTCTGTAGGTTGTTTCACATGTGCATGTACTATCCAGAGGTACCAATGCTGGAACATATTCACACTCAGACACCTGCCATCTCAACCCCTATTAGCTATCATTGAGTATCTGTAATCTATGGTGGGGAACCCAAAGTTCACGCAGTAACTTCCATTAAATATCTGGTTGTTGCCAGGTTTGCAGCATGACGCACTCCTGAAGAAATGCATCTAACAAGATGAAAGGCTGGGAGACATTTCTTATGGCCCCCAAATTTCTATTTGTGTTCCAAGTGTTGGGCATTTGGTCAGTAAGGTGACCACTACTATTGCATTGTGAAAGGTGCGGGCTGTGGCCTTCCATGATGAAAGATTACTACTAGTGGTTGGTTACATCTATGTATCCAAGCTTAACCAACTGCTAATCATATGAGCCATGCTACTGCAACCCTATCATTGGCCTGAGTTTGGCAAAACCATTACTGCCACCAAAACAAGACTTACTCATATACGGGTTGACTTTTCATGAATATATATATGGTCATGGCACCGTTTTACAGTGTTGTGTTTATACAGAATTAAACTGTTGGCACAACAAAAGCATCCCTGATGAAAAACTTGCATTTAGCACATCAGGGTGAGATATAAAACATTATCACACAGATAACCACCCTTTAATTTCAAGGAAATTTGCTTGTCAAATGAACCATTGCCACCTGTATAGTTACTACATCCATCAGCACCCCTGAAAATAGGATCTCAGTGAGACAAAATCCTCAATGTATTCACTCCCAAATAAGAAAACAGAAACCAGCCCGTATTTGTTTAAGAAGGAGCTTTTAAGACAACAACGCTGGAGCTCTATCAGGGTGAGTGAAGAGGAACTGAGGAAGGATTAGACTGGTTTGTGAGGAGTTACGGGAGGGCTTGGTCTAGGAGTTACTATGGAAAGCTGGAATCCTGTATGACAGGTGTACTGCAGGAATCTCATAATTGTGGTCAGATTGCTTATAAACATACTGACGTTTGTACAGAAACAGGGCGAAAGTTCACTGTGAAGGAAATAATGACTGAGGAGAAGACAATATTCATATCTGAGACCATGAGCAGAAATCTTAAACTTACTGAAAACTTTGTGCTACTAATGATACTAAAAATCACTAAAAGTAAGAGATGTCCCTCACTTTAGAGAGAATACTTTTGACTTCCTGTTGGACAGGAAGTGAAGGGAAATCTCCCCAAAAGGACACAAATGACAAAAAAACTGGCAGGGGTTTAACTATTTCCTACCCTACACAAAATGGAAATAAAATAGGATTTTTTTTTGGATATACACTAGTTTGAAGTATTTATTTGCCCATAGTCACCTTTGTCAGCAAGCCCCTAACCATGATACCTGAAATATGTTCAGAAGTTGACCCCAAGACAGGTGCCAGGCCCTTACTTTCTGCTTGATTCAGCTCCTTCCCCTCCCTTATGATTTGAATATTTATTTATGTTTACATCATGCCTGCATGAATCAATGCTCTCTCAAGTCTGTGTACAATGTACAGCTTTATATATAGCAGGTATTGGAAATAATTTCTTAATCTAATCAGTGAGGAACACTGTAAAAGGTGTCACTTTGTTAAACCAAATCCTCCCCGAAATCTGTAGATAAATATTCCGTTGTGAACAAACCCCATGATTTACGAACAAACCCCATCATCATCTGTCACCTATTTGTAAAAAGCAGTCCTTGATCTCTATTATACTGACTGTGCCTAGGGTAAGATGAGTGCATCTGTAGGCAGGTGCAGTCAGTATTTTCCACTGTAGGTGGCAGTTGACTGTAACGACAATGCTGGTGGGGGGAGGAACTTGGTTCCTCTATGATTTCCTCGGTCACAGGAAGGCAGCTATCCAACTAGATGTTGACACCCCTTTGTGACTCTGGCAGCCATCTTGGGTCAGGCAGAGTCTATTAAAACTCTGGCTCTCGGGCTTGGCACGACACACTTTTTGGAGGTGGCTAGCATAGAGAAAGGAATCCTGTCAGTCAGGAACAGTGCTAGAGATAGGGACAGGTTCCAGAGGGGTGGAGACAGTGCAGGGACCATGTCTGCCTTCCCTTTTGGATTTGGCCCTGCCAGGTTGCATTTCGCTCCTCCATGGCAGATGCTGTTGGCATCTTCCATTCTGCTTCTCATGTGTCCACCACTGTTTTAGTTGCAAGTGGCTCCTGTTGGGTGTGCTCCCCACTGGGCCTGTTGTTCGCCCTGAACTGTTCTACAATACACTGTTACTGCTGAAACTGGACTCTGTGGGTTTTCTGCCCGTTGCACCTAACCCACTCATAAGGCCTCATACACACGGACGTTTTTTGACGCCGGCGTTTTTTGCAGCTCTCCATGTTAGTCAATGGCCCCATAAAAACGTCGGCGTTTTTGAGCTGTAGGTGGCGTCGGCGTTAGTGAGCAGAAAGTAGAACCCATGGCCATCGCGTTCTGCGGCTGTAACGTTTTGACGTTTTTTGACGCCGACGCCACAAAACGCCAACAAACGCCAACAAATGCCAACAAACGCAACCTAATATTGTACCGGCGTTTTCCGGCGTTTTTTGACGCCGACGTTTTTAGGTTGAAAAATAGCAGAGGGATGATTTTTTTTAAAAAACCCCTATTGACGCCGACGCTCACTAACGCTCAAAAACGCCAATGCATAACGCCGAAAAACGTCGACTTTTTTTCCTTGGCGTCGGACCCAACGTTTTGTTTATTTTTTTAGATACGCCCGTGTGTATGAGGCCTCAGTTTGCTGCAGGCAGGAGGAAGCATTTCTTCTGCCTCCTCTCACCTAATGACTGCAACATTGTAACATTATAGTGAGTTACAAGATGAGAGGCTACATCAGGGACTGATCTGTGCAAAACATTTGTAAACACAGCCAAGGACTGCACATGCTCTAGGATTTACAGTTTATGATTGCGTTGACTCTGAGCCAACATTTCAGTCCAAGAACTAGCTGGTGAGTCTGAATGCTGGCTGAACATACATGACACCCTCCTTCTGGAAAGAAAAGCGGATGAATGCATTGTCAGGGGGAGTACTGTGATCTCTGTGAAAGGTAATATACTGTATGCCTGAACAAAGACTGTCCTTCCTGATAGAAAATCAGATGAAAATCTTGTTATAAGCATTACACTTACACAATACTTAATAGTATGCAGGCATTTACCATAAAAAAAACTCTATACTATGCTATGCCAACTAGCGTGACTCTATGTGCATTGATTTTTTTGTAATAGCACAGGTTACATTAACAGCATAGTTGGAATTAATGGGGTTTTATTGGTTAGATATGGTAGACAAAATGGACAGCAGAGATAATGAACTGCAACAAAGTAATAAGCACATATAGCTAATAAAGAATGGCATGCATCTTCAGCCTATGCCCAAAGCTATTTGCCCCAATGTACTGATGACTTTGGGTAAAATTAATATTCACAGCTAATGACTGAATTAAATCCCTTGGTCAGCTTTATAAATTTGAAAGTGATTTTGAGAAATCAGATAGTATGCTCTTAATTACACCATGACCTTTTTTCTTACCAGAATCTGCTTTCTGCTAATGACATTGCTACGCTAAGTATCTGTTAGAGATTAATGTAACAAATTACTTTGTTTCAAAATTTGCCAGTTTTTAGTACTTTAGAATGTGTTGAATCAGCGACGAATCAAACACAGAGACATAGACTAAAGAGAATATTTGATAGATGAGACTTAATCTGCCATTTAAAAGGTTATCTAGTTTCTTTTCCACAGAATGAACACAAATCTCATGATCAATACAGGTAAACACTTGAATCTGAAGCCTGATATTTACTTCGATGGCTGTTATTGGGGTAAACAAAGGCTGTATATTGATTCGTATTTAATAGCTTTTCAGAAAGCAATACTGGTGCAGCAGTGCTGTAAGTGATGTACTGTGCCTTGCTCTATCTTTTCACACTGTACATATGGACCTTGAGCAGTGTTTCTGAACCTTTTTGCATTCACGGCACCCTTTAAAGTATGCAAAATCCGAAGGCACCCCAGTCTAAAATGTAAAATATGCAAATGATACTTATCATTGGGAAATCTGAGCCTGTGATGATGAACACAACTGCTTTGACTAAATTA
Organism: Glandirana rugosa; assembly: GCA_018402905.1. Lineage (NCBI taxonomy): Eukaryota > Metazoa > Chordata > Amphibia > Anura > Ranidae > Glandirana > Glandirana rugosa. Next base: position 91,050 of record BLSH010528207.1, read on the forward strand.
ACTTCCCATCAAAAGTCCCTCCTTCACATCAGAACTGCCCCATTATGTCTCAAGGCCCCCCCCCCCCATCATGTCAGAGGTCCTCCCATTATGTCAGAGTCCCCCTATATGTCCTCCCAATACATCAGATTCCCCTCATCACTGATTGCCCCCATCACAAAGCTCCCCCAAATCTCATCACGCAGTCCCTTTTCTCACATCAAAGCCTTGTCTGTTGGTCTCAGCAACTCAGCAGAGGGTGGGAGGTGGAACAGGTCTGGAGGAGTCAGACTTTCTTCCTCTCCTGAATCCTAGAGGTGGCTCTGCATGCCGCCTGCTTGGATCAGGGTCATGCGATGCCATGATGCAAGTTGTTGGTTGCCAACACTATATTTGACGCCATGCATTCTGCCTAGGGCCGGATTAACGTAGGGGCTATTGGAGCTGCAGCTCCAGGCCCCTACCTTAATATAGGTGCAGCAGGGATGGACTGACCATTCAGGGCACTGCTCTACATGAGAAGCTCCTAGTACATCTTGCTTTTTGGGGAGATAGCGCAGTGGATTGTGCCCAGAGAGCAGGGGGAATCTAATGCATAGTCAGGAGTGATCGGTGTACTGGGGGGGGTGGACTGAACATTCGGGGCACTGCACTGCACTAGTTCCAAGTCCTCTCCTTCTTTCAGACTGAG
>BLSH010528207.1:112511-131261 GCA_018402905.1 Glandirana rugosa
TACCCCTCCGAGAGACCCCTGGGACTACATTCCCCTCCGAGAGACCCCTGGGACTACATACCGGGTCCCCATAGAGCCTCCCCATACATCAGGGTCCCCAGAGAGCCTCCCCATACATCAGGGTCCCCAGAGAGCCTCCCCATACATCAGGGTCCACAGAGAGTCCCCCTTACATCAGGGTTCCCAAAGAGCCTCCCTATACATCAGGGTCCCCAGAATGCCTCCCCATACACCAGGGTCCCCAGAGAGCCTCCCCATACATCAGGGTCCCCATAGAGCCTCCCCATACATCAGGGTCCCCAGAGAGCCTCCCCTTACATCAGGGTCCCCAGAGAGCCTCCCCATACATCAGGGTCCCCAGAGAGCCTCCTCACACATCAGAGCAAGAGGGGGTGGATGAGAGGGGGTGAAAGAGAGACCCCTTAGCCCTGCCTGCAGTCCCTACTGTTCCAGCCTCTGTCTGTGTGCGTAGTTGTGTGGGATCCACCTACCTCCTGCCCGTCCTCGGTCAGCCTTTTTTCTTCCTGTTCCATGACAGTCACAGTGAGCTAGGAGAGGAGCTTGGAGAAGGAGTGCAGGCTCTGGGAGGCACCGGAGATGCTGCTCAGGGTGGTGGCGAGGCCTCGTCTTCTCTCTCTCACTCTCTCCTGCGCCCTTCCCAGCTGCCCAGGCCTCCCCCCTATTTGAGATGCCACTGCCCTGCACCCCACTGTCACCAGACCAGCAGCGTCTGCTCCAGTCCAGGACCATGACATGGGGGCTGAGCTCAACTATTTAGGCCCCACGAGCACTAGCACAGAGGAGGATGAAGTGGAACCCACCTCCGCTTTGAATGCTGGGCAGGAAGGGAGTCGCGGCCATGATGTCACTGGTTGCTAGACACTAGACGGCTATAAACTAGGGACCAGGAGTAGAGTCAGGTGGAGGCGAGGGTGGACTGCCCCTGCCTCCTGCATTCCAGACCAGGACATACCTGCTAATTGCAGAACTGCACCCACCCGGTAAGAGACTTGGGGCTATGGGCCCCAGACTCGGGGCTATAGCCCCAATAGTCACCCCCTAGCAATGCCCCTGGTTGTGGGGGCTACGGGTGGGGGCTTATTCGAATCTTGAAGCCCCCTTTAACCACTTCAGCCCCGGAAGGATTTCCCACTTTAGGACCAGAGCACTTTTTGCGATTCGGCAATGCAACGCTTTAACTGACAATTGTGCAGTAATGCGACGTTGTACCCAAACAAAACTGATGTCCTTTTTTTCCCACAAAAAGAGCTTTTATTTGGTGGTATTTGATCACCTCTGCGGTTTTTATTTTTTGCGCTATGAACAAACAAAGAGTGACAATTTTGCAAAAAAAAACAATATTTCTTACTTTTTGCTAAAATACATATCCAAAAAATATATAAAAAACTAATTTATTCATCAGTTTTGGCCAATATATATTCTTCTTCATATTTTTGGTAAAAAAAAAAATCGCAATCAGCGTATATTGATTGTTTTGCGCAAAAGTTGCCGCGTTTACAAACGATGAGAATTCATTTATGAGGTTTTTATGTTTTTTTAAAAAAAAAATTCTAGTAATGGCGGCGATCTGTGATTTTTAGCGGTACTATGACATTGCACCGGACATGTCCGACACTTATGACACTTTCTTGGGACCATTGGTATTTATACAGCGATCAGTGCTATGAAAATGCACTGATTGCTGTGTAAATGTCACTGGCAGGGAAGGGGTTAACACCAGGGGGCGATCAAAGGGTTAACTGTGTTCCCTGGGATGTGTTACTAACTGTGTGGGGGCTGGGCTGATTGGGGGAGGAGAGTGATCATGGCTCCCATATACAGAAAGCCTACAATCACACTCCTTCCCCCCGTCAGAACGGAGTTCCGTGTGTTTCCATACACGGATCCCGCTCTGTCACTGAGGGGGAGTGATCACGGCTAGACAGAGGACATTGAGTCCGCCCTACCCACTCCCTGGCTCCCCGGATACACAGTGAGCGCACGCCTCCAGCAGCGCACGCACGGCCACAATGCTCAATCTCGCGGCCGCTGTCAGGTGACGGCGATTTGCGATATCGAGCCGGACTGCCACCGATGCCACCACAGTTTATTTATATGGAAGGGTGGGGCCACCTGGTGATGTAAGCGTGTGACCCGCCCCCTCTGATGTCACATGACATTAGAGGGGGCGGGGTCGCTCGCTTACATCGCCAGGTGGCCCCGCCTTACCATATAAATAAACTGTCAAAGCAAAATGCGTGCAGACGGCGGGAGCCCTCCCAACGGGGAGGAGCTGTGCGCACCGTCTGCGCGCAATGCATTATGGGGCGCACCGCCACGGCAAAGTTGCTGCAAATGCCCCATAATGTTCTAAATTCGAGGAACGTTTGACTCGAACCACTGGCCCGTCCCTAGTTGTCATTCAGTCACTCGGAACAAGTATGCAGATCAAGACTTCTGGTGTGAGGTTTACTAATATGCCAGTTAGCTGATGTCCAATACCAACACCAAGAAAAATGTATTATCTCTGATCTCCCTGATATGAGATCACTGAAAATCAATAAAAACTATGTTGAGCCTTGCATCATCATAATGCATAGGAAAAAAAAGTATTGCATACCTTTCAAGTTTCTGAGATTAGAAAAATGGACACTTTGTAGCATATTGTATATAAGTAAAAGACACAACACTGTCACACCCCCAATTATTTGGACCATGAGGAAGGAATACACAAAAAATGAATAGCTAAACACTCAAAGTAGCAAATGCAACTGTTTGTAGCAGCCTTTCTCAACCAGGGTTCCTCAAGAGATTGCTAGGGGTTCAATGAACAATGGCCAGTTTCTTTCTCTCGGATAAGTAAACCACTGATACCAATGATCTTTTTAGCCACTCTATGAGGAGCATTCTTGGCACTGACCACCAATGAAAGAAGCATTCTTCCAACTGACCACCAAAGAAAGTAGCATTCTACAAACTGACCACCAAAGAAAGAAGCGCTCTTCCAACTGATCACCAATGAAAGAAGCATTTTTTCCACTGACCAGGCTAATGTATTGTGAGCTGTAGAAGGGGTTCCTTGAGACCTGAAAGGTTTCAAGGGTTTTTCCATATTAAAAAAAATTAAGAAAGGCTGGTTTAGAGGTTGGGAAAAAAGCTTTAGGGCAGTACAACACTTTTGGTAGTTTTGGTAGTTAAATAGTACATTTTATAGGGATCTAAACATCAGACCAAAAAAAAGGAAAGAAGGGGAAGAATTTGGTTTCGGTATGTGGAGCTGAGTTTTTTTCCCTAAAGGGCTTATAAGCCCTAACAATTAATTGTTCTTACATCATTCTCAGCAATCTTTGAGAACTACAGAAAACTCTACATTTTGGAGAAGAGGAAAGGGGAGAATACTTTAGTTCTGTCCTCAGTAACTGTTGTCAACCTAGGGGAGGAAATGTGTTCTGGTGGAATCATCAAGAGAAACAATAAGGCATAAAAATGGTGTGCCAAAGACAAATCCTAAAACTGAGCTTGTGTGGTTAGCTTCATTGCAAATAATGCCTTTTAGTCTTTATGCATGTGATGGTTATCTGCAATTCATTGCACTCCACCTATAAACCAATCAACACATGGAACAAGTGACCAAAATGATATGTCTATGCTCTCCTCTAACAGGCAATACAATTATGCACAACACAATACACTAGTCACTTCTGCTTTTTTTTCCTTGATGGAAACAACTGGAGTCAACATGACTCCTGGTCTTGTTAAACTACATTACCCTTTTATTCATTCACCTCACTGAGTAGCCTTTAATTTGCATGCAGAAATATTACTAACTAGAATAACATGCTTCTTGAGGAATCATTTTCCTGTCCACAGTTTTAACAATTTGATAACATTTGACCTGGATGACAAAGGTGTTCTGTTGATACGGTCCAATTCATAAAACTTAACAAACCTTCATCCTTATTATACATGTGAGTTGACAGTTAAAGCAGCAAATTCAAAGTGCTCCCAAGGATGTAACAATAATTCAGTTTTTGACGGCTTGTCATATAGTGTGCAGGTCTGTAATTACACTTGCATAATGTATTCTAACATGTCATAGATCTATATAAAATTATCTCTTGCCATGAGAAATTGTGTAGAAATGTTGTGACAATTAGTTCCACCTCATCTTTCTTTTAGCAGTGAAGGTCATCTATTCACTAACACCAACTGATATGTCTCCAAGGCCTGAGCATGAAAATGATAACAAAGGAGTGTCTTTTCTGCCGTCATAGTTTGTCCTTCAAGAGTTCAGTAGCTTTTTTAAATCTTATGTTATACTGATGTTACCAAGTAAATTGTCAAAGGATGAAGATTTATCCTAGCTTCTTGTACACCGGATCACTTGTACCGTCTTACTGTTCAGCAGTGACACTATAATCACAGCTGAACCTCTAATAATGCATTCAGACATTACAGAGTGCTCCTATAATCTAGCCATTTTTGGTTGGTTTGGGGATGTTCCCATATTTGCAGGTGCCTCCACAGTTCTGGCTCATGATCTCTGGGGGTAAAAGTTGTCACTGTGGATTTTTAGACTGATTACAATTGTAAAATACTATTTTACAATTTACTATTTTGTAAAATACTATAATTTCATTTTAGATAGACTAGGGAAGGGTTAGAGCTTCTGTCAGTTTTTATTTTTATCTGCATCCCTATTAATGATTGCTGTTAGGAAACTAGTCACAATCAGGGGTCAGGCTCCAAGACCAGTTGCTATAGCAGTAGCGGAACTACCCCAACCAGCAGGATAGGTATACAGGCATTCACCCTGATGAATTACGTGGGCTGGCCTGAGGAGCTCCTGATGGTGGAGATGGATTTTGCTGCATGTTAGTAAGTTGCGGCCCTCGGGATCGCCCCACCAGGAGGTGAGAAAGGGTACAGTAGAGAATAAGCGGGTAGAAATCAAACAGAAGCGTAGTCAGTAAACAAGCCAAAAGTCAGTAGTTACAGGTTGGGATCAGGCAGAAGCATCAGGGAACAAGCCAAGGGTCGATAATAAGTGGTAGCAAAATATGGACGGCAGCAGGGAAGACAGAAGCGAGATACTGACTGGAGAGAGCACAATAATCTGGCAAACAGGAAGTGCAGATACATGTCTTAAATCAGGAAGTTCATGTGAGAGGCAAAGAGTTTAGGGTTCAAGACAAACATGGTTCAGAACAGAATCATTAAAGGAATTGTCCTGGGAGCTGTCCAGCATTGCAAGTAGCTCAGCAAGAAGACACATTGACTGACCCAGCGATGTTCCGGGTTCAAATCCAGGCCCTGACGCTAATATTCACTTTTTAGTAGAATAGGGATGGGTTAGAACTTCTATGTGTTTTTGCTCTCTGCACTTTGTTGCCCTGGAGAAAATTAATACATCTAGGGTTATTTTCTTGTACAGGAGTAACTGGAGCATACAACAATTTAAACTTTCACCAGCTCTATCAAAAATCTGCACCCTCTATTATCACAGTGGTGCATCATGTGCACCTCAAATGACTGTGTTGTGATGATGGTATGATGCTGTGCACTGTAATCTCATATATATGCAGAAAGAGGGACTATACATATTGCTTCTGTGGTTGTGAGGGCTTGAGTGGTCCACAGGGAGAATGGGTGTCCCCAAACCTCCCCATACACAAGAATAAAACATAACCTCCTTGCCACCATAAGTTGTGATGACACTAAAGTGTGCAGTACTATATCATATCTTGCCCATCATCGTTAATTGCTATGGTGTGATTCAGACCAGGAAATGCAACATTCTTGCTGCAGTGAAAACTCTACCATGAAAATCAATTGCCTATTGAAGGAGTCTTCCAGGTACACAAAAATATTCAGAAAAGTTAAAAACTATCAATTCTTGTGTGCCTTAAAGTTCAATAACGTTTTGGGAGGGAACCAAACATAAGAATCCCTGTATACCTTTCCTATTGTGAAGAGATCATTACAAAATCTACTGTAGGAATTTCTGTAGAAAACAAGAGTGCACAGCTTGATATCATAAGGGCTTCTTGGTCATTTTGATTGTGACTTCACTTCTCCTTAAAGTGATACTAAACACACGCTGTTTAATTTGCATTGTACCTTCTATTTCTGTATGTGGATGATGGCACTGTAATTATTTTAATTAAAAAAAAACGCATCTAAGTATCTTTTTCCTAATTGATATACAGCTATCACGTGACCCAAATCTTTCCCAGCCTGTCTGCAGGGAAACATAAGCAGGAGGAGCCTCTAGTCTTCTGCTGCTGGTCCCATGTTCAAAAAAATCAGCCTTTGCAATACAGAGTAAAAATAAATAAATAATATCAATAAACTGATTTAAATTATACAAAAATATATTTGTAATCAAATCTTTATTTTTTTGTGGAAAAAACATGGTGTGGGTAGATTTCTGCCAGTCACGGGCTGTGTCACACCCCTCCAGCCTGTGTCTTAGAATAAGAGGGAGGTGAAGTCACCATTAATCTATACGTAATATCTCGCACCCATTGTGTTTAGCTGGTTAGTGGGCATGGAGGAAGAGGGAGAGAGAGGGCTCTCATTTACCACTGTGTACATGCCTACACGTGTAACTCTATAGTCACATGGGCTGCTCAGATATAATAAGGAGGAAATGCTGAGCACAGAAACTCACTGAAAGCGGAGCATGTGCAGAGTTGCCACCAGAGCTGCAAAATCCCTAGCTGAATTGTGGACAGGAACAGAAAGTGGAGATAGAGAACAGCAGGATCAACCAGGTTTGTTTGCAGAATACAGAAAACAAATCTCAAAGTGACTGAGAGAGTATGAACAGCATGCAATATACCATTTATTGATAGTTTTTTATGATGTGGGTTTAGTGACACTTGTTTGGTCCAATTTGATATCTCGGTGATTAGTGTGGACATTCCCATCTAAATTATCATATTTGAATTGACCTAATCAGGCCTATAATGACTGCGCTGGAGCTGAAAAAATAACATTGCTTTGTCACTACTCCAAGGAGAATGTTAGACATGTTTTTGGAGGCAGTAGCTAGATGAAGACAGTAATGATGTCCAATAAATTTATTTGGTGGACAATTTACATAATTCACATGAGGCACTACTAATATCATAATGGGCAGTTTCTTTATATTTTGAGCATTGCAGGTTTGTTAGGGTCATTCACAGAATATCTGTACTCAATGGTAGACGTGAATGAACCCTACAGATAGATCTGCACATCTGTAACCATGTGGTCTTCTTCCAGCAGGATAAATGGCATGAAAGTTGCCAAAGATCATACCTGTTTTTTAGCAATCAAGGTTTTCTTGCGATTATAAATAGTACTTCACTGCAAGAAACTCTTTGGTCCAGGATGTCTTGAATACTAATCTAGACATCAGTACAGCATACAGTTGAATGTTTTGTTGACAGTTGAATAACAATTATCCCTCCATACACAAATACAATCCCATCCATTGACGTCACGCCAGGAAAGGTTGGGTCTTCTTTCGAAGGATCCGCAAGGCCGCTGAGAATGAAAGAGTCTGGCTATTTTAACATTCTTCCCACAAGCTAAACCAACCGTCCCATTCTGTGTCACTAGGAAATTTATGATCTTGTAAAACAGGTTTTTCAGGATTATTTTATTATTTACTGGCCGCATGGAAAGTCTCAAGTGTGATTTCTTCTTTTCTAAAAATAAAAGTTGCATGCGATGGGCTCTTACTGTTTTACCACTTGCTAGATTTTTATTTGTATATATTGCATTGGTATGCCCAGTGAAATATTTTATGTGCATATTATAATGGGATTTTTTTCAAACAATTGACTTTTATGTTATTTAGGAAATTACACCTTATAGGCAAAGAGGTCAGGTTTCATTGAACTCAGTAACTATAACACTTGCCGTACATCCTCCAGTACCCACCAAAATGTCTTCTTGGCACCACTAGAACTACCCTCATTTGTGTGAGTTGAACACTTTTATTTATCTTTATTTGTGCAGTACCGCATTGCTTTAGCATGGAATCAGTCAAGTCTACTACATACAAAAGAGGAATTTACTGTGGATGTATAGTGACTAGAGCTGAGCGAACCTGAACTGTAAAGTTCGGGTTCATACCGAACTTTGGGGTGTCTGTGACCCGGACCCAGACATTTGAAAAAAAGTTTGGGTTCGAGTTCTGGGTTCGGGTATTTGATTACGCATGTTGAATAGCTGCAGGGCAGCCAATCAACAAGCGTTTCACTGGTTTGCCCTTAGAAGCTATCACAGCCATGCCTACTACTGGCATGGCTGTGATTGGCCAGTACATCATGTGACCCAGCCTCTTTATAAGGTGGAGTCACTTAGTGCTGCAGTCACATGCTCTCTGGGTAGTGTAGGGAGAGGATGCTGTCGATGCTGTGAGGGACAGATTGCAGATAGATAGATAGGTAGAGATTACTGCTACTACTGCTTTTAGGGACAGATTGCAGATCTCATCCTGCATTACAGAACGATCTGACTGGACTAGGTAGAGTCTATTGCTTAGAGGGACAGATTATTGTTATAAAATAATCTTCTAGTTCTATAGGGTCAGGTTCCTGCTGTTGCTGTAAGGGACAGATTATTGTTCTAAAATCATTTTGCAGCCCTCTAGCACTTTCCAGGACTCTTTTACAGTCATTTTTGTGCCGAAAAGTTTGGGTCCCCATTGAATTCAATGGGGTTCGGGGTAAAGTTCGGTACCGAACCCAGACTTTTTCCCGAAGTTCAGCCGAACCCACCGAACCTGAACATCCAGGGGTTCGATCAACTCTAATAGTGACCAAACCATGGATCCTGTATTATTCATCAAAGTAAACCCTGCATCAGATATATGCATGTAAGTGCAACACATTCAGGTATGTATTATCTCTCACACATATCACAGTATATCACTGGCAATGCCATCACCTTCTTTCTCTAGCAGGATGACAGAAACACCTTTGTTCAGGCATCATCCAGGGTCAGCATGAACTGGATGGAGATGCTAGATCAGTCTCCTGGTGTGACCTTGTGACCTCTTGCATTGTAATTTGCTACAAAATTACAATGTTGCAGTCTGATCCCTGGGGGAGATCTGTAGCAGTATGAGGACATAATCTGAGCCAAAGCAAAATCACTTTACTGGCAGTCATTAAAAAATGGGCACTTTTCTCCTACTAGTGATAGGAAAAGGTTGCCAGTAAAAAATGTGGCTGTGTCGGTTGGTTCGGAACTACATGCCGAGACTGGCCAAGTGCCTGCTACAGTGTATTCGGGTGGCACTGCTGGGCTGCGGATCTGGCGGAGGTGGTGCCTGGTGTAATGGTGCAAGGGAGCCAAGAGGAGCGGCCTGAGCCTCGTGTGTGTGGGTCTGCGGGACAGGAGCAAGGCAAGCCGGGAGTGGGACTGTCAGTGCTGTTTGGACTGGAGTGTACTGAAGGGACCACCTGGCGTGGAGAGAAATTATCACTGTGACGCAGGAAGGGACGTGTCGTGTCGGTGAGGTGTCATTTGCGCTTCTGCACACTGCTGTCAGTGTCACTGTGAGAGTCAATTTCATGTGTGTGCCGTCCATTCTAATTTCTTGCCCTCCTGAGTCCTGTCCCTGAGCTACTTACTTATTATATTGAAAATATATTGAAAATAAAATAAGAAATATGTTTTTTTGCCTTAATATCTACCTTAAATCACATTGCTAATTGCATATTGTTATCGTTTGCAGCCATAAAACTGAAATTTGCAGTTAAAATCATAATTTTGTAACTTTTGGAAATGCCAGGAAAATCTTGGCTGTGCCAGTAAATTTTGGGCATTGTATCAGTAAATTTCAATCTGGTAGGTTGGCATCACTAACTGGAGCTCAAATTGATGATAAAAGGTAAAGATTTTTGGAAAACATTTTGCAAAATAACGTTGTATAATTGTTACATATTGTGACATGAATTAAATTTAATCATGCAGATTTGTAAAATTACTGAAATGTCCATTCTAAATAGATGGGCTGGCATCTTACATGTGTAGCACTACCCCCGTAAGAGCCACTGGACAGGATGGGTTTTCTGATCTTTGCCTCGACCTTCTCAAGAACCTCAGCCCCTCTGACACACCAGGCCTGGAATTCACTGAAAGTAATACTTAATACATATTAACAGTGCTATAGCAAATAAAACAGGCACCAAACCAGGTAGTAAAGGCAAACCTAATATATTGTCACCCAATGTGGTTGGTAACTAGGCAAGCATAGAATGGATTAACACAAATTAGCATACAAACTGATTAACAGTAGCAACTAGGCATAATATGACATTTGGAGTCCAGATCAGCATCAACAGTAGCAAGGCCACCCCATGTGCAGCAGTGAGCCGTACAGTAATTCTACCAAATGCTATACTGCCAGACTTGGCAGTCAGGCACTGATGTTGGATGAGAAGGCCTGGCTCACAGTCTGCACTGTAATTCATCCCAAAGGTGTTCTATTGGGTTGAGGTCAGTACTCTGTGCAGGTTAGTCAAGTTCCTCAACCCCAAACTTACTTATACATGTCTTTATGGACCTTGTTTTGTACACTGGTCCAAACCATTTGGAGGAGGGGGAATTATGGTGTGGGGTTGATTTGCAGGGGTTGGGCTTGGCCCCTTAGTTCCAGTGAAGACATTTTGGACAATTTCATGCTCCCAACATTTTGGGAACAGTTTGGGGATGGCCCCTTCCTGTTCCTACATGACTGCGCACCAGTACACAAAGCAAGGTACATAAAGACATAGATAAGCGAGTTTGGGGTGGAGGAATTTGACTTGCCTGCACAGACTCCTGACCTGAACCATGTAGAACACTTTTGGGATGAATTTGAGGAGTCTGTGAGCCAGGCCTTCTTGTCCACATCAGTGCCTGACCTCACGAATGTGCTTCTGGAAGAATGGTCAAACATTCCAATAGACACTCCTAAACCTTGTGGACAGCTGTCTCAGAAGAGTTGAAGTTGTTATAGCTGCAAAGGGTGGGCCAACTCAATATTGAACCCTATGGACTAAGACTGGGGTGTCATTAAAGTGGTTGTCAACCTGTGACAACCACTTTAACCTACAGGTAAGCGTATAATAAGACTCACTTGTAGGTTCCCTGTATATCTCCCAAACCTGCATGGTTTAGGAGATATACAGTGTACTAGATGTGCCGACGTCATTTCGGCACATGCACAGTGAAGAAACGGCCTCCGTGCCATTTCTTCGCTGAGATTGCGCCATGACTGGCGGCTCCCACGCGCATACGCGGGAGTGACGTTACGCGACTCCGGCTTTATGACAGGCCGGTGTTGCGTGACGTCACTCCCGTGCATGCCCCTGAAGGAAGAGGGCCTGAAGATGGACGCTGCCTGCACAGGGGACATCGCTGGATGTCCCAGGCTTCGTTTGCAGGTAACTGACACATAATGGGCTACTATGCGATGCATAGTAGCCCATTATGCTTCTACTTTGCAGGGGAATATAGCGGAAGTAAACCCCCTCAGGGTTTACTTCCTCTTTAAAGTGGTAGTAAACCCTCCTATCATTTTCTGCCATCTTGGCCTATGTTTAATCTACAACTGCCATGATGCTGCACATGTGATCAGCTATGACACCAGCCATTGGATGGTTTGACAGTTTGGTTGACAGTTGACAGTTTGGTTAAAAGCACAACCAATGGGAGTGTTACATTTCCGGCATGTGCCGGAAATGTAACTGTTTTCTAAACTGTTAAATGGATGGGTTTACTAATGCTTTAAAGTCCATGTTCACGTAAAGGCAGGCGTCCCAATACTTTTGTTAACCACTTCCTTACTGGGCACTTAAACCCCCCTCCTGCCCAGACCAATTTTTGGCTTTCAGCGTTGTCGCATTTTGAATGACAATTGCGCGGACGTGCAGCGTTGTACCCAAACAAAATTGATGTCCTTTTTTCCCCACAAATAGAACTTTCTTTTGGTGGTATTTGATCACCTCTGCGGTTTTTATTTTTTGCGCTATAAACATACAAAGAGCGACGATTTTGAAAAAAGAACAATATTTTTTACTTTTTGCTCTAATAAATATCCAAAAATATAATATAAAAAAAAAATTTATTCATTGGGTTTGGCCGATTTATATTCTTCTACATATTTTTGGAAAAAAAATCTCAATCGGCGTTTATTGATTTGGTTTGTGCAAAAGTTATCGCATCTTCAAACTATGGGAATTGATTTATGGCGTTTTTATTATTTTTTTTTTTTTACTGGTAATGGCGGCGATCTGCGATTTTTATCGGGACTTTGATATTGGGGCGGACATGTCGGACATTTTTGACACTTTTTTGGGACCAATGACATTTACACAGCGATCAGAAATTTAAATGTCCACTGATTACTGTATAAATGTCACTGGCAGTGAAGGGGTTAACCTGCAGGGGGCAGTGAAGGGGTTAACAGTGTTCCCTGGGTGTGTTCTAACTGTGGGGGGGATGGGTTGGCAGGGACATAACAGATCTAACTGATCCCAGTGACAGGGATCAGTAGATCTGCTTGTCCCCCTCTCACAGAACGGGGAACCGCCGTGTTTACATCGGCGGTTCCCCGTTCTGCAGCTCCGCAGGCGATCGTGGGTCTCGAGCGGACATCGAGTCCGCCCGAGCCACGGGCACGCCCACGCAGCGCGCGGTGGCCGCTTGCGCGCGCCGCCGCCTGTGAATGCGCGCCGGGGGCGTGGAAAGGGCAGGACGTCAATAGACGTCCTCCCGGAGATTGAGATCCGTGCTGTAGCCGTCTTTCGTCTATAGCGCGGATCTCAACAGGTTAATATAGGGTATATCCAAGAGTCCAAAGTAATTTAATGATACAATTGATTCATATCAGAATAAACCAATGCGTTTTGGGGTCCAAACATCATGCAACATTGTTGCATTAACTAACAGTGATGTGCATGTTGCATGTAGGTGGTGTGCAGCGTGGTGCAGAGACAATAATTCACACAGGCAGCTGCAACGGAACTTGCATTGGAGGAATTCAACAACAGTTCACAACAAACCTTGTGGGACAACCACCCAGCAGGGCACACACACAGTTCAGTAGCGTGACAGGAGTAGATTCCAGACGGAATGACAGCGTCTGTTGAGAGGGGACTTTATGTGGCCTGGCTGTCTGGTCCCAAATGAGAGTTGGTCAGAGATGAGGCCCTATGCTTACCCTCCTCAGCAGGAACCTTTCCCTATCGCTAGTACTGTTCCTAACAGATGGGGTACCTATCCCTACTCTGTCCACTCACCAAAGTGCACCAAAACCCGAGAGCCAGGTCCTTAAATAGGCTCTGCCTGACCCAAGATGGCTGCTTGAGTCACATGGGGTGGCAGCATCCAATAGGATAGCTTCCCCAGTGACCCAGGAAGCCCTAGAGCAGTGGTTCTCAACTCCTGTCCTCAGGACCCACTAACAGGCCAGGTTTGCAGGATAACTGAAATACATCACAGGTGATATCATTTGCTGCTGAGTGGTTGTAGTATTCTGGTCTGCATCTCCCCAAGGTAATACTTAAAATCTGGCGGGTCCTGAGGACAGGGGTTGAGAACCACTGCCCTAGAGCAACCTTGTTCTCCCAGAATTCCTCTCCAGCAACAGTGCCACTGTGGCACCGCCTGCTGTGTAAAAAATAGACTGCCCCTGCCTACATGCAGACTTGGTTAGTATCTGCTCGTCTGAGTCCATTTAGGCATGCACAGTCAAAACTGACTGTAGGAGTGTTTCGCCCCTGAAACAGATTGGATTTATTCTGCTGTTAATCAATTTTATCATTAAAGCTCCCTCACAGAAATCAGTATAGTCTATTGCAACCGAAGAAAGCCATCAAGAGGGTATGATGGCGTATCCACACCATAATAATAAACATATAAACAGTTGCGCTAAAGGAATACATATATAGTTACATCATATATTAAAGTGCATAGGTGCTAAATAGACATGAAAAACTGAATAGTCAATTAATCTAAAACTGAGGTGAACACCACAATACAGTGTTAATATAAATAAAAAAGTCCAAAGAGTCTATTGAAACAGAAATTCCAGGGTGTAGAAACTATGATGAAATCCAAAGTAGGCGTTTGATTATAGAAGCCAGACCACCACCAGGGGCATGCACACCGTGGGTGTTAAGGGGAGGTACCCTTACCAAAAATGGTGGACTCACTATCACTAGTGAGTCAATCAGGCAAGCAGATATCACCCTCTGCGCGATATAACCACGCAAACTTCTCCCTCTCAAGCTCTCTGTTGTGTCAGCAGCCAATGCATCATTTGTCAACCATCCATCTCCACCATAAAATCGTTAAAGCAAGAAAAATTCCATAGTGTGAATCCGTATTAAACAGTTTATTTAAAAAGAAGAGTGGGTACTCACATTAAACAGGTTAAAAATTTGCATAAAAAGCTGGCATGTATCATTCAATCATCCCCGTGTTCCTGGAGTGTATGGGTGCGGTGACGTCAGCACGTAGCTCCGTCCGACATGTTTCGTCATACGTGACGTCTTCCAGGTATCCACACCATAACAAACATTTTGTGAGCTGCATTAAGACAGCACAATCATTTTAATTGGGCCATCAAGAGTCCTTAGTGCATGAAAAAACGTATTTTTGACAGCACTGCCCATTGCATAGCTGAGCCAGTGGCATAACAATAGCCATAGTAGCCAACGCAGATGCTATGGGGATGGGGTAGGAAGGGGTCTCCATTTGGAGGCTGTTACAAAAAAACGAAACTGTGGAGTTTGCTTAAAAGAAAGTTTGAATTTAGATCTCAGGATCATTGCCAGTCCAAAATCCCCCCTGTGCAGTAAGAAGCATTTTCTTAGCTGTCTTAGTAGTATAGATTTATTGTTCTGTGAACTTATGAAACCGACTGAAATGAACCCTGTATACCTATTGCAGTCAAGAATCCCAGTGTTTTGAGTCAGCTAAAACTATGACTGGCTATGCTGACAGCTCTCCTGCTACCTAGCCTTTATTTAGGCATACTTTATGCTCAGATCAATGACACATACTGTATTGTCACAGTTGTCACTGCAAGCTGCGATATAGAGAGTTAGCCAGAGGGCCTCATCAGAATGTTGCTATAGGGCCCAACGATTCATAGTTACACCCATGCACAAAGCATTTACTTTTATACATTGTTAGGTACAGTTAAGAATGAATGGCAATGCACTTCAATGCACATAGACAGCAGGTTACCCTGCATTGCAGTAAAACACAATATCATATGCTACCGTGAGCACCAATTCTTGCTTTTAACACTCAGTAGTAAGCTGGTGTTTACACTTAGATGGTGCTTGATGGTAGGGCTGGTGCAAAGATTTTTTTATGCACAGGTGAAGAGGCATTTTGCCGTTGCCGCCCCTCCTCCCTGTTCTCCTGCCACTCCAACCATCACCATCCTACCACCACACCTCCCATTGTGACAGGAGGGGGGCAGTGTCACAGATAGGAGGCATTGTCACAGGAAGGGGGCAGTGTGACAGGAGCAGGGCAGTGAGACAGGGGGATGCAGTGGGACAGGAGGGGGCAGGGAGACAGTAGGGGGCAGTGTGACAGGAGGGGGGCGGGCGGTAAAAAAGAAGGGGGGAAGTGGCATAAAAGGGGTGCTTTGGGGCAGGAGGGGGACATTCTAAGCCAGTTGAAAAGGTGAGTCACACACCACTGGTATTATCCACAAGAAACTGTTGGAGAATGGTCAGATAGAACACAATTGCAGAACCATGTTCTGTCTGAGCAGTCTCCAGATACAACTGGCCATTTGAGAGCAACCATAAAGCTGATGCGGCCTGCAATTAAATTTATTGACACCCATGCCCATAGACCAATTGGTCTTAGAGGAGCACATTCCTTGTATAGTCAAGGCATGGTGCATAGTTTAGCTTTTCCAGGATAGAGACGGTGGCACAAAGTGCCTTCTATGACTTTTACATTTTCTAGCTGTTCTTCCATATTCCTCTCCTCATCATGAAAACAAACCATCCTTGGTACTCAGGGCCACTGATAAGGCAGTACAGCCAGCCCTCCTGTACTGGGCCTGGGTCCCATCAGTTCAAAAGGGGGGGGCAGAGCACCTGCCAAGAAGGAGGGCTGGCTGTACTGTCTTATTGCAGACACTGATCCTCTTTTGCCTCCCCATGCAGCTTCTTCTCCTCTCTCTCCCTCTAGCTGTACTGTAGGGGGATTGGTCCAAGCACATGTGCCCCTTTCTAGTGGCGGCTGGTCTCATAAGCCCCACCCCTTATAGTTTCCACCCATTTTGTCAGGAGTATACAGCCCAGCATCACCAGATAGGGTATACAGCATCACCAGATAGGGTATACAGCATCACAGAGAGGATATACAGCATCACCAGATAGGGGTATACAGAGTCACCAGATAGGGGTATACAGAGCCACCAGATAGGAGTATGCAGAGCCACTAGATAGGGTACACAGCCACCAGATAGGAGTACACAGAGCCACTAGATAGGAGTATACAGAGCCACCAAATAGGAGTATACAGAACCACCAGATATGGTATATAGAGCCACCATATAGGAGTATATAGAACCACCAGATAGGGTATACAGAACCACAAGATAGGAGTATACAGAACCACCAGATAGGGTATACAGAGCCACCAGATAGGAGTATACAGAGCCACCAGATAAGAGTATACAGGGCCACCAGATATGAGTATACAGAGCCACCAGATAGGGTATACAGAGTCACCACATAGGAGTATGCAGAGCCACTAGATAGGGTACACAGCCACCAGATAGGAGTACACAGAGCCACTAGATAGGAGTATACAGAGCCACCAAATAGGAGTATTCAGAACCACCAGATATGGTATATAGGGCCACCAGATATGAGTATACAGAGCCACCAGATAGGAGTATACAGAGCCTCCAGATAGGGTATACAGAGTCACCAGATAGGAGTATACATAGCCACCAGATAGGAGTATACAAAGCCACCAGATAGGGGTATATAGAGCCACCAGATAGGGGTATACAGAGCCACCAGATAGGAGTATACAGAGCCACCAGATGGCGTATACTGCACTACCCCCCCCCCCCCTGCGCGTGCCGACAGCACGCACCGCTGTTTCAGAGGTCCGGCACTTACCGCGTGTGTTGACTCTGGAGAGGATTCTCCTGTCTCCTCTATAGAAGTGGCAGCGGTGATGTGTGTAGAGGGTGGATGGAGGTGTCCACTCCTCATGTTTCTCCTTCCTTGCCAAAGTGCCTAGGCATCCAATAGGATCGCCTGGCGCTTTGGCCTCACCGACCTGCCTCTTGATTGGCGGGGAGGCACTGCAGTGTCAAAATAGCGAAAATTCATTCACTATGTCACACAATTGGCTGGGATCGGGGCACACTCTCTGCGCCCCAAGCCCACCCTTTTTTGAAGCCTATTAGAGCCTCCGGCTCTAGTCAGGTGCTTAAAAAAAAAAAAACTCCCTCCCAGCTCCGCCATAGGAATCCATGTGTCCCGCGTCCTGAAAGGGGCCGGGCGCATGGATAGGAGGGTGGCGGTAGGGATGAGGGGGGCGGCGCCTGTGCGCCCTTAATGCATGGGCCACCACTGCCCCTTTCATCTGCTGTTCAGGCCCCCCTGTGTGCCCCTTTCCCCCACAGCGCTGCCAGCTTCCCTCCTCTCCCGCCGGCAGCTGCTGCGGGCACACAGGGGGATGTTTTAGATGGTGAGCGGGGGAAGGAACCGGTAAATATGCAATTTACTGGCCCCTTCCTTTCCTGAATGAACAGTACCAATCAATCCTGTGTCCATTCATTACTAAAGCATAGAAAACTGTGTTTACTATTCTTCAGTTTGTGAATGAGCAGCAAGCCTCAGAGCGCTTCCTATTCATTCATCTTTGCATCTGATGCTGTAGAGCAGTGGTTCTTAACCCTGTCCTCAAGTACCCCCAACAGGCCATGTTTGCAGGTTTTCCCTTTTCTTGCACAGGTGCTTTAAATCAGAGTCAATGGTTTGGTATTTTGGGCAGCTATTTTATCTAAGAGAAAGTCCCAAAACATGGCCTTTTGGGGGTACTTGAGGACAGGGTTGAGAACCACTGCTGTAGAGAAAGGGACTAATAAATCTATGTCCTCAGTCACTTTCAGCCGGGGGGGGGGGGGGTTGGGGTCCTGTCATGTAGGCTGTATGGGGCCTCATGATTTCTAACAGCAGCCCTGTTGGTACTCAAAACTAAAAATGTTTAAAGGACAAGAAAGCACTGGATTTCCAAATTACCATTATCTAAAGCTGATACAGAAGTAGTAACTAGAGTTGAGCGAACCTCTGGAAGTTCGGGTTCTGCTGGTCCGTCCGAACTTCGGGACAAAGTCCGGGTCCGGGTCCGGACGGAACCCGAACGATCGCACGTCAAACTTCTACTAGGTGTAAGTGGAGGTAAAAACGAAAAAAATACAAAAATAAAAAATTTTTTATAAATGTCAATAAAGGGACAGGGGTAAAAAAACATCCCGTGAACAGGATGGGAATGGGGGTAAAATGAAGGAAAACGTCGGGAGACCCCGAAAGGTCCTGAAACAATGTCGGTAAAAACACGTATTTTCAAGCCCAGGGGTAACTAAAGTTACCCCAAGCAACAGGCACGCTAGCAAGCCCAAGGCAGGCCTGGGCCTGGGCCTGAAACAGGGCTTCAAGCCTGCCTGGTCGTCTTGGGCTTGAAGGTCTCCAAGCGAGTTGAGATCAA
>BLSH010528207.1:135614-146240 GCA_018402905.1 Glandirana rugosa
GACAGACACGACAACGAGACTCCTGTCTATCGTCTTTAATCTCTAAAGTGTATGGCGACGAAACTCAACGTCTGCGATCGTTGTTCTATGCAGAGCTTGATCTGCAACTCAAAGCAGCGGTATGTGAAATCTCTAATTTCTGCTATCTGTCCTCAGAGCAACAGCACAGACAGCAGTAGTAAAGTAATCTATCTCAGGATGCAGGATCAGGTCTTAAAATGGCTGAAATCTGTCCCTCACGCCGTCAGCTACCTTTCCCTATACTAACCCAAGGAGCATGTGACTGCAGCACTGTGACTCCAGCTTATAAAGAGACTGGGTCACATGATGCACCGGCCAATCACAGCCATGCCATTAGTAGGCATGGCTGTGATGGCTTCTAAGGGCAAACCAGTGAAACGCTTGTTGATTGGCTGCCCTGCAGCTTCTCAACACGTGGAGTAAAATAGCAGAACCCCGGACCGAACCCGAACGATTTTTGAAATGTCCGGGTCCGGGTCCGTGCCACGGACACCCGAAAGTTCGGTACGGACCCGAACGTTACAGTCCGGGTTCACTCAACACTAGTAGTAACAAAATTATAATCTGCTATCATATCATCAAAACCAAAAAAGCTCATTGATTGCATATAAGCATTTACAGCCCTCTCTCATGCAGTACTTGGAAAACTGAAGAAAACAACAGGAAGTAAAATGAACAGTTTTCAGCTTCATATGTAAGGAAAGCGGGTGAATTCTGGGCACGGTAACCCAGTTTTCATCATATGAAACTGCATCTGCATTGTTGGTCCCCACCTCTAGGAAGTCACACCTGTATTAAATGGGTCCCTGAACCACTTTTTGTCTGTATCCATTTGCCAACTGAAAGTATTGTAGATCTATAGAAGTAGATGGATGCAAGAAAAAGATCATATACATAAAGTAATGTTAAAATGTGTGGACACATTTATTACAGTAAACAGCAGTAGGCAATGTACTGTAAACTAAATGAAATTATCAGGGTTGCTCTCTCAGCCAGCATGGGAATGCGTGCCACAGTGCCCTCTGTGAATGCACCCTTAAATGTGCAGTGAATGGAACATTTTATCAGTTCATCAATATTCCCCTCTCTAGGGTCACAGAGTAGTACAGTTCTGCCAATAGAATTTAAAAAATACAATAGCATTTGTCATTTTTTTTTGTTAGGAAACCACAACTGAACTTTCAGTTTAAATCAGCTAAACACATTCTACAAAGTCTTACAAATTAAATTCTTTAAAAAGCAGCCACAGCTTGAGTAGAAAAACCTAAAGGCCCGTACATGCGGTGTGACGGTCATATGAAAATGGTCGTACGACCGCTTGTTGTGCGATCATCCGACCGTTAGTACACGCGATTAGAACAGCCGACATGCGACAGTCGTACAACAGAAGTTGGATGAGCAGACTAGAAAACTTTGGTTGTAGAACAAGCGGTTGTAAGACCGTTGTATCGTGTGTACAGAGAAGTTGGTCCAACAAGTTGTACTGTGCAAAACACGCATGCTCAGAAGTCAGGAATGCCCGGAAGTGTCCGTTCGTGTAAAACTACATTCCTAATTCACAAAACACATTCACCTGAACCTACTTTTTATACAGCCGTAGCACGTCACCACGTTCGGCTTGGTCGTACGATTGCTTAGTGCATGTCAGTACGCGAGATACAACAGCCAACATACGATTTGGGCCGTTCGGTTGTACGACCCTCGCACCGTGCGTACAAGGTTTAACTCTTGCCAGCAGCTGCAGAGTTGGAACTGAGAGTAAGTAGTGATTTCACTATAGAGGTCCAAAACACTCCCTGCTAAGTCAGAGCAAGAGCTCTCCAATCAACAGGAAGCATTAAATTGTTTGTTACCCCAACACATCATATTATTGATATATGCCTGCTGTTCCATGCACTTGTATGAGAAAGGATCCTGTTCTCTTTGTATTGCTTCCTGTATGTGAAATCCCTGCTGTTCCTGCTAGTCCCTCTGCTTTCCTACTAAAACCTGACCACACTAATCAGGAGAGCACACCGTGGTCAGTTCTCTAGCTATGCTGGGAACTCCATGTACTCTCCTCCAATGATCAGACTTGTACTGACACATCCCCGCTGCACAGCCATTCACTGGGAAGCTCAGCTGCTCCCCCACACTCTTATGCAGCTGAGAACAGAAGGAATGTGATCACTTATAAAAAAAGGTATTTATAATGTTTTTCTTAATTTATACAAAAATGTTTTGCCTTTCATTTCTATTTTAAACTGAATGGGTTGTTTTACAAGATGATCATACAATCACTTTACTGATTGCAGAGCTATACGTCTGACTCAGTAGGAGCAAGATTTGAGGTTTGGCTCTGAAGACCCTCAAACCACGTAAGCCACTAGGATCTTGAGTGATGTCTTCCCAAGCCTCTGGAGCAAGCGGAGTGGAGGAATTGATTGCTATTTCTTGATATGCTTTGCTAGTCTGGACATCTGTGAGTAGAGTCATTTACTCTTTTATTAGGCTGGTGCGCCCTCTCTCTCTTTGAATTTTTTCTCTTTCAATATTTTTATTGAAAAATTCAGTTTAACAAAGCATTATTTAACATTTTGAAAAGAGCGAAGTAAATAAAGTTGCATAGAAATATATCTCAATGACAAAAATAAGAACAAGTGAAGATCAATTGCATCATGTATAACGTGTTGCTTGTGAGACTATCTCAATAGGTCAAAAGGTAACTGTATAAGAGAAGTAGGTCATCAAATAGAATTATAACAACTTATGACAAATACTTCTTGCTGAGTTGGTCCCAAGGTGGGGAGTAGAATGCACAAATGAATATGTTACATGAGATGTGGGGCTATGTGCGTTCGTGGGGCTCAGAGAAATGATTGTTCCCGGAATTTGGGGATAACCCCACCCTCGGGGACAGCCCAGCCCACCCCAATGGGAGCAAAACTGTGGGCATGGGTTACACTCTCTTTGAATTTTTTCAATAGGGGATGTGCCAGACCTCTGCATAGAGACAACTGCTTCAACACAGATATATAGAGGAGGAAAAATGGGACTTTAGATGAGACATGCGGATATGTGCATGTCTCCATCCCTGTATCTGTCTAGAAATAAGGGGGGACTATAGATGAGATATGTGTAGTGGCCAAAAGGATAAGTCAAAGATAGAGTAAAAAAGTTTTTTATTCAAAAACATGGGGTATATAGGACATGCGTAGTACATGAACATGACCATTACATATGATAAAACATGTATGTGAGCAATCAAAACCATTATAACATGACTGTAGTATAGTAAAAAGACAGATGTCACCTTGTAGAGCTATATTTAAAAACCCTTTATATATATACATTGGTAATCTGCTTCAATGGATTGAATAGAGTGCGTCCAAAACTGACGCGTTTCGTGGTTTTAACCACTCTTCAGGGGCATAAGCATTAACAGCTACAGAAAGAAAATATGATAAGACAATGTTATATAGAGTTATGGAAAAAAGAAGGGAAAAAAAACACTTCTTCCCATTACATACTCACATGGCTGTGATTCTGAGGCCCATGAGAACCAGAAAATCCGGGAGGCTGCACGAGATATCCATCCTGGAAGCTGAGGAAAAGGCCAGGCATACAGCAACATTCTCCCAAAGAAGGAACAAATATTTGGCCAGTAGAATAAGTGGGCACCAAATTCTAAAATAACATAATGATTTGAATGTGCTAAAATTGTAATAATATAGATTATAAAAAGATATACAGTAGAGAATGGAGTCCAATAGCCAGGTGCAATAAAGACACGGTGGTACATGGAGTATGGAATCCAGTGTGCAAGAAAACCAAGTTCTATGTGGAAAGAAGAGGACCATATGTCAAAGTGCCCGAAGAGGGAAAAAGGTGAAAGAGCAGGCATAAGAAACATGCCAAAAAAAGATTGAGTAATCATTACCGTGGTGACGTGGTAGGGGGACCTCCTTCAAAGCCAAACACCAACATGTAACCGCAGTGCTGTCTAGATAGGGTGACAAGCGCTGTTAGAATGTGTAGGTCAGTGGTTCTCAACTCCTGTCCTCGGGACCTACTAACAGGCCAGGTTTGCAGGATAACTGAAATACATCACAGGTGATATCATTTGCTGCTCAGTTATTGCAGTATTTTAGTCTGCATCTCCCCAAGGTAATACTTAAAATCTGGCCTGTTGGTGGGTTCTGAGGACCGGAGTTGAGAACCACTGGTGTAGGGGGTCTTATATACACACAAGATCGCCTGTAGACCCCTTCCAGTGTCACGTAGTGCAGCAAAACAAGGGGAGACGTTACGGCCAGGACGGCAGTGATCGCCCATGTAGGCAGGAGATGTTCCCCAACAACTTTCATGTACTACGCATGTCCTATATACCCCATGGTTTCACTTTGACTCATCCTTTTGGCCACTACACATACCTCATCTAAAGTCCCAAACTCCCCCCCTTATTTATATTGCAACACAGAGAGCAAGGGTCCCACTCTGCAGTTGCTGGCTTTGGAATGGAAATAAAGGGGGCCCATAAACACAGTTAATAGAAATGTTGCAGCCAATTGGACAATAAATGGAACATCCCTGCCTCACATCCCTGCCTCAATAGCATTAGAGCCTAGCAAAGAGGAGTTTTACAGATAATTGGGTGGATACGATTTTATTTATTTATTGCTCTCAACGGTTTACTGTGTTTTGTACCTGGCAGTTTAGTGGAGCAGCAGGTGACCAGGGAGATGGTACGTGTGGCTAGTGGAACAGCCACTGAGGAGCATCTGTTGCTTTGCCCCATATGGGCAATTCCAATGACAGACATGGCAGATCATTTTTTTTGTTTTTGTTGTGACTTAATGAAATCAATAATAATAAGTAAAGCCCAACTTCGGTAAACCTCAAAATTTTTCCTTGCGGTGGGGCTGAGCCCACACTGCGAATGTTACTTGCTTGTTTAGGTCTAGGGGACACAGAAAAGATCTACTTACCTTATCTTCCACATTGCAAGATGGTCCCGGAACGTCTTCCAGACTTGTGCAACTCGTTTTGTTCTGCATTTGTTTTTCGTTAAATTCAGAATTTTCCGTTAATTCGGGAACGTCCAAATAACAAGAATCCGTTTCACTAATTTTTCCAAAAACTACCTTTTGAAAAGAACGAAAATGGGAAAAAAAGAAAATCCGAAATTCGAAAATCAGAATGAACGAAAATCCGAAATGTGAAAATCCGAAAATTCAAAATAATGAAAATAAGAACGAAAATCCGAAAATTCAAAAGAATGGAAATCCAAAAATAAGAACCAAAATCCGAAAATACAAAAGATCGAAAATCCTAAAGTAAGAATGAAAATCCGAAAATTCAAAAGAACGTAAATCCGAAAATTTGAAAGAATGAAAATCCGAAAATTCAAACCAATGTAAATCTGAAAATTTGAAAGAACGAAAATAATGAACGGAAATCCAAAAATTTGAGAACAAAAAACATTTGCATAATTTCTATTATAGTTATAATAATATAATTTGAAAGGAAATTTCAATACCTACCTATAATTTATTAGCTTATAACCATTATTATAGTTTCTTTTATAAATATTATTATTATTTATTATTATTATGAATAATAATAATAAAAACTATAATAATAGTTGTAAACTGTTAAATTATAGGTAGGTATTGGAAATTCCTTTCAAATTTGGCTTTTTGTGAACGTAAGGAATTATTAACCATTATTATAGTTTTTTATTATTATTATTTATTAATAATAAATTATAATTATAAAAACTATAATAATAGTTATAAACTATTAAATTAGTTAGGTATTGGGATTTCCTTTCAAATTTGTCTGCCTGTTAGTGAACGAACTTTCCGGAATTACCGATAATAATGAATAACGCATCTATATAAATGGAACGAACTGAATTCCAATTTTTCCAAATTCCTGAATTACCGATATTAACGAATACCGCATCTATATGAATGGAACAAACCGAATTAGAATTTTTGCGAATTCCCGATAATAACTAATACCGCATCTATACAAATGTAACAAACCGAATTTGAGTTTCTCCGAATTACCGATAATAACGAGTATCGCATCTATACGAATGGAACGAACCAAATTGCAATGTTTACGAATTACCGAAAATAACAAATACCGCATCTATACAAATGGAACAGACCAAATTCAATTTTTTCCGAATTGCTGAAAATAACGAATACCGCATCTATATGAATGGAACAAACCCAATTTGAATGTTTCCAAATTCACAAATGTATTTGAAGTAATGAATTTTGATTGTAACGAAAAATCCAAAAAAACCGAAAAATTAAAAAATTAAAAACGGAAAAAAAAAATGAAAAAAACTAATTTTTCAGCGGTGCACATCTTTAGCGTCTTCTACCCCATGCTTCAGTGGTCTAAGGTCATGACATCATCAATGCATTATAGCCCTGCACTGGATGTAATGATGCCAAAGGACTGTCCAATGCCAGAGTGTGGGGAAGCACCAACTGCCAGGGGATCATCAGGTAAGTTACAGTGCAGAAACTCTCCTCTAGGCTAGCAGTTAACCTTTGCAGTGTAGGTGCAGACCCACTGAAAGGAATTATTTTTAAGTTTCCCAAAGTTGGGCTTTAAATTAAGAAAACGTTTTTTTTCAACAATCCTAGCATCACCGTGAAAATTAATAATCATGGGTGTTAAGGGGAAACATATGGTAAATTCACAGAGGCAGTCATCTTAAAGCACAACTAAACCCTTATATCCTTTACAGCAGGAGTCTCTAAACCATGGCCCTTCAGTTGTTCAGGAACTACAATTCCCATCATGCTTAGTCATGTCTGTGAATGTCAGAGTTTTACAATGCCTCATGGGACTTGTAGTTCCACAACAGCTGGAGGGCCATAGTTTGGAGATCCCTGCTTTACAGCCAAGGAAACTGCCATCCTAGCTTCTGCTTGATTGGCAGTTGCGATGCTACACATGTGATCAGCTATAACACCAGCCATTTGATTTGGCAATTCGGTTGAAAGCTAACATAAGCACACTGGTAACTGTGACAGTTATCATTCATGACACTTTAACCCGCTCCTGCCAACTGTAGGCATATATGTGGCCTCACGGAAATGGGTCTTTATCTGTGAGGCCGCATATACAGTATGCGTACCTGACGATTGGGCTAACGATCAGGACCTGGTACACCCGGTTCCCGGTCATCTAATCACTGTGATAGTCTCTGATTGGTTATCACAGTAATCAGTCACTTTGCATCCTGCCCATGGGTTTTCTTTCTCCTCTGAATGAAGAGGATATGAAGGTAGTTAGAACTGTCCCAGTAACAGCCTATCAAGAGAACTGAAGCATGGACTATTCCGACACCCAGGGATTCACACAGGTTTTTCATAAAAAGTTAATTTATTTGATAGTTACACAGTCTAAATACATACAGTTATTGACACTCAAAAAATACAATACTAAAAACAGACAATTTTAGGCTCCTCATTGTTTGAGGCTTAGCTTATGGTGCTCTGATGGGATCAGAGACCAGTATAGGATCCCTGCAGATTCCTACAGGACTCTACCGGTTTCGCTGGTGACCGCTTCTTCAGGAGAGTAGGAAGGGAGCTGTAAAGATTGGATATCAAAAACATACATTGTAACAGACATGAAAGATTTATCAAACATGATTTGGCACTGGGATTGGATAAATGTGGTGCAGGTTAAGAGAAGGCCAAAAGGCCGGAAGCCCGCTATCCCCCCACGGCGAACATGGAAGCCAAAGAAGACACAATGAATAAAATCTATAACAAAAGTATAAGTTAAAAATAGGTAATGAATGATAACCTCACACCAAAGGGGAAGGAAAAGGATCCTTAGTGTTGGCAAACAGTGTTCCAAATATAAGGGCAGTGATGAGGGTCAATGTCCAGGTAGTGGAGGAATGTACAGAGGGGGAAGGTGGGGAAGGGAAAACAGGGAGGGAAAAGATGTGGACAGGGAAGGAAAGGGGGAGAGAGTGGAAATCAAAATAGTAGTCCAGACTAAGGGAAAAGGAGGACAGAAAAAAGGGAATAGAAAGGATGGAAGGAAGGAAGGAAGGAAAAGGGAAAGGAAAGGACAGGAAGAGAAAGGGAGTAGACAGGGGAAAGAGAGAAAAACCGAGAAAAGGAAAAGGGAGGGGGGAGGGGAAAAGGAGAGGAGAAGGAGAGGGGAAAAAGGGAAACTAGGGGACCACAACCAGAAAATAGTGACCAGAAACCATGAGGTATGGTTTTCTATAGAGATCCATGATAATTTCCCGCTGGTCACTGACATTAATCATGAGATCTAGAAACGGAATACTCTTGGGGTCAAAGGTGTATGTAAATCGGAGGTTGAATGGGTTAGTATTCAGTGCCTCCATGAACTGGGCCAATTGGTCCACAGATCCTGACCAAATAACCAACAGGTCGTCAATGAACTTGTGCCAGCAAAGTACATATTGAAGGAGGGGCTGGAGTCGACCATCAGAAAACAATTATCTCTCCCAGCCCCCCCAAGTATAAATTGGCATATGAGGGTGCACACGCTGTGCCCATTGCCACTCCTTGGACTTGTAAGTATATTTGTCCCATAAAGGTGAAATAATGTTTGATTAGAATAAACTGTAATGGTTTGAGCACAAAGTCCATTAGCGGCCACGTGGTGTGGTCCTGTTCATAGAGGAAGGAGCCAGCCATCCGGACACCCTGCTCATGGGGGATGCTCGAGTACAGGGCCTTGATATCGATGGCCACGAGCAAGGCATCCGGAGGAACATGGGTCCCCTCAACATGTTTCAAGAGGTCTATAGTGTCACAAATGTAGGAGGGTAAGCTCAGTAGATGTGGCATAAGAAATATGTCAACAAATCTACTTGCATTTTCTGTCAAGGAACCGATACCCGACATAATGGGCCTGCCAGGTGGTGGAAGGAAGTTCTTGTGAGTTTTTGGCAGTGTATAGAATGTAGGGGTGCGTGGGAATTTGATATTGAGATAATTAAAGGTATCTTTGTCTATAAGGCCTCAACACAAATTTGTCTGAATTCATCAGCAAACTCTTGAATCATTGCTGAATTGATGGGAAGGTACCAGTGAGTGTTCTTTAAAACCTTCAGGGACATTTGCTCTGATATTGGGAGTGGTTCATAACTACAATGTTGCCCTCTCTGTCCAAAGGTTTAAAGACAAGGTCTTTGCATCGTTTCAAGTGGCGCAAGGCCTGAGTTTGTGAATGAGTAAGATTTGATGGTTTATATGTCCAGTCTTGTTTTTTCAGACTCTTAATGGATTCATATAAAAAGGCCCAACTAGTAGGACATGTCATTATATCAGGAAAATTGCGGGACTTAGGTCTAAAGGATTTAGGTTCCAGTGGTGCCACTGCACCACTGGTCTGAATGGGGTACACTGATGAGAGCCCCCCAGAAAGGGGGGGTCATCAGCGGTCACCCCCTCATCATACAATAACATTAGCTCCTGAAGTGCTCGGAATTCTCTCACAGTGAAATGCTTAGTTTTCTCTATAAGTTCCCTCTCAAGAAGGACTGATTTCCATTCTTTATCATAGTTGTATCGATAAGTCAAATTGCGCGCAAATAAATAAAGATCCTAGATGGTTTCAAAAATGTCAATTGATTCCCTAGGGCAGACGCCTAGTCCTAGTTGTAGGACCTCAATTTAATCTCGGGAAAGTGATGCTTCAGACAGGTTAATGATGTCAGGTGAGGGGTTAGGGGATTCGGTAGGGGTTAAGAATTGGGAGGAGTATGTGTGTGTGTAAATTGAAGGACGTAGGTGTCTAGGTTGCTTTGTTTTAGTGGTTCTGTGGCATTGTCTAAAAAACCAGTGTCAGTAGAGGGTATCTTGGTATTAACAAGGGGTGTTTGTAGTATTTTGGGAAGTACTGTATGGAGTGTGGTGTTTGGATGGGGAGTAGTCTGATTACGATTCCCCATTTGGGTGGTGTTTGTGGGTGTACTGGATGTAAGGTCCCTTTCCTTGTTTTATTATCTTTTTTGAGGTTCCTTGAGGGGGGATGCTGTTCCTCCCCCGTCAAGGATCTTTTCCTCGCAGTGCCAGGTAGGTGCATAATCAAGGAACATGAAGTCACTTGTGATAAGAGCGAGGACGTGGATGAATCAGATTCAGTGTAATCTGTACCTGCATTTGTGCCTGTTGTAGATCGCCTGTGTGGGAAGTTACGTCTTACATTTGTATGGTTGACCCATTTGTAGGCGTAACCCTCACCGAATGCCAAGTTGTCCTTAATGAACTTGGCCTGTTTTCCCTTGTAAACCTCTTTTATTTATTCCTGTAATAGGATTTTTTTGTCCGGTTCAAGTAATTCCTGTTGAACCGTAAGCCACTCCCAATGCGGATGTTTACCCAGTTGGTATGTTTACATTCTGCATTGAAGGGTGTGTCCGCTAGATGTTGTCCGTGTTTACGTCCATGTCTAATGTGACTTAGACTAAGTAGGTGCAGGAGCGAGAATAGTGTTCACTGAAGTACAAGGAACTAATACGTGGATGGACCGTGACGCTCCTTTTCTAGGAACTGCCCCCTCCTTGTCGTAGGGGGGAGTTCCTTGGAGTTTTTTCTATTA
>BLSH010528207.1:160134-175929 GCA_018402905.1 Glandirana rugosa
TTTTTTTTTTTTCCAGCCAAGGAGCCGAAAAGAAAAAAAAAAAAAGAAAGTCAATGTACCGGCGCCACCTGTAGGTGGGCGGGGTTGACTTTTTTTTTCTCGTCTTTTGCCGGCGGGGAGGCGGCGCCCTAGCGCCCCTCCCACACCAGCCGCCGCTGCTCATTAGTGATACAAGGTCTCAGGTGTGAATGGGGAGCAAGTGTGTTAAATTTGGTGTTATCGATCTCACTCTCTCATACTGGTCACTGGAAGTTCAACATGGCATCTCATTGGATAGAACTCTGAAGATCTGAAAAAAAGGATTGTTGCTCTACATAAAGATGGCCTAGGCTATAAGAAGATTGCCAAGACCCTGAAACTGAGCTGCAGCATGGTGGCCAAGACCATACAGCGGTTTAACAGGACAGATTCCACTCAGAACAGGACTCGCCATGGTGGACCAAAGAAGTTTAGTGCACGTCCTCAGCGTCATATCCAGAGGTTGTCTTTGGGAAATAGACGTATGAGTGCTGCCAGCATTGCTGCAGAGGTTGAAAGGGGGGGGGGGTTGTCAGCCTGTCAGTGCTCAGACCATACTCCGCACACTGCACCAAATTGGTCTGCATGGCTGTCGTCCCAGAAGGAATCCTCTTTTAAAGATGATGCACAAGAAAGCCCACAAACAGTTTGATGAAGACAAGCAGACTAAGGACATGGATTACTGGAACCATGTCCTGTGGTCTGATGAGACCAAGATAAACATATTTGGTTCAGATGGTGTCAAGCATATGCGGCAGCAACCAGGTGAGGAGTACAAAGACAAGTGTGTCTTACCTACAGTCAAGCATGGTGGTGGCAGTGTCATGGTCTGGGGCTGCATGAGTGCTGCCAGCACTGGGGAGCTACAGTTCATTGAGGGAACCATGAATGCCAACCTGTATTGTGACATACTGAAGCAGAGCATGATCCCCTCTCTTCACAGACTGGGCCGCAGGGCAGTATTCCAACATGATAACGACCCCAAACACACCTCCAAGACGACCACTGCCTTGCTAAAGAAGCTGAGGGTAAAGGTGATGGACTGGCCAAGCACGTCTCCAGACCTAAACCCTATTGAGCTCTGTGGGGCATCTTCAAACAGAAGGTGGAGGAGCACAAGGTCTCTAACATCCACCAGCTCTGTGATGTCGTCATGGAGGAGTGGAAGAGGACTCCAGTGGAAACCCGTAAAGCTCTGGTAAAGCCAGTGTTGGAAAATAATAGTGGCCACACAAAATATTGACACTGTGGGCCCAATGTGGACATTTTCACTTAGGGGTGTTGCCAGCAGTTTAGACATTAATGGCTGTGTGTTGAGTTATTTAAAGAGGACAGCAAATTTACACTGTTATACAAGCTGTACACTCACTATTTTACATTGTAGCAAAATGTCATTTCTTCAGTGTTGCTACACGAAAACATAGAAGTAGAGTAGAATATTTACAAAAATGTGAGGGGTGTACTCACTTTTGTGAGATGCTGTATATCTATTATCTGTTTTGCATTACCATTTGTGTTTTAAGTTTATTGGCCCTCTAATATAGCTTTATTGCGATAGACAGTGCATCCTCAACCACTATACTGATGCTTCCAAACTTAATGATAACAAACTGAAATGTCTTTCCTTAGATACATGTTTACCCCAATTCTGCCTAAAATGTCAAATAAAAAAAGCAACTGAAACCACAGACACAACTGTTCCATCAGTCAACTGAAAGAGGAACAGACTCCTGATTTTATCTCGCCGTGAGGTTACACTATCAGGCCTTGCCCTCCTCACCTCCTAGGCTACTGTCCCAATCGCTTCACATCTCAACCTCCTCCTACATATACAAAACTTGATTTTTGGGTCTAAAACATTAAAAAAAAAAAAAAAGACGATGAGGTTCCCAGCTTATCAGAAACATACATCTTTCAGTTCTGAGGAGACCATATCTGGAACATCAGACACTGGGAAATATGTGTCATAACTATACACATCACTTATAGAGATATCATGGACATACATGTCTGTTGAAGCAACAGGACAATCTGTTATTGTTTTTACCGAGTAAGGAACATCCTTTCTTGCTGAATTGACTCAATACTCAAAACTATGTAACAATTATTTGGACACTCACATTTTTATCTATACAAAATTTAATGTCAGACAAATGTAAAATTTCTATTGATCTGCGCTTGTCAGAAGTCTGTAAACCCTTACAAACTTCTCTAATTTGCTATATTAAATATGCAATTAAAAAGTGTTTTTTTTTTTAAATCTCTTTAACCACTTCAATACTGGATATTTTCACCCTCTTCCTGTCCAGGCCAATTTTCAGCTTTCAGAGCCGTTGCACCTTGAATGACAATTGTGTGGTCATACAACACTGTACCCATATGAAATTTGTTATCTTTTTGAGACAGATAGAGCTTTCTTTTGCTGGTATTTAACCACTTCAAACCCCAAAAGGATTTACCCACTTCCCGACGAGAGCATTTTTTGCGATACTGCACTGCGTTGCTTTTACTGACAATTGTGCGGTCAAGCGACATTGACGCTGTACCCAAACACAATTTTTCCTACAAATAGAGCTTTCTTTTGGTGGTGTTTGATCACCTCTGCGGTTTTTATTTTTTGCGCTATAAACAAAAAAAGAACCTCAATTTTGAAAAAAAAATATATATTTTTTACTTTTAGCTATAATGCATATCCAAAAAAAAAAATGAATTTCTTCCTCAGTTTAGGCTGATATGTATTCTTCTACATAATTTGGGAATAGATTTATGGCATTTTTATTATTTATTTTTTTTTACTAGTAATGGCGGCGATCTGCAATTTTTATCGTGACTGCAACATTGTGCCGGACAGATCGGACACTTTTGACACTTTTTTTGGACCAATGACATTTATACAGCGATCAGAGCTTAAAATAGCCACTGATTACTGTGTAAATGTCACTGGCAGGGAAGGGGTCAACACTAGGGGGCGATCAAGGGGTTAACTGTGTTCCTGGGAAGTGTTTCTAACTGTATGGGGGCTGGGCTGACTGGGGGAGGAGAGAGATAGTTGTTCCCTATAACTGGGAACAGACGATCACTCTCAACTCCCCAGTTAGAACGGAAATCTGCTTTGTTTACACTCACAGATCCCCTTCTGGCTGTCTCGGGAGCGATTGCAGGTGGCCAGCGGACATCGAGTCCGCCCCACCCGCCGATTGGCTCCCTCGCTAGCCAGTGAGCATGCGCGCCCACACCACTCACTCCCGTGCCCGCCGTACAGCAACGGTGATTTGCGCAGCAGAGCTGACCTGCCGCCATCAAACAACGGCAGCTGGTTGGCAAGTGGTTAATCACTACTGGGTTTTTTATTTTTTGCTAAGCAAACAAAAAAAGAGCAAAAATGTGATGATCAGTGCCACGATTATCAGTGTAAAAAATGTGGAGATGGCTCTCCTTTCCTCACACAGACACAGCATGAGGGGGAAACCACTGACTGAGGATAACCAACAAGTCTGTTTACATTTGGACACAGCTAATCAATTACATGGTAAAGGGCCACTGTGATTGGCTCTTTACAGTGATCTGTGGTCATCTGTGTCCGAAAGAACACAGTGGGCACAGAGTGCGCTGGATGTGTGCCCCAGGGTGCAAACAGGAGGCGGGGTTTTGGGAGGACGTCCATGGATGCCCTTCCAAGAAATGGACAACAGCTCTGTAGCCATCTTTTGGCTATAGCGCGGTTGGGAAGTAGTTCACCACTCGCTTACTGGGCACTTAAGCCCCCTTCCTTCCCAGGCCAATTTTCAGCTTTCAGCGCTGTCACTCTTTGAATGACAGTTGCATGGTCATGCTACTATGTACCCAAATTAGATTTTTAAAATTTTCTCCACACAAATAGAGCTGTCTTTTGGTGGTATTTAACCACTTTCCGACCGCTGTATGCAGAATGATGGCCAGGAAGTGGTTCAGTTATCCTGACTGGGTGTCATATGATGTCCTCAGGATAACATGCCAGCGCACGCCGGGGCTACCCCCCGCATTACCGATCTCGCTAAAGCGATTCCATTGGAAGTCACAGTGTAAACAGCAAAGCCGTTTATCGGCTTTTCCTGTACTCGGGTCTGCAGACCTGAGTAGAGGAGAGCCGATCGGCTGCTCTCCTGACAGGGGGGGTTTGTGCTGATGGTTTATCAGTGCAGCCCCCCTCGGATCGCCACCCTAGACCACCAGGGAGTCTTCCCAGGGACCACCAGGGATGTGCCCACTGAGGACCACCAGGGAGCCGACCAGGGACCAACAGGGAGCTGATCAGGACCACCAGGGAGACCACCCTAGACCAGCAGGTAAGGGGCATAGTGCCCAATGTGGATGGCACTCAGTGCCACCTTCAGATGCCACCCTAGACCACCAGGGAAAAGGCCCCTATCAGTGCTTCTGCCCACCAGTGCCCCTATCAGTGCCCACCAGTGCCACCTACCAGTGCCATCTATCAGTGCCCAGTGCCGCCTATGAGTGCCAATCAGTGCTGCCTATGAGTGCCCATCAGTGCCGCTTATCAGTGTCCTTCAGCGCTGCATATAAGTGCCTCATCATCGGTGCTCGTTAGTGCCAATCAGTACTGCCTCATCAGTGCCCATCAGTGATGGAGAAAATGTACTTATTTACAAAGCTTTGTGACAGAAACAGAGAAATGTTTTTTTTTTTTTCAAAATTTTCATTTTTTTTATTTGTAGCGCAAAAAATAAAAAACGCAGAAGTGATCAAATACCACCAAAAGAAAGCTCTAATTGTGGGAACAAAATGATAAAAAAGGTGTATCGCATGACTGCGCAATTGTCATTCGAAGCCCAACAGCACTGAAAGCTGAAAATTGGCGCATAGTATTGAAGTGGTTAATCATCACTGGGTTTTTTATTTTTTGCTAAACAAACAAAAAAAAAAAGAAAATTTTGAAAAAAAAAACATTTTTCATAGTTTGTTATAAAATTTTGCCAACAGCTAATTTTTCTCCTTCATTGATGTGCTGCACTGATGGGCACTGATAGGCTGCACTGATAAGGCGGCACTGATAGGTGGCACTGATGGGCACTGATGAGGCAGCACAGATCGGTGGCACTGATAGATGGCACTGATAGGCAAAACTGATAGGTGGCACTGATGATGAGGCGCTGATGGGCACTGATTGGCAGCACTGATGGGTGATAGGTGGAACTGGGGGCATTGATAGGTGACACTGGTGGGCACTGCTTAGCAGTGCTGATATGCACTGGTAGGTGGCACTGGTAGATGGCACTGGGGGGCAATGCTTAGCAGTAGTGGGTCTGGGGTGTGTGGGATGCTTTTTTTTTCTCTTCACGCTGTCAGCGGGAAAAAAGATGATTACCATCTCCGTTTACATCACGTGATCAGCTGTCATTGGCTCAGAGCTGATCACTTGGTAAGGGGCCGGGATCAGCCCCTTACTTCCATCTGTGATCAGCCGAGTCTCATTGACTCGCTGATCACAGAGCGAGCCGCTCGCGCGACTGCAGGGGGCATGCAGGCATCATATGCACAGGAGGACATACATGGACGCCCTCCCGGCAATTTAGACCGGCGCTGTAGCCGTCTTTCGGCTATATTGTGGGCAGCAAGAGGTTAATATGTGAAAACATATCTGTTCTTTATCCTATGCACTCTTTTTGTGTTCTTGTGTTGGTCCAATTACCCTCCCAGCTCGTATTTTGGTATCATGGTTTGAGTAGTTTATTAACAAAAAATTAAAAAATACTGGGCAGGGGTGATACTGCTCAACACCAGTCAACAAAAATGTTGTTGTCAGCCCCCGTGACTTAGGGGCTGAGTGTTTTTTTTTGGCAAATCAACAGGTATTTTTCTGTACTTGCAGAGTATTTAAATAGATAAAACAAGGAGAAAGGTGAATGTATTGTAGAGATGTTTTGCATATGTTTTTAAATTTTATTTAGCCTTGACATGCACTTTAATCTATGCAGAAAAGATACAAAGACTGGTGCCATGGAAGTCAGCTAAAACACCGTTTTATTATTTCAGGTGAACCACAGTCAAAAAAGCCTTTTAGCTTACTTCCATGACACCAGCCTTTCTCCCTTTTTTGCATGAAATATACATGGAGGTTTGCAGAGACTTCCCAGGCTGAGTACTGTGTTATTGAGGCTCATCAGGCATCACACAGGAGGTAGTAGCTTGGATGCACCTGCTCCAATACACTTTAATTACCCCCTTGCTTGTAAGTGGGTTAAAATAGTTAGATATGTGCTGTCCCAGCCAAGAGGGTAGGAGTTAATGCCTTTCCCAGTTCTTTGGTCTTTTTGGCGGGTTCTTCTCAGGGTCTGGCCTAACTGGTCCCGTGTGATATAAAAGGGACAGTGATCCGGTCCGGTCCCAGAGAGAAGGGCTCCTCCTTGCAGAAGAGAGAGATCTAGTACCCGTAAAAGAGGGGGTGGATAATGATACCCACGAGGAGCGGAAGGAGTCCATCTATCACTATCGGGATGAAAAGTCATCTGAATCTGGGGTTTCCCCTGAAGACACCAGTACTGGAGTATGCTTCTGAAGGACTTACACCTGCATGAGAGTGTCTGTAATTGCTTGGACTCCACCTTTACAGGTATGCTGGGGCAGCACACAGTCTGTAGTTAGGATTAGGGATGTAGGAAAAACCCTGTTATTCTACGTTGGAATGTTCGCTTCACACTTTTTCTAAGTAATAAAAGGTTGTCCTTGCCTGGTCTGAAGTTACTGAAAGGGGTGTATTGCAAGTAATCAGCACACATCATTTAATGAGCGGGCCTTAATACACTGGGGTATAAAGACATTGGTGTGTAGTGGAGTAGTGTGAAGACACAAGAGGTTACGAGGGGGAGTTAATTGGAGAACAGTTTCAGTGCAAGTGTACATGGTGTACATTCATCTCTAAGAGTAGAGATCCGCCTAAGGTCAAGTATTCCCCCAGGGCAGCCTCAGCCTTGTCCCGGGGCATCAATGAAAATGGCACAAAGCAAGGGACCCCATGTGTAATAAAGTGACCCTATACAAGGTGCCTAGCATAGCGCAGAAGAACCCACCCTTGGTAGGCCTCTCATGTGACCATTGCTTGGCACCCAACTAGGAGGGAAACATGGAGGACATGACAAACAACCCCTCCTACCCTTACATGCTGTGTATACCTTCCATCTGCAATCCTGCTTTCCCATTCAGTCACTAGATCAAAATGAAAATGACCCATGTAAACTCAAAATTAATTTTACACAGGGCTAAGGACTCTTGCTGAGGCCCCATGTGGCTGTATTGAACTGGGCAACTAGCCATTGCCTCACCCATCTCTGCATAGTGGACGTAAGTAAGAAAAAGAGTACCAAGCCTTGAAATGTCAGGTATTTCACATCTCTTTGCTGAATAAATGTAGTGGCAAGGGATCCAATTTAGGTATGAGCAGCAGGGGGTGATATCAGGCAATTAAAGTGACATTTAACCTTGGTTTAAAAAATATATTCTATTGAAGTATGTATTTCTAACCAAAAAAAGGATGGCCTATTGCTCTCAGCCATCATTAAATCTACAAATTCCTTTTTGTTGCTGCTGTGATCTGACTTCCTGTTAGTGGGTGGCTACATTCGTTCTCCATGGTCCCACTATAAGTGGGAGCACAGCCATCATCTTTCTCACTTCAGAGATGGATTATGGACTATGGGATGTGTAGTGTGCATAGAGCAGTGCACATGACTGTAACTAGCGTGCGTTGCTCATTTCAAACAAATGGAAGTAATGGGAATAAGGAGAGGTTCAGCAAAGTAAAATTATTTCATTAGAAATAGATTACAGGGCCATCAGGTAGTGGATATGTATAGACTATATTTGAAGAATTAGGATATCATTTAGTGTCACTTTAAGTGAACCTGTTGTATTGCTATATTTGGGCATACCTGTAAGAAAAATAAAAACTGTGTTCATTTTTTAGAAACTACTGAAATAATGATGGCATATGGTACTTTGTGACAGTTATGCCTAATTAAAGTGATCATTTTGTAGTGAGATTAAAGTAAGGATCAAGATAATAAACTCACAGGTTTAATCTTCTGTTAAGTAAACTGGTTACATTTAGGTGGGAAAAGGTGCGTACTCTGTTGTAAAGCTATCCATATGTGGCTAGATGTCTCTCCTTAAGCCCATGAGCCGAATGAGAGAAACTCTACATATCCCTTCATCCACACTAAACGGCATGGGTGGCAGAATCTGCACTGACAGCTATTGTATTCAAGCATCTGAGTTTTGTTGAGGTGGGTGTTCAACAAGAATTGGCTGAAAGCAGAGGCGGCTGGTGCTGTATATTTTGGGGGGCAGCAAACAAGACATCCTGAAGCCGCCCCCTTCCCCTCATCAGTTGGCCCCGCACTCACAAACCAACACCCCCCGGGTTGGTCGGCCCTGCATTTACCCCATCTAAGGGTCGCGGGCAGCTTCGGCTCCTTCCTGCATCTCCTCGGCGTCTCGGGCTTCACGGCAGCTTCCTCCTCGGTGGCTTCCCTCCTCCTTTTCTCGGCGCAGAGGCCAATGCTATCGCTTCTCCTCTCGGCAAATTGGGTCTCAGGACCCGCTTCCTGATTGGCCAGGAGGAGGATCAGGAAGACAATAGCGAATATTAATTCGCTATTGTGACACAATTGGGTGGGCTCAGGGCACAGTGCTCTGTGCCCCGAGCCCACCCTTTTTTTGAAGCCAATTAGAGTTGCTGGCTCTAATCACGTGCTTCTAAAAAAATATAAAAAAACCCCATTGGAATTCATGCGTCCAGCACCCTGCATGTAGATTAGGGGCCGGGTGCATGGATTAGGGGGCGGCACTCCTGCGCCCCTTATGGACGGGCCACCACTGGCTGAAAGTCATTTATGTATGTAGAGGTCCGAGCCCCTGCACAAGAGTCATGACAGTGCACTGTGGTCACTTGCCTTTTTTAGCTAAAATGCAATGGATATTGATTTTAGGACAGTGGTTCTCAACTCCAGTCCTCGGGACCCACTAACAGGCCAGATTTTAAGTATTACCTTGGGGAGATGCAGACTAGAATACTACAATCACTGAGCAGCAAATGATATCACCTGTGATGTATTTCAGTTATCCTGCAAACCTGGCCTGTTAGTGGGTCCCGAGGACTGGTTTTGAGAACCACTGTTTTAGGAGCTATGTTTAATTTACTTCTCATGTTACAGTTTTTTCTGTTTGTTTTTTTTTTAAAAAAAGCTTGAGACCGTTAAACGTGATTGTAAAGTCTTGGTTTTTTTTTAGTTAAAAATAACAAACATGTTATACTTACCTTCCCTGTGTAATGGTTTTGCATAGAGCAGCCCAGATCCTCCTCTTCTTGGGTGCCTCTTTGGTGCTCCTGGCCCCTCCCTTCTGTTGAGTGCCCCCACAGCAAGCAGCTTGCTATGGGGAACCTGAGCCGAGCCACAGCTCTGTGTGTCCATTCAGACATGGAGCCCCACCCCCTTTCTCTCCTCATTGGCTGACTGACTTTGATTGACAGCAGTGGGAGCTAATGGCGCTGCGCTGCTTTCTTATCCAATAAGGAGGGGAGTCACGGGCAGCCGAGACACTGCTGC
Organism: Glandirana rugosa; assembly: GCA_018402905.1. Lineage (NCBI taxonomy): Eukaryota > Metazoa > Chordata > Amphibia > Anura > Ranidae > Glandirana > Glandirana rugosa. Next base: position 169,755 of record BLSH010528207.1, read on the forward strand.
AACATCGCTGGTTCTAGATGGGGCTCAGGTAAATATTAGGACGGCTGCTGCACTCAGAAGGTTTTTTTTATCTTAATGCATAGAATGCATTAAAATAAAAAGCCTTCTGCCTTTACAACCACTTTAAAGACTTTTCAAAAACTCTTGCATATTAACCACTTGCCGACCGCCGACCACAGTCTGATGGCGACAGAGTAGCTCGTTATCGCAAACCGCCGTCATACGACGGCGGCTGCAATAACTAGTGCTGTGAGCATGCGCGCTCCGCTGGAGGCACGCTCGCTCGCTCACTGTGTCCGGGGGGGGGGGGCTTCCTGTATATGGAAGCCGTGATCATCCCCTTTCCCCAGCCAGGGCAGCCCACACACAGTTAGAACACGCCCAGGGAACACAGTTAACCCTTAGAGCGCCCCCCGCAGGTTAACCCCTTCACTGCCAATGGCATTTACACAGTAATCAGTGCATTTTTATAGCACTGATCTCTGTATAAATGCCAATGGTCCCAAAAAAGTGTCAAAATAGTCCAACACGTCCGCTGCAATATCGCAGTACCGCTAAAAATCGCAGATCGCTGCCATTACTAGTAAAAAATTAAAAAAAATTAAAAACCCCAGAAATGAATTCTCATCGTCTGTAAAAGTGGCAACTTTTGCGCAAACCAATCAATAAACGCCGAATGCGATTTTTAAAAAAATATGAAGAATATAAATTGGCCAAAACTGATGGAAAACAATGTTTTTTTATATATTTTTTTTTGGGGATTTGTATTTTAGCAAAAAGTAAGAAATTTGTTTTTTTTTTGCAAAATTGTCGCTCTTCTTTTGTTTGTAGCGGCGATCAGAAATGACGCAGAGGGGATCAAATACCACCAAAAGAAAGCTCTATTTGTGGGAAAAAAGGGACGTAAATTTCGTTTGGGTACAACGTCGCACAACCGCGCAATTGTCAGTTAAAGCGACGCAGTGCCGAATCGCAAAAAGTGCTCCAGTTCTAAAGTGTGAAATCCTTCCGGGGCTGAAGTGGTTAAAGGGAATGTATAGCCCTTCATTCCATTCACACCTTTCCTTACCTTTCTTCATTCCCCCTTGCTTCTTACATTCTTTCCTAAAAACTGAATTTAAAAAAAATATATATATTTTTTTTCTAGTCAAGTAAATGAAATTTTTATTATTATTAATATTATGTTGACTTTTGTACAGCCAGTATATATGACATTGTATCACTTTTTGATATGTTGAAAAAAGCCCCTTGTTTACAGAACTCAGTAAGCTCAGTTTGCAAAGCTAACAAATCATGATAAGGGTCCTTATATAAAAAAAAGTAAAAGTTTTTCAATATTATTTAAAAATTAAAGTCACATACAGTAGCTGAAAATAAAAATCCTCATCTTTGTGTTAAAATTTGTAAATTAAAGGAGAAGTATGGGCAAAGCTTTTTTGGCAATACTTCTATGGACCACAGGAGTGCAGTTCATTCTACACTCCTGTGAACCGTTTTCAGTGGCTAAAGCCCTCCGTGGGCTGACATCAATCAGCCGGTCCAGGCTGGGGAAATATCTTGACTTTACAGTCAGGGTCCACTCAGAAGCCTGGACCAGCAGCTGGCTCAGTCTCTCAGTGTTCTGCTAAGAGCCTGAGCCAGCCCCTCCTGCCCCCTCCACAGCCCAGCTCTCCAGTGAGTGCTGGAGGGGAGAGCAGAGAGCCGCTGACTGACAAGAGGGGGAGAAATTAGTGATTAGCGGTGTTTGATCACTGAGTTCTCACTGTAAAGATGGTGGTGGATCGATGCTGCATCCACCTAAGTGAGTATAAATCTTTGTTTTTTTTTACAATCCTGAACTTCTCTTTTAAACCTTGCATCCTTGCAACCTGAGTCATTAAGCAGGGGCAAATCCCTAATCAGACAGCTTAAGTTAAGATTTCAGACAAATGAAGCAAATTTTGGCTGTATGTTTAAGGCTTCATTCACATTAGGTGATTCCAAATCGTGGCAAAACATGCAACACATATTTGGGTGCCATTATTCTTAATGTTACCCCAAACACGGTGCGATTTTGCCGAGATTGTGGCAAAATGAGCATTTAAAAATCATACAAAGTTTGTCGCCCCAAAAAGGTGCAGGTGTTGCTTTTGGGTGACAAACACGCATAGGGCAGCCTATTGAAGTGAATGGGCAGACCTATGAGTGACACGCGGAAATACGTGTAAATTGCACTTTAAAAATCACAGGTGAGAACGCTGGTTCTCAATAACATGAGATCTAAATGGGGTCTTTTAAAAACAAAAAAAAAGTACAGACTGTACATGTATATTATAGTACAAATGTGACATAAAACATCAGTTTCAATATACATAAAGTTAAAAACAAATATAAAAAAATAGACTCAAGCCCCTTATATTTTCCATTTAAGGCACAATACTAAAACATATTTGAGTATCTCAAGGAATGGAATATTGAACCATACCAGGCTGTGTTGTGGTATGTCCAGCCATGTCTCCTCACATTCTCATGGCCACAGCTTGATCTGACCCAGTCAAAAACCCAACTGAGATTCTGTGGCAAGATTTATAATTTTTTTTTGTGTAATAGTCTCCATACAACTTGCTAAAAAAATCTACCCAAAAAAAATGGGTAAAAATTTTAACATTCATATATGCCAAGCTTGTAGATATTCACCCCAAAAGACTCACAGCTGTAATTGCAGCCAACAATTAGTCTGTTGACTGGTATGGCAACAAATATGTGCTTTTCTGCTTCATTATCTAATCTGTTATAGTAAGTAATTATTCACCTTTAGAGTATTACGCATGTTGTCAAATTTAAATAGTAAAATCCTAGGTAAACGTATTTTATTGTAGTGTTATTATACTATTATTACTTTATGTAAAGCATGATTTACTACCAGTCTGATGCAACACCGTTCACAATTTTGGCTTCATCAGGTACATTTTTATAAAGATGTCAAAATACCATGACTTTAAATAAACGTAAATCACATATTATGTTGGAAATCATTACCCCCTGCCATGTACCCGCATACAGCCACAAAGTTTTTTTTAAAGAATGGAATATGGGGACTTTACAATTACAGGCGGTCCCCAGATTACAAACAAGATGGGGTCTGTAGGTTTGTTCTTAAGTTGAATTTGTTTGTAAGTTGGACCGGCTACATTTTTTAAGTGTAGCTCCAGCCCAAAAAAAATATTTTTACGTTTTTTGGATAGCACAGGGAAGAGGTAACACCCCTGTAAGGTTTGTTTTGCTGTCTGTGCTTCTATTTAGAAGATTTTACCTCACTTTCTGCCCCTATGAAAACTGGATTTTGACATTTTTGAGTTGTTGTGGAAACAAGGACTGGTGATAAAGCTTCAGCGGGGACACCTTTTTCCTAGGGATGGGCCCGTTGTTTGAGTCAAACGTGAGTTTGACTCGAACAATGGGCGTCAGCCCATTCATGAACTTCAAAACATTATGGGGCGTTTACGGGAACTTCGAGCACCCCATAACGTATTCCAATGGTGGGGGAAATGTCGCCCGCTGATTGGCCAAGGCATGCACATGACCTGCATGCTTTGGCCAATCGCAGAGCACTTTGCTGTGAGAGATATGATTGGCTAAAGGCAGGGTGCCTTTAGCCAATCACTGCTCAGCAGCCTCAATCCACGCCCAACACTATATAAAGCCGCTTGTATAGCGGCTCTTTGTAGTGTGTGATTAATGGTGGACAGTGAGTGATGTGCAGGCAGTTCAGTGTAGCTATTATGATTATTGTGAAAAACATATAGATAGATAGATAGATAGATAGATAGATAGATAGATAGATAGATAGATAGACAGACAGAGTCAGCTAGTACAGGCAGTGTACACACATCACCCCATATTGACAGAAAAACACAGAATTGTTGACATTTTTGCAGATTTATTAAAAAAGAAAAACTGAAATATCACATGGTCCTAAGTATTCAGACCCTTTGCTGTGACACTCATATATTTAACTCAGATGCTGTCCATTTCTTGTGATCATCCTTGAGATGGTTCTACACCTTCATTTGAGTCCAGCTGTGTTTGATTATACTGATTGGACTTGATTAGGAAAGCCACACACCTGTCTATATAAGACCATACAGCTCACAGTGCATGTCAGAGCAAATGAGAATCATGAGGTCAAAGGAACTGCCTGAAGAGCTCAGAGACAGAATTGTGGCAAGGCACAGATCTGGCCAAGGTTACAAAAAAAATTCTGCTGCACTTAAGGTTCCTAAGAGCACAGTGGCCTCCATAATCCTTAAATGGAAGACGTTTGGGATGACCAGAACTCTTCCTAGAGCTGGCCGTCCGGCCAAACTGAGCTATCGGGGGAGAAGAGCCTTGGTGAGAGAGGTAAAGAAGAACTCAAAGATCACTGTGGCTGAGCTCCAGAGATGCAGTCGGGAGATTGGAGAACGTTGTAGAAAGTCAAATATAAGTTTATTAACGCCCTAACAGGGCCAGGACATATGGCACAAAAATGGCGTATAAATACAGTATTCAAAGCACATACAAGATATATTGCAATTATGCCAGAAACATGAGAAGATGGTATACCTGCAAAGCATTCCTTGCCATTTTCCGTTTTCCTTTTCTAATTAACCTGAGTAAAATAGGTCAGAGAACTATAAGACCCATAAGGGTATAGAGCTAGAGAAATAGGTCTCAGAGAGGGAGGAGGAGAGGGGGGGGGAGAAGAAAGGGAGATGGAGGGAAGAAAAAAAAAAGGGGGGGGAGGGGGACGGAGATGGATGTGCGGGGTGTAATGGATCATCCCGCGTTCGAGTATCTGTCGCTGATAGATTTTTGCTGCTTAATACAGTACTCATGGACTCATGAGCGAGATGCCCTCTGTAGAAACTATAAACTGGTTCCATAGCCCCCACGTTTTAGAGTATCTTTCTCTTTGGGATCGTGAAGTAAGGACTAAGTCCTCCATCTTGTGAATGCCTTCTACTCTTCTGAGCCAATCTGCTATTGTTGGGGGGGTCTGCTTTTTCCATAGTGGAGGAATGCATGATTTTGCGGCGTTCAGTAGATGACGCACCACTGACCGTTTGTATGTTTTGATAGGGACGGATGAAACGTGCAACAGAAAGAAGGATGGGTCTTTAGGAATGTCATATTCCGTGAACTGCTGGACTATATCCTTCACTGAGTCCCAGAATTAGGTGAGCTTCGGGCACGTCCAAAAGATGTGCAACAAGGTTCCTCTGTCTCCCTGACATCGCCAGCAGGTAGCCAGTGTGTCCAGGAAGATTTTCTGTAGTGTGAAGTTGTAGAAAGTCAACCATCACTGCAGCCCTCCACCAGTCGGGGTTCTATGGCAGAGTGGCCCGACGGAAGCCTCTCCTCAGTGCAAGACACATGAAAGCCCGCATGGAGTTTGCTAAAAAACACCTGAAGGACTCCAAGATGGTGAGAAATAAGATTCTCTGGTCTGATGAGACCAAGATAGAACTTTTTGGCCTTAATTCTAAGCGGTATGTGTGGAGAAAACCAGTCACTGCTCATCACCTGTCCAATACAGTCCCAACAGTGAAGCATGGTGGCGGCAGCATCATGCTGTGGGGTGTTTTTCAGCTGCAGGGACAGGACGACTGGTTGCAATCGAGGGAAAGTTGAATGCTGCCAAGGGATATCCTGGACGAAAACCTTTTCCAGAGTGCTCAGGACCTCAGACTGGGCCGAAGGTTTACCTTCCAACAAGACAATGACCCTAAGCACACAGCTAAAATAACGAAGGAGTGGCTTCACAACAACTCCGTGACTGTACTTGAATGGCCCAGCCAGAGCCCTGACTTAAACGCAATTGAGCATCTCTGGAGAGACCTAAAAATGGCTGTCCACCAACGTTCACCATCCAACCTGACAGGACTGGAGAGGATCTGCAAGAAGGAATGCAGAGGATCTCCAAATCCAGGTGTGAAAAACTTGTTGCATCTTTCCCAAAAAGACTCATGGCTGTTTTGGATCAAAAGGGTGCTTCTACTAAATACTGAGCAAAGGGTCTGAATACTTAGGACCATGTGAAATTTCAGTTTTTCTTTTTTAATAAATCTGCAAAAATGTCAACAATTAACGTCTAAATAATTTTTTCTTTTTGACTTTAAAGTGTACCAGGATTCATAAGTCTGGGAAACGAGTC
>BLSH010528207.1:176739-194943 GCA_018402905.1 Glandirana rugosa
TGCCTCAACAACACTTCGGTGAGGAAGCAATAAAATCGACACACGAATCCTAGTAACAGAACATCCTTCCATTTGGAAGACCTTCCAACAAGACAATGACCCTAAGCACACAGCTAAAATAACGAAGGAGTGGCTTCACAACAACTCCGTGACTGTACTTGAATGGCCCAGCCAGAGCCCTGACTTAAACGCAATTGAGCATCTCTGGAGAGACCTAAAAATGGCTGTCCACCAACGTTCACCATCCAACCTGACAGGACTGGAGAGGATCTGCAAGAAGGAATGCAGAGGATCTCCAAATCCAGGTGTGAAAAACTTGTTGCATCTTTCCCAAAAAGACTCATGGCTGTTTTGGATCAAAAGGGTGCTTCTACTAAATACTGAGCAAAGGGTCTGAATACTTAGGACCATGTGAAATTTCAGTTTTTCTTTTTTAATAAATCTGCAAAAATGTCAACAATTCTGTGTTTTTCTGTCAATATGGGGTGCTGTGTGTACATTAATGAGGAAAATAAATGAACTTAAATTATTTTAGCAAATGGCTGCAATATAACAAAGAGTGAAAAATTTAAGGGGGTCTGAATACTTTCCGTACCCACTATATATACACAGCATATTGAGTGTACACTATATATCAGTGTATTATAGTGCATTCGGGGGTGTATGTACAGTATATAGTACACTTGACCTGTTTGACTGGGGCATGTCATCACAAATTTTAACCACTTAACGTGAATCGCCATTTATAAATGGCGGCAGCTTTAAGTGAAAGTATCGAGGTATAGCCTACAGCCATAGGCTATACCCCGGTACCGTTTTTTTAAAGCAGGCGGCCGGCTATCCGGTGATCACGACCGATCCAGCTCAGAAGCTGCTCGGTCGTTATCCCAGGGAGAGGGACCTCCCGCCACCATCCACCGCTCTTCTTTGGTCTCCCATCCCACCGGAATTGGCTTTGATCGGGACACCTTTGTACATTTCTGGAAGCTACATCACAACGTCACTTCTGGTTTACTCGGTGGCCAATAGCGCCGGTTTTAAAAAAAATTACAGTATTCAGAATCGCCACTTTTGGCAATCTGAATATTGTGAAGTGCTAAGTAGGGATGGAGGGTCTTGTAGACCCTCGATCCCTCCATAAAGAGTACCTGTGACCACATATTACTATCACAAGGGATGTTTACATTCCTTGTGATTGCAATAAAAGTGATCAATTTTTTTTAAAGGAACAATAAACGCCGATTGCGATTTTTTTTATCGCAAATATGAGGAAGAATATAAATTGGCCAAAAACGGTGAAAAAAAATGTTTTTCTATATTTTTTTTTTGGATTTGTATTTTAGGAAAAAGTAAGAAATTTGGGTTTTTTTGCAAAATTGTCGCTCTTCTTTTGTTTATAGCGGCGATCAGAAATGACGCAGCGGTGATCAAATACCACCAAAAGAAAGCTCTATTTGTGGGGAAAAAAGGACGCAAATTTCGTTTGGGTACAACGTCGCACGACCGCGCAATTGTCAGTTAAAGCGACGCAGCGCCGAATCGCAAAAAGGGCTCAGGTCCTAAAGCTGGAAATCCTTCCGGGGCTGAAGTGGTTAAGGTCTGGTGTGGATTTTAAGGGGAACCCCGCTCCGAAATTTTAAAAAAAATGATGTGAGGGTCCCACCCAAAGTCTGTACCAGGTCCTTCAGGTCTGGTATGGATTTTAAGGGGAACCCGTGCCAATTTATTTTTTAAAAATGACGTGGTGGCCCCCAAAATCCAAACCAGACCCTTATCCGAGCATGCAGCCCTGGCATGGCAGGAGGGGGTGGGGATGAGTGAGCGCCCCCCCTCCGAACCATACCAGGCCCCATGCCCTCAACATGGGGAGGATGCTTTGAGGTCGCCCATTCTGGGAGACGCCTCTGCACGGCACGGCTGCGGGACCGGGATGGTGAAAGAAGAAGGAAGAAGATGAAGATTGAAGACAAACAGAGGAAGGAAGAAAGAGGAAGCAGAAGACCAGAAGAAGCACCAGGGCAGGAAAAGATGGAGGAAGAAAGAAGAAGAGCTATTTTACACAATAAAGGACTTGTCACAAACTGCCTCTTGTTTTTTTTACCACTTTACTCCTTTTTTGATGAATGGGTAGGGGTACAGTGTACCCCATACCTATTTACATAGGGGGGGGGTCGGGATCTGGGGGCCCCCTTATTAGAGGGGGCTTCCAGATTCCGATAAACCCCCGCCCGCAGACCCCCACAACCACCGGAAAGGATTGTGGGGATGAGGCCCTTCTCCCCATCAACATGGGGACAAGGTGCTTTGGGGGCGACCTCAAAGCATCTTCCCTATGTTGAGGGCATGTGGCCTGGTAGGGTTCGGAGGGGGGGCACTCGCTCGCCCCCACCCCCTCCTGCCATGCCAGGGCTGCGTGCTCAGATAAGGGTCTGTTTTGGATTTTGGGGGGGAACCCACACCATTTTTTTTTTAATTTGACGCGGGGTTCCCTTTAAAATCCATACCAGACCTGAAGGGCCTGGTATGGACTTTGGGGAAGACCCCCACGTCATTTTTTTTTACATTTTGGTGCGGGGTTCCCCTTAAAATCCTTACCAGACCTGAAGGGCCTGGTACGGACTTTGGGGGGGGGACCCCATGCAAGTTTTTTTTATTTTGGGCGGAGATTCCCTTTAAAATCCACACCAGACCTGTAGGGTCTGTTATGGACTTTGTGGGGGAACCCGACGCAATTTTTTTTTTTAATTTCGGCGCGGGGTCCCCCTTACAATCCACACCAGACCTGAGGGGCCTGGTATGGACTGGGGGGAGGGGGGTGGGCAATACAATGCTTTTCAGTGATTTTATGTATATTGCCAGGAAACGACAATACATTACAGCCGCGATAATAAATGACAATTTTTCCTTTGGAAGTGTCATTTTGCTCTGGCTATGTTCTAAACATCACAGAGGTGCGCCCTTTTACGGGCAGACTAAGGGGACCCCCAGGCACGATATTTAAAGGAATATTTCATTTGTATTGTTTCACTTTAAGCATTATTAAAATCACTGATCCTGAAAAAACAATCGATTTAAAAACATTTTTGCATTGATACATGTCCCCTAGGGCAGGGCCCGGGTCCCCATACACTTTTTATGGCAATAACTTGCATATAAGCCTTTAAAATTAGCAATTTTGATTTTTCATGTTCGAGTCGCATTGATTTTAACGGCGTTCGCGTTTTCGCTCAAATTTTTTGCCTGTTCGCAAGTTCTGGTGCAAACTGAACCGGGGGGAATTCAGACCATCCCTACTTTTTCCATAATAACTCTTGCAGGGGTGAATTTCCCTTTCTAGGGGTATTTCCTCTCACTTCCTGTTGTCTCCCTCCATTTGTAAGTAAGAGTCGTTTGTAAGTCGGATTTTTGTAACTAGGGGACCACCTGTATTCTCAAATGTTTCTAGAATTGTAGCAATTGCTGTGATATTTATGCTAATTAAGTAACAGTGTAGTGAAGTGTTAGGCCTTTTTCACACCATGTGCAGAGACGTCAGTTTTTCTGTACTAATTCTGCAAGGGCTCAAAGAAATCAATTGTTCTGTATGTGCTCTGCTCACACCACAACACCGGCATGACATGCAGAATTTTCTGCAACGTGTATGCATTTGCAGAAAAAAAACTGACGTGACATAAGCATTGTGGTGTGAACAAGACACATAAAATACGCACATGAAAACGGATGTCTGTGTGCATAAAAACTCACTGAAACGCACATGAAAACTCATGTATTTGCAAGTGAAATCTGTTTTTACGCATGTATGGTGTGAATGAGGCCTTATATGAGCCCTACCACTGATCCTGCACTGTTCTGACTGCAGCACCACTCTCCCCTATTCCTGAGAGAAGTGGGAGCCATAGGCTCCTGCTGCTGTCAGTCAAACTCCTGTGAGGAGGATTCAGTGGAGTGGATTTCCATTGCTGTGCGTGTCTATCGACGCATACAGCCAGGTTCAGGAGTGCTCCTGAACAGGTGCACCCTTAGCACCTGGCTTGCTGATGGAGCACTTAGAAGAAGAAGCGGACAGCATTGGTGGGTGACTGCCAATATCGTTGCACAGAGCAGGTAAGTATTATATACACTTATTATTATAATCCTTTTATATCACTTTAAACATTTAGGCCTCTTGCACACAGGACGTTAAAAAAATGTTCTAAAAACTTCAGTAGCTTTGCAGTGAAATTTTCAGGATTTATCAGCGTTTTGCACTAGCGTTTTTGAGTAGTAACGTTTTTTTTTTTTTTGTTTTTTTTTCAATGGACCAAAAACATCCAAAAACGCATTTTTTGTAAGTTTTTGAGCGTTCTTGAGCAGTAGCATTTTTTTTTCCCCTCAGTGGATCTAAAACGTCCAAAAACGTTAGTGAGCTGCGTATTTGTAAGTTTTTGAGCGTTAGAGCGTTTTTACAGCTGAAAACCGTCTCTCAGAACCCTCTGGTCTTGGGGTTTTTTTTTACAGCTGAAAAACGTCACTGCCCAAAACAGTTGATAACAGCCTATGTGTGCATGAACACATAGGATAACATGATGGAGAGTTTATTGACTGTAGAAAAAAACGTCTGCAGCTAAAAACAGTAGTTGTAAAACAGTCAAAAACATCCAGTGTTCATGAGGCCTTATAGTTTTAGTTCAGCTTTCAATATTCCTATCATTTTAGTGAACTAGTAAAAGGTTGTCTACACTCTACAGGACCACTCGCCAGTTCACTAAATGCACAATGACATCACTTTTCCGATTGGGAAAGTACTTTACTTCTTTATTAGGATGGGACCTCATGGGAAATATGCTGCTTACTTATACAGCCAATAAATTCACAGAGATTTCTATCCCATAACTCCCTGCTTCTGGATACTCGTTGAAGTCTGCTGGTAGACTGGAGATTAGTAGCCTCGATTCCCCGATTTGGAGTGGATCCATGCAGAGCTGCACCAGATTTCGCACTCTCCAGTTTTAGTAAATAAACCTCATGCTGCTCTTTCTGTTTATAATCGCTGAACTAAAGTTCAAATAAGGGAAAGTTCCAACTTTGGAAGGACATAAAAGCACTTCACTGGGGTGCTAGATCTCAAGAAGTTATTTTATGATTTACATGATTGTAAGATACAGGTTTATGATAAACTGCTAAATATCCTATTGGACTGCAAAGTGGGACAATATTTAGGAATATGTTATTTCCTGTAATTAGTAACAAATCTTTTTTGATACCTTCCACCACAAGCCATATCGCATGGCTTAATCTGTGGACCTCTCTAGGTTAATTTGCTTTTCTTTGAATTTTGACAACAGCGTTTTGGAAGCCACATATTATGCACTGTTGGAGGATGCTATTTGCCTATATACAGTATCTCACAAAAGTGAGTACACCCCTCACATTTTTGTAAATATTTTATTATATCTTTTCATGTGACAACACTCAAGAAATGACACTTTGCTACAATGTAAAGTAGTGAGCGTACAGCTAGTATTACAGTGTAAATTTGCTGTCCCCTCAAAATAACTCAACACACAGCCATTAATGTCTAAACTGCTGGCAACAAAAGTGAGTACACCCCTAAGTGAAAATGTCCAAACTGGGCCCAATTAGCCATTTTCCCTCCCTGATGCCTTGTGACTCGTTAGTGTTACAAGGTCTCAGGTGTGAATGGGGAGCAGGTGTGTTAAATTTGGTGTTATCGCTCTCACTCTCTCATACTGGTCACATGGCACTACATGGCAAAGAACTCTCTGAGGATCTGAAAAAAAAGAATTATTGCTCTACATAAAGATGGCTAGGCTATAAGAAGATTGCCAAGACCCTGAAACTGAGCTGCAGCACAGTGGCCAAGACCATATACGTTTTAACAGGACAGGTCCCACTCAGAACAGGCCTCACCATGGTCAACCAAAGAGGTTGAGTGCACATGCTCAGCGTCATATCCAGAGGTTGTCTTTGGGAAATAGACATATGAGTGCTGCCAGCATTGCTGCAGAGGTTGAAGGGGTGGGGGGTCAGCCTGTCAGTGCTCAGACCATATGCCGCACACTGCTGTCATCTCAGAAGGAAGACTCTTCTAAAGATGATGCACAAGAAAGCCCGCAAACAGTTTGCTGAAGACAAGCAGACTAAGGACATGGATTACTGGAACCACGTCCTGTGGTCTGAAGAGACCAAGATAAACTTATTTGGTTCAGATGGTATCATCTGAACCGTGTTTGGCAGCAACTGGGTGAGGATGACAAAGACAAGTGTGTGATGCCTACAGTCAAGCATGGTGGTGGGAGTGTCATGGTTTGGGGCTGCATGAGTGCTGCCGGCACTGGGATGCTACAGTTCATTGAGGGAACCGTGAATGTCAACATGCACGGTGACATACTGAAGCAGAGCATGATCCCCTCCCTTTGGAGAATGAGGCGCAGGGCAGTATTCCAACATGATAACGACCCCAAACACACATCCAAGACAACCACTGCCTTGCTAAAGAAGCTGAGGGTAAAGGTGATGAACTGGCCAAGCATGTCTTCAGACCTAAACCCTATTGAGCATCCGTGTGGCACCCTCAAATGGAGGGTGGAGGAGCGCAAGGTCTCTAACATCCACCAGCTCCATGATGTAGTCAGGGAGGAGTGGAAGAGGACTCCAGTGGTAACCTGTGAAGCTCTGGTGAACTCCATGTCCAAGAGGGTTAAGGCAGTGCTGGAAAATAATGGTGGCCACACAAAATATTGACACTTTGGGCCCAACTGGGACATTTTCACTTAGGGATGTACTCACTTTTGTTGCCTGCAGTTTAGACATTAATATGTGTTGAGTTATTTTGAGGGGACAGCAAATTTACACTATTATACAAGCTGTACACTCACTACTTTACATTGTAGCAAAGTGTCATTTCTTCAGTGTTGTCACATGAAAAGATAGAATAAAATATTTACAAAAATGTGAGGGTGTACTCACTTTTGTGAGATACTGTATGTATTTTGCCTCAGCCAGCTACGCTCTGCCAAGTAGACTAAAATGAGGATATTTTTTCAGGGGGGGGGGGTGGGAAGACGTGTAGATGGTCAAGCTTCAAGTATATTTTGATTCTAAAATGAATATATGTGTTTTCTAAAACTATAAACATGCCTGAAAAATTCCTAACAGAGCATCTCTTAAACAAAGTTTGCAAAGAAAGGATATTTACGTTTTTGGGACATTTTCTAATGGAAGACTTGCAAATAATGAATTAAGAGATCATCTGGCGGCCTGGAATCTACTAACTGAACTCTGATAAAGGCTCTAACATGATCACACTAATAAACAAAGTAGATGGGACCCAAACTGTGACACTATTCCACCAAAAGTAGGGCCAGGTGACCTCCACACATTTTTGCAGCACTTGTTGAGCTGATGGTGACCACAAAAATTTGAATCTGATGAAAGGTTCAGCTTTACGAAATGTCATGTTGCATTCTGTACATCTAAAATAAAGGGACACTTCTCGTGAAAAATTGAGATTGATCGATTGAACTCCAGTATCCTTTCTAGGATCATTTAAAACCTTACCATACACAGGAATGACATGCTGAGGCTCCTGGCGTGCCTGAAAAATGACATGATAATGGGCATTGAGTCTTCATCGTCATTCTGCTCCGGTATTGACAACCTACTTTACCAGAGTCTGCTGGAGAGTACAATTCTGCTTCTAGTATATCTTTTTAAAGATATGATATTTTCTATGTATAAAAACAGTAAACTTTTTATGACCACATGAGTGCTTTAGAAGTTTCTCCACTCTTTTCCGCAACCTGATCGCTATCTACTATATTATGCAAAGTAAGTGGAGAAACCATTTAAGGAAGCTATACAGCTCATTTGTTGGAAATGTTTGCTAATATGACTAAAAGTTAAAAGAATATCATAATTACATAACATAAAATTTAACATTCATTTTGCTACTTCCCTTTGTAACCAGAACAAACAAAAAGGGAGCGGACAACCCTCTAATGTTTCAAAGTTATGATCACAATAGCAAAACTGAATTGGGTAGAGAATATTTAAAATACTATTGATAAAAGTGTACTAACATAACAGAAGTTTGTTCTTTATTTTAATTTAATGATGCTAGTTGCTAATTGCAGGTCTTTGCAAATTAGTAGGAAAGCAATCACTCTTGTTTCTTAATTTCATACTTTTTTCATTATTGTTTTGTTTTTGATTATTGTTTCTGATTATTGGACTACATTTTTAGAAAGTCTTAACAGACTGAGGTTATCTACAAAGAAGATATCACAAGAGCAGAATTGGTTGAATAGAAAGGGAGTAAAGCCCCGTACACACGGTTCGACGATCGCACGTACGATTGCGTCGAATCGTATGTTGGCTGTTGTATGCAGCATACTGACTGCACTACACATCGTACGGCCGGGGAAAGAACGTTCAGGTGATTGTAATTAGCATCCAGCCATTCCTGACTTTGGGCATGCGTGTTTTGCACAATACAACTTTGTTGTACCAACTGCTCTGTACACACGATACAACGGTCGTATGAGAGCTTGTTGGTACGACCAAGTTTTCTAGTCTGCTCATACAACTCCCTTGTACGACCGTCGTATGTTCGACTGTTCAAATCGCGCATACGAACGATCGATATCGCATACAACGGTCGTGAGTACGACCTGTTGTATGCGATCGTCGAACCGTGTGTATGGGGCTTTAGTTTCAGTCTGGATACAAGCCTGGAATCCTTAATTTAACTTCAAAAGCAAATCCCTCTATGCCAACTCTTTTTTGGAGGGCTGGGTAGAGAGAGAGGATAACATTTTTACATTTCACTCTTGGTATGAATTTATGCAGATCATGTATGCAGAATATGTGCTCTGTTGTATGCTTGAGATCTATACAAAATCCATTTCACAATTGAGGGGAATTAATAAAAAACAAAACATTTGAGACAAACTTTGTCTCAAGTTTGTCTCAAAAGCCAATCTGCTTTTACATTTTCATTTTCTATGGTAGGTACAAAAAATGTAAGATAGAACTCGTCTCAGACACTTATTATTCATTCCCACCACAGTAGAGGAAATGGTCTGAATAGCCAAGTATCAAGATCTAGAGAATATATTGTGTCAGGCAGCAAACATAAGCATGTATCACACCAAAAGTGCATAATCATAAGGCTGATATATTTGCCTGAGTCACAGTAAACCCAATTTTTTAGCATGTGGTTGCCATTTCAACTACTTTCTATTTTACCTCTTCTGTTTACATGTTTTTTTCTCTTGGACACCAAACTGCCCTGACTGGCCTTCTTGAGTAATTATAAGGTAAGGCTGTCAGCAGCCACAAAAACAACTACCACCCATTATAAATAGATAAATATAACGAAAATGTGAATATTCCAAAAACCAATACATCCGTTTAGGGTGGTAGCAGTGTTTTGGATTGCCTATTGCCTTCTTACACTATATCTCCCAGACATAAGACCCTTTGCTATACTGTGGATCCTAAACCACATGTGAAATTTCCTAATTCCCAGAGTTAAGCTCTGAACAGCATATGTTGCCTATTCACAGTCTTCACTATTTCTGCCATCATTGGCACCAAAATGTCAATACAGACTTTGCATCCCTCTACTTTCCATATTATTCAAAGCAGCAGGAAGAGGCCATGGGGCTATAGGACAAAGGCTACCTTGCATCTCATGTCACCCCTAGAGCCTTTTGCCTTAAGTGAACCTAGCATCAGAAATATCTGTTCATGAAAATGCATGTTACCAATATGGAAATGTAACACTTCTAGGTATAGTTTACAGCTCACAAAGTGCTTCCTTTAACAATGCCTTCATCTGTTTTCAGACATTATCCAGGGTCATAACCAGGTACATCCTGATGACTGTGCAGTTCTTGGCTGTGTTCAGAATATCTGGAACAGATCACCCCCTACTGCATCCTTTCACCTTGTTAAGCCCTGTACACACAGGCCCAAAATCATCCGATTCAACAGAAACCAGCCGACTTTCGATCCATGTGTGCAACTATCTGTTCTACAGAAGTTGGTCTAATGGCCAGCTTATATCAAACTGAAATGCTGGAAAATCATCATTTGAGCAGTTCTTGCTGATCAATGTATTCTAGAGCGTATTGTCATATTACATTGCCTCAGCAGAAAAGAACCTTACATCAACATTGCTTGTGTTGATCTGTCAGTTTTTATTTTTGTTCAACCCGCTGGTTGAATGAAAAAAAAAAATTAAATTGTGTACCCAGCTTAAATGGCTACAGTGTTGTAGTCTAATCACTGGGTTAGAAGAGACTGAGGGAGTGCTTCCTCCTGCATGTAGCAAATTGAGAATATTATTCTAGGAGAAAGTCACTGAACTAGAGCTCAAAAATGGCTTTTTAATAGTAATTGAAGATTGAATGGAACAATAAACTGTTACTGGAGTAGCAGGGCCTGTCTGATTGCATGCAAATTGAAATTATTGTTCAGAAAAGCTCTCACATTACATGGTTTTGCTAAGTCTAACGAAGCTTGTACAAACATTGTAAAATCAGATTGTAACATGTATTGCTATCTAGAGTCTCATGAACCACCTTCTGCTTTGGTGGGAGATTGCCCTGCTGGAGACAACAACTTGGCCTATGGCAATCAATGGTGCAATGCTGACCTGTCATGTTAGATTCTCAAATTATTATTAGCAGACTACAACAGGTATAAGCAATACAAAATGAAGAGGACCGCACTTCGGAATCCAAGGCAAAAAATGTTGATTTATTGTGGACCCATGACACAGTTAACAGTCAGGCAGACAGAACATCAAGCTGTGAAAGGGTTAACAGAGGTCCACTTAGTCGGGCCAACCCTCCTCCCCTCTTGAGTTACAACAGGTATAAAGCTGAGCCAGAATGTTTATGACTAGTAGAAGATGCAGTCAGTAACTCAGGGAGAGGAATCTCCCCAATATGGGGCCTTAAAGTGATTTGCCAGTCTCTTTTTTTTTTGTCTATAAAAATAACAAACATGTTATACTTAACTGCTCTGTTGCAGTGTTTTTTCACAAGGCAGCCCAGATCCTCCTCTTCATGGGTCCCTCTTTGGTGATCCTGGACCCTTCCTTTTGTTGAGTGCCTCCACAGCAAGCAGCTTGCTCTGGGGGCACCCGAGCCGAGCCGCAGCTCCCTGTGTTCATTCAGACATGGAGCCCCGGTTCTGCCCCGTCCCCTCTCTCTCCTGATTAGCGGACTTTGAGTGACAGCATCGGGAGCTAATGGCGCCACTGCTGTGTCTCAGCCAATCAGGAGGGAGAGTCTTGGACGGCCTGGACAGAGATGTGGCTCAGGTAAGTATTAGGGAGTGCTGGGGCGGTTGCTGCACAGAGAAGGCTTTTTATCTTAGATAAAAACCTTCTGCCTTTACAACCACTTAAAGTCAAGAAGGTATAGAATGACATATCCATAAGGCTGGGTTCACACTTGTCCAACAAATGGACCGACATTGTGAGCACAAGTCGCATGATGTCACCAAATCAATGTTTCCCTATGAGAGCCACCTTGACTGGTCCGACACAAGTCGGTCCGACTTTGAAAAAGGTTCCTGTACTACATTGATTTGACTTTGATCCTACTTTAGCCCATTGAATATTATTGAAGTCGGATCAAAGTTGGATCATTGTCTTAACTGATCCGACTTTGGCATGCGACTTGTGCTCCAAGGATCTTGAAGGGGAAATCCAAAAAAGAAAACGGCATGGGTTCCCCCTCCAAGAGAATACCAGGCCCTTCAGTCTGGTATGGATTTTAAGGGGACTCCCACACCAAAAATACGGCATGGGGTCCCCCCAAAATCCATACCAGACCCTTATCTGAGCATGCAGCCCAGCAGGTCAGGAAAGGGGAGGGAGATGAGCAAGCACCCCCCCTCCTGAACTATACCAGGCTGCGTGCCCTCAACATAGGGGTGGGATACCTTGTCCCCATGTTGATGATGACAAGGGCCTCTTCCCAACAACCGTGGCCAGTGGTTGTCGGAGTTTGTGGGGGGGGCTTATTGGAATCTGGAAGCCCCCTTTAAAAAGGGGGCCCCCAGATCCCAACCCCCCACACTATGTGAATGAGTATGGGGTACATTGTACCCTACCCATTCGCCTATAAAAAAGTGAAAAAAAAACACAGTACACAGATTTTTAAAATATTTTATTAAGGCAGCTCCGGCGTCTCATCTGATTTCTTCTCTCCGCTCCGGCTCTTCTCCCTTATCAGAGGATGTCTTCTCCCTCTTCTGCCGGTTCTTCTCCGCTCTGCGCTGTCTTCTCCCTCTTCTGCCAGGTCTTCTCCCTCTGTTCTTCCTTCAATGTTGACTCGACGCTCTCTCCCGCACTATTGCTGGGTCCGCACTGTGCCCTTACTTATATTGGCATGGGGCCTTGACATACCTCGGGTGGTGAGGTCACAAGGGCGAGGGGCCTCCAGATGATGTCAGCGGATGGCCCCTCCCATGCCAATATAAGTAGTACCGTTGTGGGGACACATGTCGCAGAGCAAACTAGGATGAAAGTCGGATCATTGTCGTGTAGGACAAGTGTGAACTCTGCCTAAGGGGTGAATGCTATAGGTATGGTCCTGAGTTTGTGTATTTCCCATGTGCATAACATGCATATAATACAGAATACAAGGCCTGCTTGGATAATGTAACAATGTGAATGTACTAGTAGCGTGTTGTACCAAGCCATCAAATAATGCAGAAAATGTACCTTTCATTGGCTAGCTTGAAGCAAGCTTTCCAAAAACACTTAGATCCCTTTGTCAGGCTTTATAGATTTCCCTGAAGCTTGCATCTTTGATAACCCAAGCTAGCCAATAAAATCTATCACTTAATGCTCAACCTCCTGCAATTTGAATGTCTAAAAATATATTACAGTCAAAAGAAATTATTTTTATGGCTTATAAGATGGAAACATACTTTTAAAAAAATGCAGTTTTCTTGTGATAACATTCAAAGATGTCAAAAGGCAGAAGGCCATGTTATTGCCATAGAGTACATGTGAAGTTGCGCAGTGGAAGTAGAAAATGAGAAGTGTGTAAACTCTGGGAGAGAAGTGTAATCTCAGATAAGCAGCCAGGCAGTTAGAAAATATATTATCTTGAAGAGAAATTCCGTTTTTTGTTTCCATCTTGATAACATCAGGTTGGACAGAACGTGTGATCAAACAGAAGAGCTCGGGACACTCTAGGCATGATACTTTCTCCAACTGTACAGCAGTATTAAAAAAAAATCTATAAAGTCAGTTGTGTGTTTCAGAGCCTTTTATATTCACTTTCTTAAACAGAAGGCCATGAACAATTTTTTTCATAGCAAACTGTTGCCTTGCCCTCCCCAATAGGAATGTATTTATACATTCTCATGATACTCTATTTAGTCGTCAGGATAAAAAAAAAACCTTACTTCTGTGTATAGAGAAGAATTAAACTTTCCACTCTTTCTCTTATGCGACAGCACTGGTGCTTGGTGATTGACCTAATCCTGTCGCATGGACGTAAAAAAAAAAAATAAAATCCTCAGCCCCGTGTAAATTCAGCTAGAGCGAGTGTCATTCAGTGAAATCCATTGTTGCTCTGGTAACACAGGCAAACAGCTGGAGGAATCTAAGACCTAGGGTGGCCATCCCACTACTCTGATAGCTGAGTAGCTGAGTCTTTCGAAGAAGCTGCATGCTATTAGGCTTTGGCTTGGGTGCTCAAATGGCTGCAGATCACTTGCCCAGCTACCTCTGCCTCATCAGCTGTGGCTTCTCTAAGATTCTGACAGAAGGTGCATGTCAGTAAACTCAATAGTTGTGGAAAAGGAGTTAAATGGGCTTGCACCTACATCTGAGCTTGGTAAATAGACACTCAGCTATACTCCCTGCAAATAAATTAATTCAAGTAATTGTAAAGGTAAATAAATAAAAATAAAAATAACAAACATGTCTATACTCACCTGCTCTGTGCAATGGAATTGCACAGAGCGGCCACAAACCTCCTCTATTTGGGTCCCCCACTGATGCTCCTGGGCCCTCCCCTCTGTCCAGTCCCTCCCCCCCTCTGTCCAGTGACCTTGAACACGAGCCCCATTGTGACAGACAGCAGGACTCGGCACTGCCCACCGCTCCCTCGTCACTGGCTTTGATTAACAGAACTGGGAGCCAATGGCTCCTGGTGCCTCGGCAAAGCTAGCGAGACCCAGAAGTGAGGGGAGAGAAGAGCTTCAGATGTGTGTGGCGATGGATAGAATGAGGGCTCAGGTATGTAAAATGGGATGGTGAGGGGGGATGCTGACACCTAAACATTTTTTACCTTAATGCAAGGAATGCATTAAGCTAAAAAAATGTTTAGGCTCTACAACCACATTAATACTTGCTTTTGCTAGATCTGTGGCAATAATCTTTGCCCTCTGGAAAAAAGTGGCTGAAAAATCTTGCCAGTTTTGTGGTCTCCCACTGATCAGTGTGGTCTCATCTATCAGCCCCAATGTCACTATAGGATACAGCGGACAGCAGTGGACCAGGCATCCCATGCAACTGGAAGTGAATATTCTTTATCTGCTGTAGCCCTTCAAGAGAGTAAAGATTGGTGGTGCTGAAAGAGGGACATGTAATTATTAATCCTTTTCATCAAAATGAGTCCTATTATTTCCTTGAATGGGCAAATCACAGATTTCGCTTTAGCTGCTAAATGTTGATGTGTTTTAAGTGCATTTTTGTAAGGCAACTTCACGCGTTTTTAAGGCATTTTTCAGCTGATGTGCTTTTTCGTAGAAGGAGGAGGCTGGATTTTATACATAAAACTCTTCCAAAAATACATGTACAGTTTACAGTACATGCAGTTTGCATGCGCACCTGTTGAATGCTATAGGACAAAAAACGAGCTGCAACTGCACCAAAGAAGCGCCTGCACCTTTTCAAAAACACGCTGCGCTGCATTGATGCGAATTGGCACCATAATAATGTAATTTCTACTGTCATGCAATGCACTGCAAGTGCAAATGCAGGAGAAAATGTCCTAGTGTGAACAGGGCTTAGGGCAGTGGTTGTTTTTTGTCTCTCTAAACTTCTATGAAAGCAAATAACTGGGAAAAAGAAGATATATGCCATATTAGCATTCAAGTTCAAATCTACAAAAAAAAAACATTAACCAGAATATTGATGAGTAAAATGGTGTATTGCAGCTTTTGTTTGCTCTCTTGAATATATACATGCCTGATTTGTTCATGCCACAAAGAATCATACAATTCATTAATCAACATTGCCTGGATTCTTACATAGTAATTTTCTTCGCAGATCAGATACATCTACTGTATATTGAAATGTTTGTAAGAATAAGAAAGTGATGAAATGGCAATTCACCTGCTTTGGCCTAGCTAAAGCCTGGTACACACTATTTATTTTTTCCTGGTTTGAACAAAAAAAAAACTGTCAGCTCCAGTCGGAGCCGCTATACTATGATTTAGTATAGTGATCTCCCCCTGCTGAGCTATTGTATTCTGACATGGGGGTGCCCCTGCCACAACACTCCAATCGGCGCTCTCTGCCATTGGTTGAGAGAACCGATCGGGAGTCAGTCGGCTACTGTTTTTCCAGCATGCACGTCCGACAGAAGTTGGCCAAATAGACAGACCGACATACACATGGGCAGAATGTCGGCCATTTTTTTTTAACCACCAAATGTCTCCTGACATTTGGCCCTTGTACCCTGCTTTAAACTAGAATTTTTGTTTGTAGAGTGCTCTTATATCTAAACTGATAACATATTCTAATGCCAATTAGTTAAAGAGCATCTAAACCCAAGGACAAAATTGTTATATATTGCAGCTTACCAGTTCTTAGATGAGGTTGCTGCATTCGTTTTCTTTTTTTTTAGGCTTCTTCCCCTTTATTTACACCAGGTGATCCTGCCAGTAGCACACTTGCTATCCTAGGGTGGCAATGCTTACTAACTGTACTGGATCAATAGACGAGCAGTGATGTCATGCTAGGAGAGGAATTGTGCTAGAACTACTGAACACTTCCAGCTCTGTAATATATCTAAGAGGGGGGTAGTCTGTATTCTGTAATCCACAGACAGAAATGGTGCTCACTTATAAGAATCCAGCAGAAGCACAGAGCATAGGAAATTAGTAGCTCCCTGGATTGCTGGCAGAAACAGCAAGTCGTTTCTTAAAAGATTTTGAAAAGATTTTAAAGCCATTTTCTTGTGCGGAGACATTGATCATTCCCTTGCATGTGTAAGTGCATTCCCAGTCCTCTTCTGTGAGGTCTAAAGATAGCTCTTGTTCCCATTTGTGACAGGCTGTATTGGATTTGAGGCTGTGGTCAGAAAACAGGATGGTGTAGATGTCTGAGATTAAATGTCTTTGAGGTTCTTTCCATGTACATAATGCTTCAAATAGTGTGAGTGGTCGAGACCAATCCAAGCGGAGTTTGGGATTTCCCAAAAAATGTTGAATTTGAGCGTAGGCCCAGAAGGGGAAAGATTGTCTCGACGTAAGCTTGGATAATGAAGAGAAGGTTAGGAATCTCCCCTTGGAGAAGAAATGTTCTGCTCGGATGGTTGAATGGGGCCAAATGTTGGAGAGGAAAAAGTCCGATAAGCCTAGGGTGAAATCTAGATTGTGGCGTATAGGGGTTAATGGGCCTGGCGAGGAGGAAATCTTACATTTTTTACATGCCATTCTAAAAATGTGTAGTGTGAAGCCTATTAAGGAGTGTGATTTACAGGCTAATGGAATGTGGCATGGAACTATCCAGGGGAGTTGGTGTAAAGGTACTGGAGAGATAGTGTGTTCGAGTTGGACCCATGCTTTGACCTGGGAGTGGATATTCCAGTCTAAGACCCGTGTCAGTTGACATGACCATTGGTATTTGATTATATCTGGAAAGCCAATGCCTCCCTTCATTTGGGGTATTGTTAAGCTTTCAAAATGTAATCTCGGGCGTGATTTGCCTCATATAAACTCTGTGCAGGCTTTTCGATAGGATGAAAAGAAGGTCTGCGGTAATCTAATTTCCATTACATATAACAATCTGGGCAGGATATTCATTTTGACGACCGCTGCTCGGTCAAACCAAGAAAAAAAATTTTGCATAGAGGTCGGAGAATCAGCAAATATTTTTGCACTTATGGAACAGATATAAGAAAATCCTTTCAATGGTATATTCAACGGATTAAAAAGAAGTAAATAGAGGAAGTTCATTGCTGGTGTTTAAATATACTTTAAAAAATCATTTTTGTGGGGAAAAAAAGCAAAGTTTTTTGCTGCCTGTACTAGCCAACTTCCTTGATTTGTTTTTTCTAAAATTGACACAAGATGATTAATTTTTGTGTTTGCTAATTATTATTATTATTATTATTACTATTAATATTTTTACTATTATTGCTTTTTGTCATACACATTGCAAAGAACTGAACAATTAGGAGTGGAGTGTAACCATTCATGTATGACAGTCAGTGGTGTGGGCAAACACTGGCAAACCATAACTCACACTGACTCTCTTAAAAAAAAAAAAATAGGGCAGCCACAGAAGATAAATCATTCTGTATCACTTTTAGATGCAATTTGCTTCCCTTTAGATTCAGAAACAGAGCCAGAATTGTTAAAGAGACCCTGCCACTAACTTTAAAAAAATGCAGGTTAAAGCTCAAAAAAATGTATTTTAAATGTGTACTTGCTTTTTTTCCTTTTCATAAATTGAGTTTAAAACACTTGCAATATATCTTTAAAGCAGAGTTCCACTTGGTTTTGTGTTTATTAAAAGTCAGCAGCTACACAAAGTGTAGCTGCTGACTTTTAATAAACACACACTCATCTGTACCATGATCCAGCGATGTGGCGCCCGAACCCTCAGTTCTCTCCAGCACCGGCATCAGTGGCGGCTGGTAAAGTTTTAGGATGGGGGGTGTCAGGCCCCGCCCTTCCTTTTTGACCCCTCCTACTTCTAATAAGTCCCGCCCCTTATAGAATCCACCCACTCTATCCCCTGTATTCCACATATTGTGTCAGAAGTACACAGGTCAGCATCACAGGACACAGTATACAGCTCAGCATCACAGGACACAGTACACAGCTCAGCATCACAGGACACAGTACACAGCTCAGCATCACAGGACACAGTACACAGCTCATATATGACACAGGACACTACGACTCGACATATGACACAGGACACTACGACTC
>BLSH010528207.1:219802-239944 GCA_018402905.1 Glandirana rugosa
ATCTCAATCCAATTGAAAATCTTTGGGGGGAGCTGAAAACTGCCATTGGAGAAAGGAACCCTGCAAATGTTCAAGAGCTTGAGCATATTGCAAAGGAAGTGTGGGAGAAAATGCCACCCGAGAAGTGCAAGAAGCTTATCGATGGATATAAGAAACGTTTGGAGGCTGTCATCGCTGCCAAAGGGTGTGCAACCAAATATTAAGGAGGGGTGCCAATATTAGTGCACATGCTGGTTTTCTGTTTTTTCTTTATAATTACAATATCTATGTTGAAATAACAATTGTCTTTGTTAAATTACTTTGGACCTCCAATTAAAAGATCCTGCTGATATAAATTTGGTACATTTCCATTTATTTCTGAAGACATTCACTCAGTTATGCAAAACATGAAGGGGTGCCAATAATGGTGAGCAGGACTGTACATACATACATACACACACACACACACACACACTTGTGTTCCAGTGAAGTCAATCGCCACTTGCCAACTGTATGGAGTATCGGCTCATGGCTCTGCACAGGCTACTATAATTTTGAAAAAAAAATAGAAAACAGGCTACACCAACAACTTCTGTTTAATCAGTTGTGGCACTTTATTTGGTTTGAATACAATATTTTAGAAGCGTTCTATTAATAAGTGATGTTTAAAATTAAACTACTTTACTGAGAACTGAAAGAAAAATAATGGAACCTACTGATTGGAGAAGACAGATAATCTCATGAGAGAGCGCTACTACTTTATGTGCCAATCTCAGCTCTGACCAAGTTGTATTACATTGGGAATAAACTGAGGCCATGGGGATTTGAATTAAAAACTGGTGACACAACCTCACACTTTTAGGTGGGTAAAACAATTTACAAATATATTTTTCAACTTAAGCCATATGCACATAATGACACTTCACATGGTCATTTGGCTTTAGTGAAAAAAATATTTTGCAGAAAATTGCATCATGAGTAAGTGTATGAATAGCTACATACAGGTAGCCTGAACAAACAATTACAGGCGGACAGCAGGTATCTGCCAGTGTTCAGAAGCAATCACACAGTGGCCAGACAGAGATAGCTTCCGGGAGCAAGCAGCTTGCATCCAGGGACGATCATCTGTCCCTAACCATGGGTGACTGCTCCCTGTGTGATTTCTTCCTAACACCAGCAGACAGCTGCAACCACTGTCAGCCTGTCATTGCTTTCTACAGGCTGCACGGCTGTGGCTGCCCACTAGGGTTACCGCCTCATCCCTTTAAAACCAAACACACATTAATGACAGTGTCATGAACCCATAGTAGCATTCATGTCCTGTCTGTTCTGTTACCTCTTTGGTTGTGTCAGCCTAGAGGCCGTGCACATCACCACCTGTGGGCTAAGTATTCTCCCCTCAGTGAACTCCACGCCAGTCTCCAATTAAGGAAACACCATTTAAGACCATGTGCTGCAAAGCCTCTTTGCCGATCATTGTTGTGTATGTTTGGCATTGTGTGTGGTTGTTCTGACTATCCCTGCCTGCCTGATACCCCGACCTTCGGCTTGTTCTCTGTTTCTCCTATCTGCTTAATACCCCGACCTTGGCATGCTCTCCTGTCTGCCCTTGTCTGCTTGTGGCCCTGACCTTTGGCAAGGCCGCTGACTATCTTTGCTGTTCCTGCGCTGCTGCTTCCTCTCTTGCACCTGTAGTCAGCTGAGCCAGACCTAAGGGACTCCGGGGACCGCGACCTGGATCCAGTTGCAGCCAAATCCATCCACACCACCAGAGGCTCTGGCGAATACCTACTGGTTCTTAGACTCCGTGCCCTGGGGAAACTGATGCACTAGCTCCCTGTGTTTCAGTGTCAGTGCTCCAGGGGCTCCTCTTCCCGTACCAGTCAGAGCACATTAGCAGCAGTCAGCTATAGGTCCACAACCTTAGCGGTGCGCTTCGCAACCTTATCGGTGCGCTTCACACTTCAGTGGTGCGATTCGCACCCCAGCGGTGCACATCTGTCACCTGACCCCATGTGTCCTGACACACAGGTTCTGTGGTTGATTAAGGTGGTAATTAAACTCAACAAAAGTGGTGTGAAGAACACAAAAGAACCCCGTTAGAGACTCAGCAATTGATTAAAAATTTAGAAGTTTATTAGATATACATTAAAAGCCAATAACAAAAAAAGGGCCACCACCAAAGATACAGGAATAAAAAGTGACAACGTTGTCAGTTAAAAGAGGGGGACCCACTCAGCCGGCTGCATAAGCCGTACTTCCCCACTCACATCACGCATATAACTTACATATGCCAAGTAGACCTAAGTACTGGAGACCTGCTTACACAGAATGTGAATAATGAGAGTAACCAATTGGCCATAGAAGGATCCTGGGAACTATGCCCATCAATGGACCCCAGTCGATGGCACCTAATGGTGCTAGTGACTATTGCTGAAGTCTACTAAATGTCTCATAGTCCATGTAATAGCCCACTTGACAGCTGCAGAGTAAACGGTTAATGTCAGGAATGTTGTCACTTATGATGGAAAGGACCCTCAAGGGTGACAGTCCTGTGCAGCGGGACATGTCTGATACGTAATGCAGACCACAACGGTCACAGAGTCAGTGAGTCAGCCCAATTAGCATAAATCAAGTAAGGGCTGTGTGTCAGACGTCGGCTTATAGCCAGTTACCCACTATGTGACATTGTCCCCTTCATGCAGATAGGATAAATTCAGCAGTAACAGTGGTGTTTTACCAATCTTTGCCAGCATGTCCCGGCCTCCGGTTCAACCCATCGGTCTCTACTCCTCGTACGATCCCAAGGATGGGACTCCTGGTGGAGCTTTCGCTCCGTCACACGCTGGTGTGGTGGGTGTTGCCGTCCGGGCTGTTCTAGTCATGTGGGCATTCAGACCGGGGTCACGTGAAGGGGGGGTGTTCGGCCGCGGCGCCCCCAGGGAGTGGGATGACACAAAACTCTGACACGTTTCGTCCGCCAATCGTGGACTTTCTCAATTCTTTCATTCTTTTTGTTTAAGTGGTAATTAAACTCACTTGGTGCCTTATCTGCATTAAATTAGCCTCAGAACCTGTGTAATTCATATGTGTTTGGTTTTAAAGGGATGAGGTGGCAACCCTACTGCTTGCACACACCCCGTCTTTCAGCTGCAATTTTCCACAACATATTGGCTGCACCACATAAGGGACACCAAGTTGTACTGAAAAAAATTGGACAGCTTCTGTGCCAAGGATTTCACTTGTGTTCCACCATCATCACCTTCATTGTTTATGGTTATGTCACCAGCCAGCTTGAAAAAAAAAAAATCCACAGCTGATCCAGAGGAAGGAGAAAAAAATATATAAATTGCATTTCAGTTTGCTTAACAGGAAAGAATGATCTCTTGATCCCTAACAACCACCAAATCAATATTCTGCAAGGTTACTTCTTATAAAGATTAGTGTATATCTTGTGTAACGCATACAGTCTATTTTAGACACAATCTTTTTTTGTTTAAACTTTTACTGTAAAGAACCCTGTGTGTGAAGGTTAAACCTGTAATGGTGACTTCAAAGTGAAGAATTTTCCTCTGTTTACTATATGGACCTTTCATACAAAAGGTGAAACAAGGGGTTTGATTTACTAAAACTGGAGAGTGCAAACTTTGGTGCAGCTTACAGTTTTTTTTCTTTTTTGGTCAAAGCCTAATTGAACAAACTGAAGTTAGAAGCGGATTGGCTACCATGCACATCTGCACCAGATTCTGCACTCACCAGTTTTAGTAAATAAATCCCAATGTGTCCGTCTGTCAATACTTTCTGGTACTTAAAAAGCATCAGCCGGGGGCGTGGTCTGCCAGCACCAGAGATGGGCACTTCGATTCCGAGCTTGTCAGCCCTGGGAGAGCACCGGATTGCCAAGGGTCAATACCCGCTGACAATCAACAGCCATCCGAGATCCTAAGCACCCGAACACTCCAACCAACTATGTCCCGCAAACAGGGGACCGAATACAGGACACAAAAGCTGACAACCTTCTTCCTCAGGCAGACACCCAAGGTCAGTAACAGCCATAATGGCACCGGCTCAGAAGCGGCGCCCACAGCATATACAGATCTCCCTGATGAGATCCCAGGGGACTATGACTCCTATAACCAATAGAGAAGGGAGCCAATAGTGAGGAACGAAGGAGGCAGGGGAAATTTTACAATGAGACTGAATGAACCATCAGAAAAGTCCATACTAATGTCAAATGGATTGTATAAAGCATCGGCACAGAGGGGCAGCACCCTTGAAAGAGTAAGCAGCTCTAGGGGAAGTAAAAACAAAGAACAAGGTGCGCCAGACCTGAGTGCAGTATGCCAAACAACACATTTTATCAAAAGAA
This sequence comes from Glandirana rugosa, assembly GCA_018402905.1. Lineage (NCBI taxonomy): Eukaryota > Metazoa > Chordata > Amphibia > Anura > Ranidae > Glandirana > Glandirana rugosa. The sequence continues at coordinate 224,151 of BLSH010528207.1, forward strand.
GGTCAAGTGGGTACTCACATGGAGTGTATAAAAACAGGCATGTAAACAATGTTCTCGGACCAAGGTGCTGCGCTGCTTCTCCTCAATGTGACATGAGGGCCATGTCCATGTCCTGGGAACAGGGATGGATGAGACTAGCCAGCCCGCCATCTGCAATCTGTGGTGGTGGCGTAGAAACAGCCATGGAATGCACAGGCGCCGGAAGACCAGAGGAAGCAGAAGTGACATCAGCAATTGGCTTGTCCAATAGGGTGACGCGTCTCAATGCATCTGCACATTTTCCTCTGACCCTTGGCAAACGGTGTATCAACATACTTCTCACTTCTGCCTTCCAAAATATCCAGATTATCCAGTCCTGATCCTCCAATTATTCCAATCCCATCGTGTCGTTGTGCAGGCAGCGGCTCCAAGTCCTCTCCATGGCGGCCTTTTTTATACTCTCCATGTGAGTACCCACCTGACCTTTTAATAAAATTTGTTGTTTGGCCTACTGCACTCAGGTCTGGTGCACCTTGTTCTTTGTTTTTGACTATGACTCTGATCCTCTGCCACCATCTCCCACACATAGAACAGAAGGAAACCACCACACAGGCAGCCCTGCCAAAGCATGCATGAGGAGCTGCAGAAGCCCACACAAATTGAGGCCCAAGCTTTTGATCCCCTACAATCAAACCAGGTCTTACACTCCTCCATGGAACATTCCCTACCACACGACTGAAAAATATGCTCCTTTCACTAAAAAAATCTCTGATGACTGACTTCTCATCCTTGTTTACCAAGATGTCAGCTGACATCGATGCAATAGAGGATAGTGTCTCACATCAAAGAATGGGGGAATGCACCACTACTGTGAACAATCTGATAGACCTCTTTGATGACATAAAGGACAAACAATAATGGATCAGGGGCAAATTGGCAGACTTGGAAGATAGGTCCCGCAGAAATAATATAAAACTGCGAGGAATCCCTGAATCTGTCTGACCGCCAGACCTTCCCAAGTACACCACAGAGCTCAGATTACCAGACGCACTTCAAAGAGACCTTAAAAAAATTGATAGAATCACAGAAAACCAAATCAGCTGGCTGCTTCCATCCCCAGAGATATTCTTATGAGAGTGCATTTCTTCCACACGAAGGAGAAACTCCTCACAGCAGCAAGAAACAGCACCCCACTCCCACATCCATATGATGGGATACAAATATATCCAGATCTGTCAAAGTACACTCTACAATTCAGGCGTCAGCTCAGCCCAGTCACAAAAGGGCTCCACAACCACAAAATTCAGGATTAAGTGGAGATACCCAGCAACACTGCTAATTACAAAAAATGGAGCAGCCCACATGATCACTGACCTCAAGAAAGGAATGCAAGTTGGGGCATTATCTGTAAACTTCCTCTGGAATCCAACCCCCCTAAGGAGCAATGAAAATCCAAAACAGGGCTCAATCCCTAACCAGGCCCAACATACCTCTACAAAAATACGATGTCTCTCCTAGGCTACCAGCTACCGCACCTAGTGCATTTAACAATACTAACTTTCAAACCCCCACAGTGGATTAGTGGAATTTAACTCCTCTCCACTTTCGTTACTATCAACCTGGTAAAATTTCACACAGGATCGGTTTATTACATGTTCTTTGTTTATTTTGCTCAACATTTCTTGTTATAGAAGTATAGTTCTAACCTCCTTATCTGACCGAGTTTACAGGTGACCCACAAGACCACAGTGGATCCCACCAACACCACTCTTCAAGAGAAAAGACCAAAGGACAAACCCGACTCGTTCATCTAAGTCAGTGGTTCTCAACTCCAGTCCTCGGGACTCACCAACAGGCCAGATTTTCAGTATTACCTTGGGGAGATGCAGACTAGAATACTGCAATCACTGAGCAGCAAATGATATCACCTGTGATGCATTTCAGTTATCCTGCAAACCTGGCCTGTTAGTGGGTCCCGAGGACCGGAGTTGAGAACCACTGATCTAAGTGTAAAAAACATACCAAACACCACACTCCTCAAAAGGATATGTCACGAACAGTATTGTCACTCAGCGCTAATGGGCTTAACCACCCAGCAAAAAGACATTCCCTCTGGAAAACAGCCCAAAGCCTCAAATGCAACATAGTATGCATCCATGAGACGCACTTTGACCTAGCGGCTACCCCCACGTTCACAAACAAGCATTTACCCCTCATTTATACAGCCTCTTTCTCAGCCAAAAAAAGAGTATTGATTGCGATCAAAAATACAATGGACTTATAAAACGGATTGCAGACCCTGAAGGGAGATTTCTCATCCTTATCTGCAAAATCAACAAAAACGAATACACAATAGCCAACTTGCATGTGCCTAACACCAAATACACTTCCTGAGAAAACTCCTTCGTACTGTTAAAAACAACCAGCGAGGTCAACTGTTAATCTGCGGAGACTTCAACCTAGACCCAGACAACCACATCAGCAGCAAAACAAAGAATCTCCCTTGAAAAGACATCTCCTCGAACGATCTGTTTGATACATGGCGCTGCTACCATGGTTTGGAGAAGGATTTCACTTATCCCCTCTTCACAGAACCTACTCTAGGATAGACTTATTCCTCACAGATAAATGGCTTTTAGAAAAAATTTGCACAACTGTGATCCGTCCCACGACATGGTTGGACCATGCGCCCGTAACTACCTCTATTACAGGCGACCACCAAATAAAAGATACAACAATGTGGAGAGCAAATAGCTTCATCCTACAGCACCTAAACTATCTTCTAGAAATCTCCACCAAACTATCTACCTACTTTGAACATAATAATGGTTTGGTGCCTGACCATGCCGTGATATGGAATGCACATAAGGCATTTGTTAGAGGTATTATCAAATTAAACACTAAACATAAGAGGACATAAGAGGACCCAGTATCTAGATTCCCTCAGGACCCAAATATCAAATCTTGAACATCATAAAACCAATCCCAATAAATATTTCTCAGCACAACTGATATCCCTAAGGCAAGAGCTAAGAACGCACCTTCAATCTTTTGAATACTACCAAAGAAACATTTAAGCCGCTACATATGCCACCTCCAACAAAGCAGGTAAAACCCTTGCAAACCAAATTAAAGCTAGGAAAACCAAACAAAAAATTGAATACCTATTCCATCCCCACTCAAAGACAAAACTTCTGAACCCCCAAGACATAGCTAATGCATTTAGCACATATTACAGTGATCTGTACAATATCAACATAGACCCCAACACATATCAACTGAATGACTCAGACATAAACCAATTCCTAAGCCAAATCAAACTCCCTACACTCACGGAAGATGAACTACAAGTTCTAAATGAACCCTTCACAGCCCAAGAATTTCAAACAACAACCAATGTCCTCTCAGCAGGCAAAGCACCCGGGCCAGATGGCCTCCAGCGGGAGTATTACAAACAATTTTCCGATATGCTAACACCTCACCTAACAACTCTATTTAACAATGCTGCCTCCTCTTCATCACTCCCAGGCGAATCTTTATGTGCTGTAATAATAACTCTGCCAAAGCCAGGGAAGGAGCCAACAACCCCTCAAAATTTTCATCCGATTTCGCTTCTGAACTTGGATTTGAAGATTTACGCTAAAACTATCGCCACAAGACTCCTAAACATTATGCCTACCCTAATTCACAGAGATCAGTCTGAATTTATTAAGGGAAGACAAGTGTCAGACTCCACCAGGAGAGTGATTGACCTAATACGCTTTGCTGAGACCTACAGAACGCCTTCTCTGCTCCCATCTTTGGATACAGAGAAGGCGTTAGAGTCCACTGGACATACCTCTGGAATGTACTTCAGAAGTTCAGCTTCAGTGGTACCATATTAAATGCAATACTGGCATTATACACCACACCAAAGGCCCCGCAGCTGACATGTTATCCTAAACTTTTTTCATAACCAATGGCACCAGGCAAGGCTGCCTGTTATCGCTCATCTTTAACTGGCTCATGGAACCCCTGGCCGAACACATCAGAAGTAACACTCTAATTTCAGGAATTCGAGATAGGCAAAATTGTCCCACAAAATAGCATTATATAGCAATAGCAATATTGCAGACAATGTCATCCTTATCCTCACCAATGTGGCTTCTTCCCTGGCAGAAGTACAAAAAAATCCTACAAAGGTTTAGTAATATATTTTACTATAAAGCAAAAATAACGAAATCACACATCTTAAATCTGGGCCTAGATGCAACTACTAGCAACCTGCTCCAATCTAAATACTCCTACACTTGAACAGATAACACCCTAACATACTTGGGGATACAGCTAACAAGATCTACAAAAAATCTCTACACAGCAAATTACAAACCATTTCTCACCCAACTACAAAAAGATATCCAAACCCTAGCGAAACACGAAATGTCATGGTCAGGCAGATTGGCCTCATTTAAAATGATCCATCTCCCCCAAATCCTCTACCTTTTTAGAACAGTACCCATACCTATCCCTAAACATTCTTATACATTCTTCATATCTTACATTAGATCTCTTCAAACTCTACTCAATAAATACATCTGGCAAGGGAAAAAACCTAACTGTGCACACAGTAAACTCATAAAGCACAAATTAGTTGGTGGCACAGGATCTATAGACTTCAATGACTACTATACAGCTTCACTATTGACCCAGCTGCAAGATTTCCAACCGAACCCCCCTCACACACTGGAGCAAAATAGAAGCAGTGACTTCCTAAATTATCATACCAGACATAATCCCTAGGAGATACGCAACAAGAAAGGGATCTAATAATAGCCCTACACTCAGACTCATACATAAAGGGGCCAAACAATGTGGAGTATTGTTTATTTACATGATGGGCCCACATTGTTACCCAATCTAATTAAAATATCTACTGTATGTTAACATTTTAGTTTGCTCAGTAACCACACAGGTCACAGGCACTTAACCATACAAGCCAGTAATGAAGTATTAACATCCGAAAGTGGTTATGATCATAGCTTTCAACTGTCCATGATTTTGAGGGACTGTACCTGATTTGGAATAAAGTTCTTCTGTCCTCCTCATTTGTCCCTTATTTTGGTCTGATCTACTGTATATAGCTGTATATAAAATCCACTTCTATTTTTCAAAGTGTTTCCCTGTGCTAAACCTTTCATCCAATCTCTATATTGCTGCATGTGTAAATTTCAAAAGCCAGTATAAAGGAATAGTAGTGGTAAAATAAAAAACACACTTTAACTAATCATTTCTTTTTAGAATTCTCATTTAAGGGGCGTGGCAAAGTGTGTGTCCTGAGGTATGATTATGATTATATTGCAATAACGAATATAAAGTATGCTCTAGAATAGGTTTATATTGAGCTGAGCATACACCATGTAATATGCAATTTGCAAACCGTGAGCCTTTCAGCATTTCCTTTTACAATCTATATGTTGGAATTATTTTATAGAAAGATTCACATTCCCTAGCATTCCATACTTTCAAGTAGCAGCTGCACAGTCCTATGCTGTGGAAGTGCCAGTTTACTTTGTTTGTCAATTTATATATTATATATATATATATATATTTTTTCTTCCTAATAGCAATTATACTCATGCTTAATATGATTTTCTTTAATAGAGAAAAGAAAAAAAAATGTGTTGCACTTCCTCTTCATCATGTCTTAAGTGCTGTTTAGCACATGTTAAATGTCATTGCAGACTGAAAAATCCACATGCATGCCATCTCAAATAGTAGGGTGTCCCTACTTTGAGGCATTATGCGGAGTGTGTAATCGGATATCATGGCATTTAGATCAGTTCGCTACATCATATGGCTCAGTTTCCTCATGGCTGGCTGCAAGTGTCACACATGAATTATTTATATGCAATATTTCACATTTAACAGAATAAAAACAAATCACATTTTGGCAATGATTCATCAAGCTTCGAGTAGCACTTTCGAGTCAATAAATTATCGGAAGTTATTTTAACATGCCCTATTCAGGACACCTTAAATGCAGTTTCAGCTTAAAGCAGAACTACACTGCATCTTTAATATCCAAAGCAAACTCATCCATGACTCCATGCTTTATTTTGCTGAGAAATCACTTTGAAAAACACCCTCTAACATATCTGGCTGTGGCCATCTTGAGTAAGGGAGAGGATTTATTCCTGGAATCCATCTGCCCTTAGCTCAGAAATGCAGGCAAGATGGTGTCGTTAGCTGGGATATCCCCTCCTCCCGTTCTGAAGACCCATAGAATGTATGACAATTTTCCTAGATCTGGAAACCAGGAGGTAACTGAATAAATGTAAAATAAAAAGTTTAAAACAAGTAAATATGATATACCGTATCTTTCGCTCCATAAGACACAGTCGTCGCCCCCCCCCCCCCCCAAAATGGGGAGGGGGAGGGGAATGTCTGTGCGTCTTTTTTTCTTTGTTTCAGTAATTTTTTATTGAAAAGAAAAAAAAAAAAAAGGATTTTACATAACATACTCATGTTATTCAACAAGTGTTACAGATATGGTTGCTGATACAGTTTAACATGCAAATCAAACAAGTGAGATTCAGAGTGTGAAGAACAGGGTGAATCCAAGCATGCGATTACAGTTCAGAGAAGATAATAGACAGGGGTTATTTTGATGGAGTTAGGTCTTGAGACAGGAGGCCAGCAACTCTTCTTCATTTCGGGGTTACATGAGGGTTCCAGTGTGCCAGGTTGGAGGGGGGGGGGGGATTACAAGCCCATCGTCGACACCCCTGTCGGGTACTTGCTGTGGTGGAGAAAATGGGAAGAGCATGGGGATCGCTGGCTTCCGCATCGCAAGACCGCTCTACTTATTATATAGTGTGATTAGGTAATGCCTGTATCCGGCTTTAAAACAAAGGGTGTGGTGTTAGGTAGTGTGCCAATTGGGCATTCTAAGAGCTTACGTTGTGAGGGAGTATTCATTCTATGTGCACTGTACAGTCACAATTTGTGTGTTAGGTAAGGTAAAAGGTTATTGCGTTACCAAGGAGTACTGATCCGAGTATCGGAACAAAGTCCAGGGAGTCCATAGCTTATGAAACTTTTCAAGTGTTTCATTGGCAATGGCAGCGGTTTCTTCTAGGTTGTATGTCAAATCAGTTTCGCGAAGCCATTCCTTCAGTGTGGGAGTGTGTGAGGATTTCCAATATCTTGGTATGAGTCATTTTGCCGTGTTAAGCAAATGTCTGGTTAGGGATCGTTTATATCTTTTCAGCAGACCAGAAGATGTGGAGTAGGCAGCATGACGGTGTTAAGGTTATGTTAGTGTCGGTGATGAGTTTGATTTTGGATTTTACAGAGACCCAATAGGAGGTAATGGCAGGACATTCCCACCAGATGTGGATAAATGATCCCCTGGCATTGTTGCAGCCCCAGCAGGTATCCGAAGCTAAGGGGTACCATTTTCTAAGCCTAGTGGGGGTCGCGTACCAGTGAGATAGTAGCTTGTAGGACATTTCTTGCATCCTAGTACTGATTGCGCATTTGTGAGAGAAAATGTTAGCCTTCATCCATTGATCGTCAGTGTATTTTGTTTGTAGGGATTGTTCCCAATAAAGTCGGGCCCTAGATGGCTCTGTGCCATTGGCTTCTGATAAAATACAATAAAGAAGTGGTTTTGTTAATAGGCTCACCTGCTAAGCAAATGGCTTTGAATGGAGAGAGGGGCCTATGGAGCTTTTTTTTGTCCAGGGAAGAAAGAAAGCTGTGTATCTGTCTGTAGGTCCAGAAGGGTAAGTGGCCTTGTAAATTCAGTTGTGTAGAGACAGCATCCCAGGGAATAATTTTGTTGTCCTTTATGCAATGGATGGACAAAAGGGGAGTTGTCTGGTCTTTGGGTGGTATATATCTCTTAGCTAGACCTGGTGGGAAATCTGGGTTGGATGAAATGGGTGTTAACGGGCCCGGCAAGGAGGAGATAAGCAGTTCTTTGTTTATTGTGTGAAAGACAGATAAGGTTGCCCCCCCCCCATTGGGTTTGATTTGATCTCAGTAGGGAGGTTATTCCACTGGGTCCATGGAAGGAATCTTATTAGTAATGGTGAGAGTGCATGTTCTAGGACCACCCATTCCTTGTTTTTGCCATGGCAGCTCCAGTCTACTATTCGGGCCAGGTGAGAGGCGTAGTAGTATAATTTAAAATTGGGCAGTCCTATACCTCCTTGAATTTTTGGTCTGGTGAGTGTCTCCAGGCTGATTCGAGGTTTAGTCTCTGCCCAAATAAATTTACGGAGGAAGTAGTTCATTTGTTTAAAGAAGTGTGTGGGGAGTTTGATGGGGAGGGTGTGGAAATAGTATAGAAATTTAGGGAGTATACTCATTTTAATTATAGCAGCCCCCCCGAACCAGGAAAATGGTTGTTGGTGCCATTTTTTAAGGTCTCTTTGAATTTTGTCCACTAGAGGTTTAAAATTTACAGAGTAAATGTTGGTAATGTGTAGGGTGAGTAGTATACCTAAGTATTTGAGGGCTGTTTGTTGCCACTTGAAGGTACAGGAGTTTTGGGCCTCTGCTACAGAGTCATGGGGAAGTGAAAGGTTTAGGGCCTCCGATTTAGTGTAGTTAATCTTGAAGTTTGAAATAGAGCCGAAGAATTCGAAGGCTTTGGTTAGGTTGGGTATTGAGGTGTGGGGTTTGGAAAGGAAAAAAAGCACATCTGCATAGGCCGCAATTTTGTGTGTGGTTGCGTTAAGCTTGAAACCGTTGATGTCAGGGTCCTGTTTGATCTGTCTGATTAGGGGTTCTAGGGTTAATATAAATAATAGGGGTGATAGGGGACAGCCCTGCCTTGTGCCGTTGTTTATATAAACTGTGTCGGATAAGGTGTTGTTCACCTTAAGTTTTGCTTGCGGTTTTTGGTAGAGTGATGTTATCCAGGTCATCATGTGGGGTTTCAGGCCTATGTATTTGCATGTCTCAGATAGTCCCAGGTGACCCTATCGAAGGCCTTCTCCGCATCGGTGGACAGAAAAAGACCCTCGATCCCCGCCTTTCGTGCCCCGTATATCAAGTTAAGGGCTTTTGTTACGTTGTCTCTAGCCTCTCGTCCTGGTACAAATCCTACTTGTTCAGGGCTTATAATAGTCTGCAAATATATCCTAAGTGGATTTGCAATGATCTTGGTCAGGATTTTGGTATCAGTGTTAAGGAGGGAAATTGGTCTAAAATTAGAACAAACTCTGTGGTCTTTATCAGGTTTGGGGATGAGGGCTACGTGGGCTAAGGTAAAGGTTTCTGGTACTTTTTGTAGTTGTTGTAGGTGGTTAAGGGCTTGAAGGAGGGGGTTTTCAATAGGTCTAAGAAGGGGGGGGGGGTCTGTGCGTCTTATGGAGCAAATATACCACGCCAACCCCCCTCCCCCATCGCCCCCTGGAGCTTGCATTCACTCCCGGACACCTACAAGCGCCGCCAAGCTTCAGCCTGAGCCTGTCACCTAGATAGAAGACAGAGCAGCCCCAGCGGCTGAATGGAGTACTGCCACAGTGGACCGGTCTTCTGAGTGACAGGCGATCATTACAGTGGGTGCTGGGAAATTCGAATCTGTCTCCCTGTCAGCTCTGTGTGGTAAGGCACTGGTCAGGCTGCATTTCATTGACACATGTATTGCTGTATTTCATGGGCACTGGTAAGGCTGTATTTCACGGGCACTGGTAAATAATTTTAGTACACCATTTGGTTCAGAGTATTTTTTTCCCTTGTTTTCCTCCTCTAAAACCTAGGTGCGTCTTATGGTCAGGTGCGTCTTATGGAGCGAAAAATACGGTACTTTCCTACCGATTTACTAATGCTAGCAGCATAAGGATTAAAAATAGTTTATGTTGATTGAGAGAGAGAGAGAAGTTCCACTTTAATGAATCAGGACCATTTTAATAATGCAACTGCTCTTGTGTTGCATGTGCACTTTATCATTTTTGTGCCCTTATAATGTCCTAAGGATTCTGTTCCCAGAAAAGCAGAATAAATGAGACAACAACATAGCTTAATTTGTTCCTGAGATTCCCTAGAAAAGTTTATTCCAGTAGTTGTGCAATTAAATTATTACAACTCTCCATTTTATACAAAGATCCCACATTTTCAAATAGTAAAACAAAGTTCTCATAACCACCCTCCCTCCCCATGCATACACAAGCACATTCACTCAGAAGAGCAACAAAAATTCCAGTGGGTACAATAAAACATACAGTATGCCCTACCTGGGGCTGGGCACCAGCCTATCCACAGGTGGGTAAAGACATGCACATAGAAATCACATTGTCTACCTTCCAGTTCTGTACCCCAAAGTGCATGAAGTGAGGGCAAGCAGGGAAGTGTACTGCAAACAATAACCATTTAAGATGGGAACAATAATAAAATCATTTAAACAGTTTTCTTGGAAATATCAAAGAGAAAATGTTCATATTTTAATTTTAGTTGCAATGAGTAAATAATAATGTATTCCTTGCTGCCGTTGCCCTGTCTGGGAAGTCCTGTCTCTACTGGCTTCAGGCATATTGTATTGGTAATGTCACTTTTTAAAACAACTGCTCTCTATATTGATTAGGGTGATCAGTTTTTGATCACATCATTGGAAACACAGGTCTCATTTAAATACTTCAAGATACATTTGAAATGCAAGTTTGCTAAATGTTATGAGTATTAAAAACTGCTTTCTCCATAGAGGACTACTACCTTATACCATTACTATGAAGGGCTTCATAGTACAAAGTAAGCAATCCAAATTATACATACATACACACACACATATATATATATATATATATATATATATTATGGATTTGACTTGAGTAGAATGAAATCTTATTTGCTATTATGGGACATGGCACTATGCACATCAACTGCCTTTGCATTGCCTTACTAGATTGTGTAGATCCCCCTATACACAGCAGTACTCAGATGAGGCTGGACACAGTGAGGGACAAGTCCTGTAAGAGGCAGTCTTCTTGACGTACTTGAATTTCTATTGCCAACTTGTCTAACCAAGACTGCTGGGAACAAATGTATCTTCTAAGCACACAGCTAGTCTTATTAAAGTGGAAGTAAAGTCTTATTTGTAACTTGTACCCACAGGTAAGCCTATAATAAGGGCATACACGGTTTAGGAGATATTCACACTGCATGCAACCAGTGACGTCACTGGCGCATGCACCCTGAAGGGACGGCTTACCCCTCAGAGCTCCGTGCTGCAGCAATCAGAAGGCCGGAGCACTCAAACCCGGAAACTCACAAGAGAAACAAGTAGGCTACCATTGGTGTTCTCTTCGTTATAAAATGCTAGTTGCCTGGCTGTCATGACGGTCCTCCTTTTAATCAGTGACCAGGCACGCAAGAACATAGATACGGGCATTTGAAGGTTCTGATCTCCATAACTGATGTAGACAGCACTGTTGTCAGAGGTAGTCAGCCAGGCAACCTGGAGGAATTCAGCAGTAGCAGCCCCACATTTTTCCCATGCAAGGTTTACTTTAAAGTGGCCAGGTGATGGACATTAATGTACTTACTAATGAATTCCAGTGAGACTACATTTTGCATACTTACTTTGCACCAGTTTGGCACAATGTAGGTATGCATATTTCATACCCGAGTGGCCTCTGTGGAAGTTGTAAATCACTGTAGTAACCCGGGCTACTTGTTTGGTTGACGTGGCCACCATTCAGACAGTGCCTTACATTTTTCTCAATGAATGCAGTGTTTTCTGATTGGATGAAGTGGAGATCATGAGATCACTGTCCATCCTTTCTACTTTGTCCACTCAGAGAACACTTCACATTTGTTGAGAAAAAGGCAAGGTGTTCTCCGAATTGCAGCTGTGCGGAGCAAGCTACCCTCTGTGGTTACTAGGCAGAAGGACACAGCACCTGATAGATTGTGGCCATCACTGATGCAGCTTAAACTACAACAGTAATTTACAGCTTCCACAGAGGCAAAACAGGTATCATAGATGCATTCTTGTATTGTGCAAGTATCTAAAATATATTATCACTGAAGTTCAGCTTTAACAAGCCGTAAATGAACTTTAAAGCGGTTATAAAGTCTAAATGTTCATTTTACTAAAATAAAAAAAGTTATATCTACCTAGAAACATAATAAAGGGACAGCAGAAAAAGACAGAGTACTCCATTGAGTCTGCCCATTTTTTTTTTCTTTTGTTTTGTTTTTCATTAACTTTGTCTGACTATAGATCTAGGTTTGTCCCAAGCATGTTTGAAGCCATTTACTGTTGACTGTCTCACTACCTCTGCTGGAATTTTACTCCAAGCATCAACTACCCTTTTAGTAAAACCATACTTTCTAATATTACCTGCTCTGTGCAGGAGTATTGCACAGAGCAGCCCTGAATCTCCTCTTCTGCAGCCCCCTGCAGTTGCTCTCAGCTCCACCTCTTCTTTGTGTGCCACTATCTGCCTATGGGGGTACATGTGCACAGGATTTGACTGACAGCAGACGGAGCCAATGGCTACCGCTGCTCTTAGCCAAGCCTGTGAGAGAGGAGAGAAGACTTGCAGATAGGCACAGAACTGGATCAATGTAGGCCTCAGGTTAAAGTGTTGGTTACCCTAAAAAAACAAAAAAAAACTGGATCCTGTTCCTTTAAAGCATGTTATGCAGCACAGTGCTTGTGCTGTGTAATTTGGCCCTTTCTATCACCTGAAATACCTGGCTGACATTCCTGGTTCTGCCCTCCCCTCTGTAAACTGACCACGGTTTATCATGGCTGCTGAGCCCTGACACCGTGGTCAGTTTACGTGCCTCCATCATCCACAGCTTTCCTCTGTCCTCTCTCCCCCTCCCCTCCCTGCCTGTCAGCTCCGTCCACTCCTAGATCCCCCCTCCCGCGCTAAAAATGACAGGGTTTTTGTTTAATAGATCCTTTGTTAGATAACATTAAACTCCCCAGTATATGTGATTTATAAAAATATGCTACCCAGTATCTTATTTCCGAGCGCTGATCGGTGCTCATATGACTGCCCGCTGGTCTCCTCCTCTTCTCCCGGCTGACATCAGCGGGGGATACCCAGCCCCTCCCCTTGCAGCTATCAGATCGGGAAGACCATCGGGCAGTCATGTGAGCATCGAGCGGCGCTCGGAAATAAGGTATTAGGTAGATTATTTTTTATAAATCACATACTCTGGGGAGCTTAATGTTATCTAACAGAGGGAACTATAGAACAAACAAAGACAATGTTGCTAAGCAACCACTTTAAGTATTTAGGGAGGGGATGGAGGAACAGCTTCTGAAAGTAGTGCATAGAATGTATGAAGGTAAAAAAAACTTTTGACTTTATAGTTACTTTAAAACTGACCTCTGTAGCTGCAGGCATTGTGGAGCAATTCATCGTTATCACAACAGAGACACAGACTTGTAAAATGTAATTGAGCTCTGTGAAACTTATGAATTAATACAACTGTTCTACATCTGGAAGTCAGAAAACCATCCAGCTAGACAACCTTCTTGGCCGGCATCTGGGAAATATAATTCTAACCCACAGGTTCAAATCTGCTATTTTTAACTGATTTTATTATAGTGTTCGCATTTTAAGTGGCAGTTATAGAACAATAATAAGAATAAAAAAATAAAAACACAGGCCCCAAAATTCCCCAAATCAACTGCTGGAATGTGACCATATACTTAAGTACGTATTAATATTTAAAGCATATTATTCCCACAAAAAATTACTGTATAAGAACTTTTACAACTTTACAGTTTTAAAATGTTTTTCCTAAATATATGAATTAAAAGCTTCCAGTTTTTTTCATACAAAGATATACATTTTAAAACAAAAAAATGTACAACCAGAACTGCAAACCAAAGAAAACAAAGGCAATTATACAGTTAATACATTGAAATCATTACCAGATTATCTAGTTAATGCATTACAAAGATTATGTACCATAATAATTCCAACTTGTCCGCTCATCTACACAATTTGTTTTCATTTTCCAGTCCTTTTCTTAGTTAAATACAAAACTACATTTCATTACAAAAATATGTAAACAGCCTGTACAAGTAATGACCATTCAGGTGCTTAAGCAGAAGGCTAGTATGATCATTGGTTGACCATCTTCAAGCAACCTGTTCTAATATCTCCATCAAACCCTTCGCTATCATGGGGGGGACTACTGGGAAAGACCTCCTATTTGCCGTTTTATGCCACATAGAACCCTTCTGAGCAGTGCAGGATTCAAAACGCTCCTGTTTGTACAGCAACACCAGCCATTTTGTGGGATGCACTTTAAGAGAAAGGAGTTAAATTTTCCTGAAGTGATAACTTTGCTGAGGCAGCAATTGTGTGATTTGAACTTATCAGTATTTGAAGATATAAGCCCCCCCTTTTTTTTTTTTTTTTAGGTACAGTTAACCGGTTTTAGTAAACAAAGTGGCAGACATTTTTTTTTCAAAATGGCCGTCTGCGATGAACGTGTACCAAATGGTGTATGGTCACATTAACACTTCATTAGAACTGGGTAGTAAAATCTTGATTTGTTCAGCTCTGAACAGACAAACATAACATCTTCCCTTATTAAATTATACATTTCCTTCCACAGCTTTTACTAAATGCAATGAGAATATATGCATAAATCCTGGAAGAAAATACAGTTGAAGAGACTTCATCATCTTTTTCAATTCCGGGTGTCAGTCTCTTGAAAGGCCCCTCAACCCATGTATAGTCCCTTTCTCCTCCACCACTCTGTTCCAATATCTTGAATCAGGAGTCAAACCCTGGGTCAACTCCCTTTTGGATGGTGTTGAAGCTTACACAGGGTTGACTATGTGATACTCTCCTTCCCTTGATAGTGTTTAAACATAGAGATTGGCCACTCATACCAAAAGGGTGCATCCCCCATACCCACCAGGCGTTTTGCGAGGACACAGATGAAGCAATGCGGGATTGTGGTGAAGATGAATATAAGTAGATCGGGGTTTGGTCTTCAAAGAGAAATTGGAGAATGGGTAGAGTGGTAGAGACTCTTTAAAGTGACACCACTCCAGGCAAACCAATTCTGCATATTCTTGTGTTTCACACACATTTCCCAATGCAGAACCATATGGGTGACACACAACTTCTAAATAAACAATACAGGTCTGGCAACTTAGGTTCCCATTTCACCTTTACGGCCTGAGCCTCTTCAGTGGAAAGTAAAATCATCATCACCTCGGTCTCTTGAGAAGGGAGCGGAATTATAAACGTTGAATCAGGAAGTATATTACTGACTAGCCAAGGTATGTATACCACAAGAATGGATGAGCAAAACCAGATATTCTTTAGCAGGTAAATGGTAAACATATGTATTTCAACCGCTTGCCTTGAGTTCCACTTTAAATGGTCTTTAGCAATCAATCAGTTGGTCATGAAAACCATACAAGATAAAGAAACACAAGTAAAAGCTGTAAGAAGTCATGTACAAAAAAATAAAGGCAACCCAAGTGTGTGCATATACAAATACACAACATATTTGGAAATGTTACTTCAAATTGTGGCTATAACAATGGCATCACAGCAAGATGACCTGGAGTTGTACTGTTGATCACAGCATTAGAAAAGATACACAAAGTCCTTTGCTTTGTTACATTGTGCAGAGATTAATGTCAGTGCTGTTGGACACCAGTTAAGTGCATAGCAAAAGGGACAAGATATACGTGTGTGAACCCAACGGAAATAAAAAAACATGTACTGAAGAATGTCGAAAATGAACACAAAGAAATAGAACATACCAAAAGTACTGGTTGACTAACTAACGATTTCTGGTAAATTTCACCTTGAGTTCCGTTCGCCAACTTTATG
>BLSH010528207.1:250250-263236 GCA_018402905.1 Glandirana rugosa
GGACCTCTTCAATATCCTTACCAAATATCCACAGTAATTTCAGGACTCCCAGAATCAAATCTTATCGAAATTAATTTTAGTTGACACAGAACGAACCAAAGGAGTACGGTCGTTCACTAAGACTACACCTGAAAACCAAGACATATCGTAGAGGTTACCTACTCACATTCTTAGGTCTCTAGGACTACCTCTTGTTGTACAGAAACTATAGGAAACTTTCTGGTCGACAGTATCTCTCTTAACGGTCGTTGTACCCCTTCGCATTCTCGAGGTGGGGTGTCTTCAAACACCCATTCGTAGATGAAAGAAAAGGAATCTTTGAGGTACGTATTTGAGAGTATTGTCGAACTGGTTAGTGATAAATAAAGTCGTAAGAAAACCTTTGTTTGTACGAAGGGTTTGTTGGGATAAAACTGTCTTGTCTACAAAAAACCAAACTTTTTTTATATCTACTCGTATTTCTCCGAACCGAAGAGCCTATACGAAGTTTACTCGACCCTAAACCACATGTCAAAATAGGGTTGTTTGGGAAGCATGTTTGTTTCCAAAAGAATGCTGAAATAAATAGTGATTGGTCAAGCTGTTATGAGAGTTTATGCATGGAGTTTCTAAGGAAAAGAAAGTAGATGCTTACCCACAAACTTCTGTGGGGTGGAGCTCTTACGCTTCCCCATGTTGCTGGCAATTCTCTCTATGACAGCTGGTCTTTCAAAGGATATCAAAGACATGTTGTTCTCCATCAGGATCTCTGGATTCTTACACTCATCCATTGGAGATGCTATACAGAACCAAAAGTCCACATCAGAATCACTTGCTGGCATGAGGAAACCAAGCAAGACACAGTTGATTTTAATTAAAGCTATTCTAAACTAAGACCCTCAGGACTTTAATGACACCTATAAACCATTCCTATAACTTCTCCAGGCTCTACCAGCTACTAGAACTCTGCATAGGTTTAGAAGTTAATATTACTTTGAAAGCCAAATGTGTCACTGTAGATTAACATAACCCTTTGAAATATTGCTAACTACAGACTACAAGTAAGCTTTTGCTAAAATTTATTGATTGATAAACTTTATGAAACTTATTAGAACTAAATATATTTAAATTGGAGGTTGTATAAGGCTGACTTCCTGTACATTAAAAGTCTGATGACAGATAGGATTAAAGTGGACCAGTGAGGATAGATATGAAGCTCCCATTGATAACTTGTTTTTTTTGTGTACACACAAAACAATGAACTTGTCTTATATGGTCCCTTTTAAATATCCCATGGGAATTTTTTTTGTTTGATCTGTTCAATAACAGCAAAAAATACATGTTGATCTGCCAGAAATCTTGTCACCTGATACGTTTCTTCTATCCCTGTCTGTACTGCAGTCCTAAGCTGGCTATAGATGGAACAAATCTCAACCGGTTCAGCAGGGACCGGCCGAGATTCGATTCATCTATGGGCAGGCTAGTTGTACCAAAGTCGATCCATTGATTGACTTGGGTACAACCAGCATGCTGGATTTTTAGCATGCAATTAATGCAAGTGGCTACAGTCGCTAGCAGTAATCACTATGTTTTCCCAGCAGGGACGGATCCCTGGGATTCCAGGAAATCGCATAATCTTTGGCCAGCTTTGGCAGTTACATTCTTCCTTTGTTTTTTTTAAGACCCCCCCCCCCCCCCCCCCCCCAATGTTATCAGGTAAAGGAGAGGGTGGAATGCTCTGTAGTCCTGTGCCAGAGTGATAACATTTCTCCTCTGCAGATACAGTACAGTGAGTAAGCTTGGTTATCCTATGGCAGCAAGTGTGTTATTGGCAGGATCACCAGGTGAAAATAAAGGGAAAAGTGAAAAAAAAAATGCCACCACATCTAGGAACTGATATGCTCCAATATATTACAATTTGTTCTTGTGTTCAGGTTAAATTACATGACGTGAAACAAGCATACAGATAGGGGTGTCTGAATAGCCTGATCTCCCATCCTGAATACTTGTTTTAGGTCAGTTACTCAACAGGCACTAAAGTCAGAACCAGGATGGCAGCCACGGAGCTTGCGTCTTTATAAAAACAAGTGAGCAATGGCAACTCCCATTTTTATACCCTTGAAGGTGCTCTTTGAGTCCCCATCTAAAATGGTCTAGAATGTTCAGTAATAACTTTCAGAGTTAAACAACCTCTTTTTTGTGACAGTTTTGCACTATTATATACATTTGCATGTGTTTTAAGCAGCTCCCTTACATAGAGTGTGCTTGCTGGTCCTCTAGTTTCACTTACAAATATTACAAAAGCTGCCAAAGAAAACACCAGATCAAATTCTAGCGACTTGTGTACTGCAATAAAGTGGAAGAAAGAAGAAGGAGTCTGACTGTCTGTTATGGGCAAAAAAATGCTTCTTTCTTTAAACACTTCTGATACTGATGTTTTTGGTAGTTCTACCACTGTTGATACGTTTTACTCCAACACTGACCAAAGCTACCTGCAGACCACAGATGATTATATGAAAGATATTTGTATACACATGCATGGGCAGATTAGCCAAACATGCATGGTTACATCTATAGTTGAAGCCAGGAAAACTATTTTAAGCCACCCCCAAGCTCTGCCAGATGATAGGGGAGGAAGTCAGTCATGATTGGCTACAAAATTCCAATCTGATTGATACTTCCACCAAGAATGATAGCCAAGCAAATATCTGTTATATTTGGGAGTGTTTGGAGACATTACATTACTTGTCGATCTTCCCACATATGGTTAGACCAGGTAGAATAACTTCTTAACCTCTTCTCCATTAAAAAAATGCTAAGAAGGTTTCTGCTTTCTCCCTACTCTCTGGTAAGTAAAGATTAGAAAAAAAAAAAAAAAAAAAAAGGAAAAAAACACCTATCTGTGCAGCTGTCACATGAAACACATCACTATACCATAGAACTATTTTTATTAAATTATGACCATTTTTAACCAAAAAGTAAAAAACAACAAATTAGTGTGTAACAAGAGGGGGCTTCCCAAGTAATTTTACCCAGCAAAAAAAAAGGCAGGCAGATGTGATTTTGAAAATACTGACTGGATGTAGACAACACCACTAGACAATGTGCATACAAGCATTTTTAAATTAAATGGCTACATTGAGAAATATTGAGCAGGGCACTTGGACATAGGCATCTAAGTAGTAATTGTGGCTAGATGATTCAAGACCAGTACAGAGATCTCTAGATTGAACACTACATCCCTTTCAGCAACCGGTTAGCTTTACCCACACATTCATATCTCGGGGTAAGCCGCTTCTTACATGTAGCTGTAATGTAATGTGGAGTTAGGGATGCAAAAAGGGGAGAATTTATCCTATTGGTGGTCTCAGTGGTCTGAACACAGTGTAGCAAATGCTGGCAAATGGGGTTTACTATACACTGGTGACTGTGTGTGTTGTACAACTTAGTGACTGTGTATGTTGTGAGTCAGTGCCAAGTCTAGTGATGATGTTGAGGGTCAGTGTCCAGGGTGGTGATGGTGTATACACTGATCAGTGCCCAGTCTGGTTATGGTGTATGTTGTGGGTCAGTATCCAGTCTGGCAATGTTGTATGTTGCTAGTTAATGCCCAGTCTGGTAATCACATATGTCATAGGTCAGTGCCCAATCTGGCGATGGTGTAGGTTTTGGGTCAGTATCCAATCTAGTGATCGTGTATGTTGTGTGTCACTGCCCAGTCTGGTAATGACATATATTGTAAGTCAGTGCCCAGTCTCACGATGTTGTGTGCCCAGTCTGGTTATAGCTTAGGTTGCTGGTTAGTGCTTGGTCTGGTGTTGATGATTATGTGTACTGGGGTCAGTGCACAATTTGAAGTTGAATAAACTAGAGTGTTCACTAATGTAAAGAATGCGGGTGTAAAGTATCATAGGGGCCAATTCATATTTTTGGTACTGGAACTCACCGCTGTATTTGGTTACTGTTAAGGTGTGCCATGTACAGCTGTGTAGCAGGATGCTCTGTTCATTTCAATTCAGTGACATCTTAGTGATATTAGCGCAACAAAATCAGCAGACAATGCAACAAAGGAACATTTACAAACACCCATGAAAATTATTCTACAGTTAGTGTGAGATAAGACTATGAATTAAATTAAAACCGGCACAAAATGGCACAGAATAAAAAAAAAAAAAAAAAAGTATACCAAAATACATATAGCAAGCACTCAAAATTGGCATGGAAAATCAACCAATAGTCTTTAAGCATCCTCCACTAGCACAGAAATTAAAAAAAAAAACAACATTTCTATGTGTGAATCAGCTCTCAAACTCAAGGGATAATACTGAAGTGTACTCACCACTGTGAGGTCCCATGCTCTGGCCACTCTCCAGTCCTGCATTTTGCAAATAGTTGTGACAACGCTCTTTATGCTCTTCAAGGGAGCTCCGCTGCTTGTAGCTCCTGCCACAATAGTTGCACTTATGAGGTTTGCCTACTGCAAAAATGAAAGATGCCAGGTTAATACACTCTTGCCCACAGGAGTACTTTACTTCCTATTTTGGCAAATTATCTGAATGCATAAAAATATTAGGCACAATGTTTGCACAGGTTGCTTGGCAGATCATTTCTGGCATTAATGTTAAAGAAGCCCCCTGTGACCTCTGCAGATGAAGGAACTGTGGAGCAATTCATCCTTAAAGCTCCCTCTGTAGCCACACCCTCCTTCCCATTACCAGCGACTCAACAGCCTTTCAGTATTCTAGTCTCCAGCATAAACACAGAAAAAGGTGCCCAGTGTGGCGGCCAAAGAATGAGCTAATTGGCTAATAGCCAAGGGCTTAAACTACCTGAGCTTTTGCTGTCAACTTTGCATGAACTGCACTGTGAGGCAAATCATCCCTAAAAAAAGTTTTTTCTTCCTCCAGGGTGCTCTGGAAACTTTTAAAACGGTTTGTGGTATTTAAATGTCCAATCTAAAAGAGAAGCCGACATTGAGCACTGTTCCACAATGCAATGTGGGTCATCATCAATCAGGGGTGTCGTCCCACAGTGCATTGTGAGATGTGCTCCTTTTTGTTTGGCATCAAACTGAAAGATTGCAAGTATCCTCGTTTTTCAAGTTTCAACTCTGAAACAGAATAGAAAGTTACTGGCACTAGTGGGCACTGAGCAGTATCTGGTTTGCATTTTTAAGCCTAGTTGGTAAAAGTTGGGATGGTAGGGACAAGTTTGCTTTGAGGGTAAAATATCATTGAATAAAACAAGATAGGATATCCTCATTAGGGCCCTGTTATTTTCTTAGGGCATTTTAGAAGTGAAATCTATCATAAGAATGGTTACATAACACAAACGAACACACTAAATATTGTACTGAGCCCAATTTGCTCGGCAGCTATTCAGCTTGAATGGTGGGTACAGACTGAGATTCTCACACAGTTCAAACACCTTCAGTGCAGTCCAGCAGTAATATAATAATAATAATAATAATAGTAATAGTCACCGTGTATAGAACTGGAAGCAGGAAACAATTTTTTTCCTGATGCTCTAATCAGTTTGCTAATAACAGGGAAATCAACTGAAAGGAATCCTATAGGCCTAAAGTTGGGCTCTAACCTACTATTCTATTCAGATTATTAGATGTTAAAAATACAATGAATGCGCATGTCAGATGAAGGAATCGCCATCCATGGGTCTGATAATTTTTCCTTTATGTATGGACCAGTCAAAACAATGTAACTGTAAAAAGAAGCTTTGTAAGCTCTTTGCCAGCACGTATAGGCAGATTACATGGTCAGGTAAGTGCGGTGATCACCCAGAGTTGGTTGTTACATTCTGCAGTGGTTTTGTGTTCTCACAAGTCTCAGTCATAGGCCCGGTTACAGGAACAATTGGTGTAATCAGCAGTCTGATTAAGGGTGTGGAATCCCCAGCTCACTCCAGGAATGCTGCTGGACAAACACTCCCTCTCAGGCGGGATTTTTTTTTCCTCTCCGTTGGGTTTAAATCCCTCAGGGATATTGCTCAAATATGTTTTTTCTTAGTTTCACTAGGTGAAAGAGCTGTACGTTGTCATGCTAGAAAATGTGACCTTTAATAGGCTGATGCAAGTTCTGTTGTACTTATGAACAGATACCAATTAATGCTCTTGCTTCAAGAAACATTCACCATCATACGTTAAACCAGCTTTTCTCAACAAGGGTTCCCCTAAAACACTAGGTCTTGTCCAGGGTTTGCTAGGGGTTCCTTGAGCAATGAGCAATTTCTGACTCTCACCATAAATCTTTTAGGCCACCAATGTAAGGAGAATTCATCCCACTGGCCACCCTGCTGATGTACCATGAGCTGTAGATAAAAGTAATTCATAGTATAGGTTTCCTGAGAGTTAAAAGCTCTTTCAGGAGTTCCTCCAGGTTATCCTCCATACACGAAAAACTAGCTGTAAAGCTAATACTGACGCCAGGAAAAAAAGCATAGAATGCATTAGGGTGAACAACCTTGTGTTTAGTATCACTTTAAGAAAAGCTGCTTTAAATGAAGGATGGCCATACTGGGCATGATTAACTCATGCTGGGTGTGTTACCGCATACAGAGACCTTTGCGTTTTCAACTGCATGTGTGGCTTCCATGAGTGAGGAGCAAGTAGTGGATTCCCACAAGACTGAAGACAGGCAGAAGTCTCATTGTGTGTGATATTCAGTGAGCCATCTACATATCTTCGACTAGCCTTTCTATCTAACCTGAGAAAGATTTGACTATATAAACAGTCTCAAAATTGCAAAAGATCGCTGTCAAAAAGTGAATGATTTCCATAAAAATCAATCTTTTTATGCAGAAAACTTCCCAACATTTCCTGCAAGTCAACAGTTGCTATGGACTTTGCACACCTCTAGGTTATCACCTGCCATCACTTGCACACTAGTTTTATTGCACAAATGGGTCTGTACAAAAAATGGACAAAAGAAAGTTCTCTAGAACCAGGGATAAAAATAAGGAACTCATTGGTCTACTTTTGAGAACTCCTTTCTCCACTTATTTGTTGAAGAGGCCTATTAGGGTAGCTTCCATGGAAAACTTTAGCATCTCATCTTGGAAAGGTTTTCTTTCATCTACTCTGAACAGCTAACCGATTCTATTCACAAGCAGCCTGTGCTGTCAGCATTCCCTAAGGCTGCAATCACATCTCAGCGTATTAAATCACAAGCAGATTTGCCGCGAATCCGCCCGCAAATTTGACAGCGCGATATGTGAATGGCAAAAAACACGGGATGCATATTTGAGATGCCATTCATTTGAATGACAGATCAAAACGCGGTGCAGGTCTACCGCGATTGACGAACAATAAAGTGTGCTGCAATACCCATCAGGGGGCGCATGTTGCCCAAAAGTAGTTCAGGTGCTACTTCAGGGCGACATGCGTCCGCAATGCGTGTTGCCGCGATAGCAGCATGCTTTATCGCTGGACAATCGCAGCAGACCGCACCGCATTTTGAGCTGTCATTCAAATAAATGGCATCTCAAATATGCATCCCGCGTTTTGCCATTCACATATCAGCGCTGTCAAATCGCGGCAAATCTGCCCGCGATTCAATACGCTGAGATGTGAATGCAGCCTAAAGCCCAGCTACATACATAGAGCATTTATACTGAACAAACAGGAGATGCAACTTCAGCATGATAAACAGGAACTATCTGCTAATGTAGTACAAGTATCTGCTTATGTACTACAAGAAGTATCCGCTAATGTGCTACACCCAATAAGCTGCAAGGCTATTGAGAAACCCTACATGACGAGACTAAAATAACAGCTGCTAATCAGGGAGCAACGTTACCGCTTTAACCTGACAGGTGAGCACATAATCCTTGGAGTGTTGGGTTGGGGCTTCATTAGTCTCTTAAGGAACATTGGGATAGTAACTAGTCATAGTCTAGTCCTGTGTAATACATTCCCGAATAGCAGCTTATATGAAGCGAAGAAAAATGGTATTCAGAATACCATTCTCTGGCGCTTATAAAACACTAAAATATGGATTCAGTAATGTTAAAAAAGTCTGCATAGCTGAGTGAATATTATTTTTTCATTAATCATAAATTGCTCAGATTAGAAGGAACATGTCGTCATGAACCCTAAGGCTACCTGCAGACTGAAAAACATTTGCCGGCTTTATGACTGGTCCTAGACAGGTTGGCAAAAATCAGGTTAATTTTCAGGCAGCAATAGGAGCTCTTGGATTCATTCAGGATCATTTCCTGGGAGAGGCATTCAAATGTCCCCAGAGATGCGGAGAAAGACCACAGGGGGTCTTTCAGCAGTTCTCAGAATATAATAAGCACAGTCTGATTTCTCCATTTTCATTGTGCTCAGTCAGATATCTGTTAATGGACACCTTAAACGGCAAGTTGTTATCTACGCACCTACAAGGGGAGTATGATTTAGCTCAGGAGCGGAGAACCTGATAATCTTACACACATAAATGACACATTACTTTTATGAAAGCCCTGAAAGGGCATGTCCTGGGGAAGGCATGAATTTTGCTCCTGAACTTCCTTGATGAGTAATGCAAGTGGCAGCCAGCCACGCCACAATGCACTGGAAAATCCAGTCAAATTGACTTCTCACTTCCAGTCAGCACCACACCCCCATCTTCCAGCATAGCTCTGACAGGTATTGTGTGTGTCTGGGCTATACAATACAGAATAGCAGCAACGGGGCCTCAAAATACTACAATTCTCCACACAAGCTACGGAAAGAATCATTCTTAAAGAATATTCCTATGACACAAATATCTTCATAGATTTACGCCTCTGGAAATGGCTAGAAGTAATGTAAAATATAGCAGCACGGAAACACACAATCATCATCATCATCATCATGTACGTAGCTTGCAAATTTGGAAACTGAAATCAAATCATTAGAAACCACTGACCTTTTTACAGTTTCACCAGTTTCTGGTTCAGGCAAAAAAGAAAAGAGTGTGCAGAAACAAAATATTATGTGTATCAGTCCATAGTAACCAATCAGATTTCAGCTTGCTGAACAATGCATAGGTAAACAGCTTCTGATTGGTTGCTATTTTGCTACTTGTTTGACATGGTTCTTTGCCTTACTGCATCAGCATTTTATTTAGCCTACTATATTTTGTTAAGGGGGTCTTAATGAATGGTTTTCAGTGGAGTAGAGATGCTGGCCAAGTGTGGGGGGCAAACATAACTTATGTCCATGCCTTTATGAAATTCACATTTCCACAAACCACATTCTGCAATTCTAGTTCCAATCCTCCCGCAACGCTTATTGTCAAAAGGTATATCGCATCTAAAGATCCAGCAATGCATAAAAACGGAGAGAACTGTGGGATCAGGAAGCATATAGCACAGCTTTTCTCAACCTTTTTAATGCCGAGGAGCCCTTGAAGTAGTTCTCCGGTCTCGGGGAACCCCTGCTAAAAATTAAAAATATACAACTCCTGATACATTAGTGTGATGGTCAATGGGAAGAATGCTCCTTACACTTGTGGTCATTGGGAAGAATTACCCCCTTACAGATAGCTAAAAAGATCAATGTCGTCATTTGGAATTTATCGGAGAGGTAGAAATTGACCATTGCTCAAGGAACCCCTAGCAACCTCCGGAGGAACCCTGGTTGAGAAACCCTGATATAGCATGACGCAAAGGAATGTTAGATCAGGATTTTGGGGGCTGAAACTTTTTACATCAAGCATTTATATTCCTCTCCAAAATGACAAATGGAAATTTCCTTAATATCTATGTAAAGTCAAAACTTTTACACCTGACCCTTGGACTCTGCGTTACTTCTGACCCCTGAGCTCTTCAAAAACATCTTATTAATGGGACCTTGCTAGGTTATCTTCTTAAAGAAAAGCACATTGCACCTAGGTGGTCTTTGATCTCCTAGGTCACAGGGATCTCCAAACTACGGCCCTTCAGCTGTTCCGGAACTATGTGTCCCATGAGGCATTGTAAAACTCTGACATTCACAGACATGACTAGGCATGATGGGAATTGTAGTTGCTGAACAACTGGAGGGCCATAGTTTGGAGACCCCTGTCCTAGGATGTTTCGGTAGATCTCCACCTCTGCAGGGTTGTTTGCCCATGTTCTTGGGTGCATTATAAAACCACTTTCCTCCAGAAGCATGCCAAAAAACAAAGATGACCCACAGTCAAATGGGTAGTACACTGGAAAATGCCAAAATAAGCATTTGATAAAGCATTCCAAGCAAACATTTCCGTTTAACAGAACCTCACCTGAGTGTGTCCTGAGGTGACCGGTAAGTGCATCTCTCCTTCGGCAGGCATAGCTACAGAACGGACACTTAAAAGGTTTTTCCCCAGAATGTAATTTAATGTGACGCAAGAGATTCCCCTTTTGAGTGAATGACGCTCCACACTGGTTGCAGTGAAAAGGGCGTTCCCCTGGACAGAAGAAAAATTGACTCCATTTAGTAACAAATATTAGAAGGTACACCCCATAAACTTGGTGAGATATGAGAACGCAGTTATATGCCATTAAACAGTGCTGCCAATCATATTCATCAGCAATGTTAAAAACCTTTGCCATATAGTACAATAAGATATAGTTCTCAGTTTACAGTAAAGTCCTACAGTGGATAAATGAATGGCCATCTTTTCGCAAATGAGACTTGGTGAACCTTTTGCAATAACTGGGCCATGCAGAGGTTAACAAGTATGAATGCAGGACTGAAAACACCACTGGCCAATAAGGAGGTGCAAAAGAGAGCCCAGGGATTAGGGACTTCTGCTGTGTTTGAAAAGGCAACTGAAGGCAAGTTTAGACACCAGTAGGTGATCTGGTCAGTGTAGTAGTTTTGGATAATCACAAGCATCATTTAAAGCGGTAGTAAACCCCACTTGGTCATTTTTACCTACAGGTAAGCCTATAAGAAGGCTCACCTGTAGGTAATATGAATATCTCCTAAACATGCGCTATTTAGGAGATATTCACCCTGCATGCAGCCAGCTACGCCACTGGTGCATGCGCTCTGAAGGTCCGGCATACTTTGCTGGACTTTCATGCCGGAACCGAGGGCTCCAGCACCAGCCCTCTCAGAGGTGACAGTACAGCGCTGGAGAGCTTCATTCCAAGGTATTTCATAATGTGCTAGTATGCAATTCATACTAGCACATTATGCCATTGCCTTGCATGTGTTTTTTTTTTCCTATACAACAACTATGGTTTACAACCACTTTAACAGAAAAGTATTGTTTATTTTTAAAGGATGAACATTTAGGAGGTATTACAGAGTTTATCCTAATTTTATAGAACATTTCACATTTGATTTTGTAGTTTTGGCCACCAAAAGGGAGCTTTTAATGTCTTCATAAAATTACTCAAAAGGGAATGCCTGGTTTTCAGCAGGTTGGCCGATTAAGGCTTGCATTGTGAACTGCTCAGTAGGAAGCAGAGCCTGCACATGCAATAAGTAAATGGACCTGTCTTCATGTACATATATAATTAAAATACTACATGAAAACAAGGTTATTGAAACACTAACCTATGTTATTAATATTATATCTTTTTTAAAAAAAAAAAAACACTTTGACCTTGAGAAGATCAGCTGAAATATACAAGAAAAATAGAATTGGATAATATGACCGATAGTTTCAATTAATAAATCATAGAAGCATGCAGAAAGGCTTGTTTGAACTTAGCCATAAAATAAGCACATTAATACCTTCAACTGTAATTCTGCATGGAAATCTGGAAAAATACCCTGTTGGCCACTGATAAAAACTGCAGTTGAGAACAGCAGTTGATATTAGCTCAACCTCAAAGTGCGTTTGCTCCGACACCTATTTCATCCATCAGTTTCATAAAGGTTATGAAATGCTCTCATATTTTATTTTGTGAAAAATTTAGAGTAAGTCTCCTTTTAGACGGGACACCGTTTCAACCTCCCCTGAATGTTTTATCTCGACAGCTAGAAGAGTTTGCGTCTAGGGGTGTTTTTGAGAATTTATTTTTTTTTTTTAAATGGAAACGCCTGTAAACGAAACGCTCCTAGACACGAGTCACCGCGTTTAAGCGCGTTTACAAGCTGTTTGGCGTTTCAAATGCCTCTGAACTGGCGTCTGAACCCATTTTTTTGCATTCTAAAAAAAGCCTCTAAACTCAACTGCCTGGAAACGACCTTAAACTAACCTGAGTCACAGCTGAAAAAACTGTAAAAAAAGTAATTTTTATTACATAAAATATAGTATAAAATTTCAGAACTTGCAATAAACTGATGGAAACAGCTGATATTTCAGATAGCAAATAATACTATAAAATGTCAAGGGGAATAAGAACTTCTGTATACGACTGCCAATGCACTTTATCATAAATTGGGGTTCTAACCCCATATGCTCAAAATGAGGTGGGATAAGATGCATGGCTCTGCATTATTTTAACCACTTCAATACAGGGCACTTTCACCCCCTTTCCTGGCCAGGCCAATTTTCAGCTTTCAGCGCTGTTACACTTTGAATGACAATTGAAATGTTATCATATTGGCTGGGTGTATTATCAGCCAAGGGCACTACATCCAAATTCCATTGAATGACAATTGCGCGGTCGTGCAACGCTGTACCCATATGACATTTTTTATAATTTTTTTTGAGACAGATAGTTTTCTTTTGGTGGGATTTAATCACCACTGGGTTTTTATTTTTTGCAAGACCCCTTTGACACTGAGGTGCTTTTCAGGCGCTTTCACGCTAAAAAAAGCGCATGAAAAGCTCACGAAAACCAATTTCCATTAGCCATTTCAGTCCCGGAAGGATTTACCCACTTCTTGACCAGAGCAATTTTTGCGACGCGGCACTGCGTCGCTTTAATGGACAATTGCGCGGTCGTACGACGCTGTACCCAAACAAAATTTATGTCATTTTCTTCCCCACAAATAGAGCTTTCTTTTGGTGGTATTTGATCACCTCTGCAGTTTTTATTTTGTGTGCTATAAACAAAAAAGGAGCGACAATTTTGAAAAAAAAAAATTACAGTATACCCAT
>BLSH010528207.1:268395-282987 GCA_018402905.1 Glandirana rugosa
GACTTAATTACTATCTTGAGAACGAGTTTCAAGGTGAAACAAATCCGTTTAACCCCATTTGAGTAATGTGAATAGTAAGAGTAATGATTTTGATTAAATTAAGTCAGTACTTGTGTTATATTGTGAAGACATTATCATCAATTTCGAAGTCAATAAATAACAAATTAATCATATATACAGTCCATACCCTTTACTTTGGCTGTCTCGGTACTACTCCATGACTATTGTGACATTTCTATAAACCACCGTATATTGCAAGTACACACATTATAATCTTCCCAGCAAAATCTAGCACGCAATCGACACATCAGTCTTTGCAGAACTACATCCGCCATGATGCTATGACTTTATGCAAGACTCTTCGTTGAAGTTTTGTAACTAATCAGTCAATGCCACCAAATATCTTTACAGTGTTATCAGTACCTCATCATGGCTCTGTCGGTTTCATTTCCCATACCTGACATATATACTAATTAAACAATAAATAACTGAAGCTTTAACTACTATTACAGAAGTGTTATATTGTGTTCATGACTGAATTAAATTAGTTTTAGTAATGAGAATGATAAGTGTAATGAGTTTACCCCAATTTGCCTAAACAAAGTGGAACTTTGAGCAAGAGTTCTATCATTAATTCAGACTTGGGTAATAATTTGTTTACAGCCTCACTTCCCCAACTACTACTTCTGCCTTCTTCTCAGGAAATATACCTTATGCTTGCTATTAAAACTGCCCAAAACTGTTTTTAATGGAGAGAAAAATCACGAACTATTAAAGCCCATTTTGCACCCAAAAGCATACGACTACTTCCAACCTTCCAAGACACACGGTGAGCCCCACACCACATTCCTCCTCAATTTGACCATTTCTGGACAAGCTCACTTTTTTGCAATTTTAGCTCTTTTGGGATCATAAAATTTGAGTTGGAAGATATGCTTATGGCTAATCTACATAGTGGGAACTATGGAATGGCTAGATAAAAGATTATTGCATCTCTCCTGTTAAAGCTAAACTCTTTTTAGGAAAAACAAGGTTAAACCTAGAGTTCTGCAAATAATAATCTTGTAAAAGCTTACTTTTAAATTCTTGAGAAATATTCTCTGTCAGCTTTACAAAGTCCTGTGCCCAGGCTTTGGGCTGCACAGACAGACTGCGGTCTTCTGTGTGAGAGCAGTACTGCGGCAGTCTCAGACACTCAAAGCTAGAGCTCTCTAATCAGCATTACGCATAGCGCAAAGGTTCGCCTCTGCAGCCTGTGACCCGGATCAGGACTTTGTGATACTGCCGCTGCCCGCTTCCTAAAAATTAAAAGTTAGCTTTTACAAGATGATTTTTGGCTGACTTCTGGGTTTAACGCTTATGATGCAATATTAAAGGTCTACCTTGTGGTGATAATACGTGTGCTATAACTTGCTAATAAAACTGCTCAGATTGTTAACGTTCTACAAAACTTGTAAATTAAAAGGGACGTTCATGATTTGTTGTTGTCCTTTATATTCTCTAAAAAAATGGTGATTTACAAATACAAATTGCCCTTTTCAGGGAGTCTTTACCCAGTTATTGCAACCACTTCTGGTCTTATTCATGTAGAGAGTATTTCGATTTTGATTGTGTTTTTGGTTAACATTTGTAACCAAAGTTGTAATGTAACTGGCATAGATTTTAACTGTTCATTGATTAAAAATCAATGGTTCAAAGTATTGCTACACTAGTTTAGCAAGCCCATTGCCATTGGCACACATTAGGGTTGATACTAAAACTGTAGAGTGCAAAATTTGGTTTAATAAAGCTTAAAAAAAAAAAAAAAAAAACCTGGAAGCAGATTGGTTACTATGCAGAGCTGCCCCAGATTTTGCACTCTCCAGTTTTAGGCCTCATACACGCGTTTTTGAGCGTTTTTTTGCAGCGCTCCGTGCTATTCAATGGAGAGATAAAAACGCTGAAGTTTTTGAGCTGTAGATGGAATCGGCGTTAGTGAGCTGAAAGCAGAACTCACGGCCAGTGCGTTCTGGGGCTGTAGCGTTATGGCGTTTTTGACACTGAGCCGGCAAAATGCTCACTAGCGCGCATTAAGGACTTGGCGACGTTAACCGGCGTTTTTAGCGCTGGGGTTTTCAGATTAAAAAAATGGAATGTTTTTTTAAACAAAACGCCTATTAACGCCGATGCTCACTAATGCGCATTAACGCCAATGCAAAACGCCACGAAATTGCGTTTTTGACGCAGATTTTTAACTGACATCGGGCCCGACGTTGCAGCTAATTTAAAAAAAAAAAAAAAAAAAAAAAAGAGAGAACACTATACTAAATAAACTACATCCATCACTGTCTGGCAGATTGTAAATTTATTGGACATTCCTGGAAAAACTGATATTTTAGTTTTGAGCAGGTACAGAAGGTTTAAACCACTGACCATTTATTTTTATCTAAAGGTGAGCAACAACCAGAAGTAAAATGTTGGGTGCTCACAACTTCACCTACTAGACATAGTCAGCTCTAAACAACTTATTTTTCCAAGGGATTTGTTTTATTTATGATTTGGGTTACATTTCGGAGAAATCGAGGAGAATTCAGGAATCAGTCTGTCCCATCTAGGGGTCAGCCAACAACATTGTGGCATACACCTGGTATCATTTTATAGTCACATTGGCTACCATTCTGCTGGTATATGTCCAGCTCTAAGCCACAGGAAGAACACAACTTTGACTGCTAATGGAAGAAAGAGACCACATGGTGTATGGGATATTTCAGCCATATCATCTCACTGCTGGAATCCAAAAGAATGTTAGAAGCCAGCAAGCAGATAATTCAGCCTACCAGCATCTGCCTTTATCATAAATATCATGTTTGGTTGGACAAACTCTTTAGACTGCACCCACCTACAAATGAAGTAGGCCCATGCTTATTTTAAACTTGAAGGAAACTTGAGGCACAGGTATAGTGTCCATATCCTCAGTCACCAGCATTTTATAACATTTTGACAGGCATAAAAATGTGTACCTCCTTTGCAGTAGTGAGTAAGCCACGCAATAGTATCAGGTAATATTAACATCAGATGCTACAGGCAGTTTGGCTTCTGGCTGCTTACCCGTGTGACTTCTCTTATGGACCATTAGCACATTGGGGCCAATGCAAACCATGCCACAGACGTCACATTTCAGTTTACCATTCGGAAGCCGGATTCCACCATCAAGAGACAGCTCCTGATTCATGCGACTGTCTGAGATCCCATTGGTTTCTGCCAGGGGCTCTTCCAAACCACTCTCATCATCCTGTGCCTGGATTGGGGTACCTCGGCGAAGGGGCTTCCTGTCCCCTTCCTCATCACTCTGCATCTCCATCTTTACGGAGTTTGCTAAAAAAATAAGAAACATTTACATTAGTATATAATTTATTCTCCATTATGCATATCATGTATACAATAAAAGGAAACCTGCTGAGAGAACTATGAGACTACCATTGTTGACCTCTTTTAGAAAATAGTATTTGTGCCTGGTTTTAATACTTCTAGATCTCAAGTAACCCCTCCTTTGTTCGAGTGGCTGCACGGCTAAATGGTGGTGCAGTATAGGTCTATAGAAGAAAAAAGCCATGTGGTGCATCCATTCTGCAGATATGGGACTTCAGTATATGTTACTATCTGGACTGGCAATAGGCATGCTGGCTGTTTTCTTTTATTGTCAGAACAGACTGATCTTACAAACCCATAGTGCAGGTTTAAGCTTTGCTCAGAATAATTCTGTAGTGAAACCCTTTCTCTCATCTAGCACAGGGGTGTCAAACTCATCATTATGGTTGCCCTCAAAGGGCTAGTTGTATTTGTAAGACTACATATATTTATCCAGGGCTTTTTTTCCTAACAATAGGTGCAGGAACTCAACCACATACACCCACGTCCAACCGCATTGAACAGTGGGTGTGGCCAAATTGCAC
The DNA here is from genome assembly GCA_018402905.1 of Glandirana rugosa. Taxonomy (NCBI): domain Eukaryota; kingdom Metazoa; phylum Chordata; class Amphibia; order Anura; family Ranidae; genus Glandirana; species Glandirana rugosa. Next base: position 272,328 of record BLSH010528207.1, read on the forward strand.
TACCAGTGGGAGGATCTTAAAGGTGCAATAAATACTAGGAGTTCATTATGTACAGAGTTCAGGGGTGCGCTACGTACAGCGTGCAGAGTTCAGGGGTGCGCTACGTACAGCGTGCAGAGTTCAGGGGTGCGCTACGTACAGCGTGCAGAGTTCAGGGGTGCGCTACGTACAGCGTGCAGAGTTCAGGGGTGCGCTACGTACAGAGTGCAGAGTTCAGGGGTGCGCTACGTACAGCGTGCAGAGTTCAGGGGCGCGCTACGTGCAGGGTTCAGGGGTGCGCTACGTGCAGGGTTCAGGGGTGCGCTACGTGCAGGGTTCAGGGGTGCGCTACGTGCAGGTTTGAAGGGTGCGCTACATACAGAGCACATGAAACAATGTACAAAACAAAACTTGGCATCTCTAATATGGGTGTAAAGTCAAACTGAAGCCAAAATAGTATAAAATTTAGTTTTGGATAACGTAATGGATTAGATCCTCTTCCAGGATGTTCATTGGCCATATTTCCCCTACATCCAGCCTTGGTGGCTTTCAGGCCATTGCGGAAAATGTACTTCTGGTCTCCCCTTTGTGGACAGCATTCTCCATATATTTTGCAGAAAAGTTTAAATTGAAACTTTCCTAAAACACCATAAAGGTACGGCGTTTATAAAATGACCACCCTTCCCTCACTTATTGTGAATGCCCCAAGAGACCTTCTTTGAATTTGTGAGAAATGCAACCAGAGACCTCTGTGATTGATGGGGACCTTCAGGTGTCAGCATACAGCTGCCAGTATATTAGGATTGCTGAACCTATCTAAGGCTTTGAACATTCTTTCGGATTTGCTACAGAGTTACCATAAAGTAGAGATAGATGTAAAGGCAAACCATTAAAAGATTACCATTTTAGTTTTGGTCTCCTTCAGACAAACTAGCCCTATGGACACAGACAGACAGTCTGCACACCTAATTGGAGGTCACTTGTAAGCAGCACAGGTGCACATACAGGTATCATTTTGGTTCAGTTACAAAAAGATACAATTATTTGGACGTGACTTAATATTTAGGTGTACTAGCAATTTTAGTCCTCACTGTCATGTTATATTCTAACTGTTGAAGACAACATTTCAGATATACATAACCTGATGATCTCTTTTAATGATTGTTCAATTAAAGAAAGAAACTGACCTAGCTAAGCTACCTACATAAAATAAAAACATATCGGCGGTACCACGTGCACCACTAAGTAGCTCCACAAAGCAAACAGCAGTTTTAAGTCAGATATAGTTGACAAATTCTACCTCCAAACTTCTCACCATACGCTTTCATTTTTCTTCTTTCTGGCTCTTTTCCAGCAGGAAGAAAGAGCTGCCAGGTGTTTGCTGCAAGCTGTTTGCCCCTCTCCTTGTGGTTTGTCTGCATGAGCCCGCAAACAAGGTCGCCGGGTCCCTTCCAGTGCAGGAGGGAGTAGAGCCCGACCTCATCTCGTTCTCAGCACAACTCCATCCTTCCACTTTTAGATCCTGCCGTCAGTACTTGTTGTGTGCCTGTATCCTCTCCCACAGGGATGGAACGGCGAACATCATCTCTCCATAGAGGATAAGTGCTGCAAGAGGGATCTCCTCACTGCTATTCACAATCTACCTGTATAATACAGGCACACTGTTCTGTTGTTGTGCATGTGATCAACAGGCATATGCAAGTTTTATTACAGTTTGAGGCTAATAATATGTATTAGCATATATCTCTGCATGACAGTTACATAGAAGAATCCCTTTCCTGGAAGAATGTATCCGTTGATGGCATCTTGCTGTAACCCAGTAGTGGTTAAACCAGCCATTCTAGTGAGGGATATGCAATGTGATAAACTACTATTCCCTGTTGGCTGACAGGGCATGTAGTTCATAACAGCTACTGAACAAGTTTGCCAAACAATGGCATGACTACCAGAGCATGCTGGGAATTCTGGTTCCGTGTCATACTTCGATTCTGTGATGCCCTGTGCAAAATATTAGTCTGATGCCCCACGGGGAAAATTTGAATACTGCCCACCCTTGTGGTAGCCAGAGGTATCTCTGCCTTCCAATGGGTATCTCACTGCCCTGGAAGTTTATTACACAGTGGAGAAGCGAAGCTGCAGCCAGAACAAATTCATCTTCTACACAGAGAAGCTGAATTGACAAAATTAAAGCCCATTTGAAGTGGATTTCTTTACATTACTGTACCCATGCATGGTATGGATTTACAACTGCTTTTTAGGTTAACATTTCTTAAAATGTGTTTTTAATGCCCTCCAGTGCTTTGCGTCAGCATAAGTGCATAACAGCCGCACCCCACAGCATAAATGTTTTCATAGAGAACTGTATTACAGCGGAGCGGAGGGTGTGTCAAATCAGATCTGTTACTGAATTCTGATTACCGAGGGCACTGGGTCTAAAGGACACATGATCAGAAAATCGTACGAAAAATACAGATTTTAAAGCAATTGTACGATAATCTGATCGTTCGTACACCGATTTTGAGAGCTGATCATGACAATTCATGCAAAATTATCCAATGGGACAAGCGCGAAAAATGTTCTCGTACAATACCAGATCATGCGATTTATGTTTAACCACTTGCTTACTGGGCACTTAAACCCGCTTCCTGCCCAGACCAATTTTCAGCGCCATCACTCTTTGAATGACAATTGCGCGGTCATGTAACACTGTACCCAAATTATATATTTAGCATTTTTTCCCCACAAATAGGGCTTTCTTATGGTGGTATTTAATCACCACTGGGTTTTTTATTTTTTGCTTAAAAAAAAAAAAAACAAACGAAAAAGACCAAAAATGTTGAAAAAAAAAAAAGTATCATAGTTTGTTATAAAATTTTGAAAACAAGTAATTTTTCTCCTTCCTTGATGTGTGCTGAGGAGGCTGCACTGATGGGGACTGATAGGCTCCACTGACAGGCACTGATAAGGCCGCACTGATGGGCGCTGAGAGGTGGCACTGATGGTTGCCACTGATAAGCAACACTGATAGGTGGAACTGATTGGCAGCACTGGTGTGCATTGATAGGTGGCACTAGTGAGCAAAGGTAGGTGGCACTGGTGGGCACTGGTAGGTGGGCACAGGTGAGCAGCCGCGGCTCTCTGTGTGAGGGACCGATGTTCCTCTGACAGAAGCCGGTGATCAGCTTTCCCCCCCCCCCCTCACGCTGTCAGCTCACCTATCTTCTGTTTACATCATGTGATCAGCTGTCATTGGCTGACAGCTGATCACGTGGTAAGGGGCCGGGATCGTCCATGGACGCGGTCCCGGCAATTAAGGCCCACACTATAGCCGTCTTTCGGCTATAGCACGAGCGGGAAGTAGTTAATTAGTACAGTTGTCACTCGAAAATACAATACAACACATTACATCACTTCTAAAATGTTATTTTGTCTTTTAAGAATTTTCAAAACTTTAGCAACCTCTTCATTATTGATTTGAAACTAGCATGCAAAAAAAGATGGATGATCATTCGTCAGATAATTTCATCGTGTGTACCAGGCGCTACTCTTGTGCCTATTGGACTGCACAGTTATCTTTAGGCACCATGCACAACAGCTATAAACAGGAAATGGTATATAAATCAGGCCATATGTGATGTCATTTTCTTTCCTGTAACCAAAATTGCTTGATTCCCCCATCAACACAGTCCTCCCAAGAGCCATTATGTTCTCCAGCCAGGGAAAAAGGGCATCCCTGCTGGGAGAACTCCATGATTATTGCTAGCGGCTACAGACCATACTGGACATGGTCAGGATTCCTGCAGAGCCTGGACTGGCTCTGTGACATCAGATAACAGCAGGCTTTAGCCCGCTGGGTCACAGGAGTACAGAATGAAGTGCACTCCTGTTACCCGCAGGAGAAGTATGGCCAAAAGAGCTTTGGCCATACTTCTCCTTTATGTGATGGTTTTCATATCAGTAATGATATTCAAATATTGTACCTCATTGTTGATCAGCATCTGATTACTATGACAAGCACAGTAAAGACTTCCTGCAGCTTCAGGATTTGGTCTATGATTTCTTACATGGTAAAAACATTTCGTTCTTTCAGAGTACTAAAAGAAATCTTGATTGAAAACAGTTAATCAGTGTCACGGTGAATTCTATCTCCAATAACGCACCATTGTTTTTCCTGGAAGTACTGCTGCTCTTACAGCCTTAAAGTAGAAGATAATACCTTTAAGTCAGAATCATTTGTGTTTTGCAATCATCTTGTGCTCGTCCTTTGATAAGGGAATGAGACAAGCATCGCACCATTACGAAATACAACACTATCTTTCTTTCCTTAAGTCAGTTGTGCAAAATTCTCAGTAACTGCCTCTTTCTGCATCCGCATGAACAGAATTTATTCAATACAGAGCAGTTATTCTTAAACTAGAACGATACTGCATCTGTCCATCGCTGGCTCTAACACTGAGAAGCGAACGATCAAATACAGCCGATTGCTTGGTTCTAACAGCTCCCTGAGCAGAGAGCTGCTGACTGTCATTCACCAACTCTCTGCTCTGCCCCCCCAATGCACGCTCACTGGAGCGCTGGGCTGGGGAGGGGGCAGGATTGGCAGGCTCAGGCTCTCAGCGGATCATATGGTCGCGATCTTGCCTGAGCCTAGACCGGCTCTGTGATGTCAGCCAACAGTGGGCTTCAGCCCCGTCTGCTGAAAACCATTCACAGGAGTGCAGAACAAGCTGCACTCCTCTGATCCACAGGAGAAGTACAGCCAAACCAGCTTTGGCTGTACTTCTCCTTTAAGTGCATCAACAAATTGCAGCCAATAATAATCCATATACTACTCGACTAACTTGAGAAGAGTGAGATTATAAATAAATTTGCGAACAGGCAGTACTTTGAATGCAGAAGAGACACTCAGGCCATTAGATATGTGCCCTATGCAGGGACGTCATTTACTGGCATAGGGATACACAGGTGTTGCGTGCATCCCAGCACCAGTGCCCCATTGTTGTCTATTTGGACATGGCTGCACAAACACAAGCTAATATGACAAGCGGTTGCAGGCCCATAAAACGCACACAGGGGGAGTTCAGAGACCCACAACCAGATGTCATATTGGAACACGGTGTTCATGTAGACTTATGTCCTAATAGACAACAATGGGACACCAGCATGGGGATGCACCCAACACCTGCGCATCGCCGTGCCCGTATAAGACAGCCCTGCAGGGGGCACGCAGCTAGTTACCCCATGTGAACAAGGCGTTGAAGTTTCTTAACAGCTCTGTGTACATTTTCAGCAATCTCCAGATGATTGAAGTTCTGAGCATGCGTGGGAGTGATGCAATCTAAATGGCCAAAGAACCGTACCTGGAAGAAGACCAGCTGAAGAGGTCGGTGGCCGGCAGGGAGTTTTGGAACACTGCAGCACTGATGTGTAATTGAGTATAGCTCCACTTTAACAATAAGTGCTTCAAGTATAACTCCAGGCTCCTGTATAACACTCTAAACAAGCCCCAAATCTAGTTACAATGTCATGCACAAGCCTCGAATTAAAGAAAACAATTCCTTTATCTTCTGCGACTAAGCCAAAATCTCCATTATTTGTGTCACACACTCACACTCCCAGACATTGCCGCTCACAGTGGGAGGGTTTCAGCAGCAGAGAGTGTTGTCAATCCCAGAAAGCAATGGGCAGAACTAGATGCTTGCTAATCAGCAATGACAATGCAGACAGTTATGCTCCATACATTTTTTTCATCCCACTGTAGCATAAACCGACACCGCCAACATGAATTCAGGAGCAGCGCAGCATTGTTGCCACACCATCACAGGAAGCTGCATAAGGTCCCTTCCACACTTATGCAACTTTGCAGTCCCAAGTCGCAGGACAAGTCGTTCCCCATGATTTCTAATGGGTACCGTTTATATCTGTATGACTTCAAGTCATGCCAACTTCAAAATAGTCCCTGCATTACTTTGGTCCCATTTTGATGCAACTTGAGGTCCATAGACTTCAATGTTAAACCCTCAAAGTTGCATGCAAATCGCACCTGCATAATATGGATGCGATTTCTGTACCATTTCTGTACGACTTTGTAATAGGTTTTCATTGTGCCAAAGTTGCAACAAAGTCGGACCAAAGTCGTACTGATCCCAAATCGCGGCTTTAAAAATCGCGGCAAAATTACGTTGCACAAGTGTGACAGGGGCCTTAGGTGGACGTCACTGGCGAGCTGAACAGGCATTTGTGGGACTTTGCAGGGGGGTTAAGTGAAACCTAAATGTCAAAATGAACATAATAATAATAATAATAATAATAATAATAATAATAATAGTGCAGCATTTTTTTAATGGGAGGACATAGTTTGAATTTAAAGAATAAGAAGTCTTTACACAATATGGCAATTAAGCTATTCAAGCATGGTGGGTAAAAGTATTACACTTTTGCTTGGCAGCAATGGTGTAAGGAGTTCATATCTCTCCCGGGTAGCCCCAGTTTTTTTCCACAAATCCAACTTATCCCATGCAGACAGATCCCTGTACACATTTGCATCCCTGTGCAGAGCTAAACAGTGTGCATCTATACAAGTAACACACCTTTTCCTGTATTAGCCTACACCAGGGGTCTCTAAACTGCGGCCCAGGGGCCGGATGCAGCCCTCTGCTTGCCTTTATCTGGCCCTTGGGGCACTATTTCGCTCACTGACACCAATGATGGTGCACGATTTCTCCCACTGACACCAATGATGGGGCACTATTTCTCCCACTGACACCAATGATGGGGCACTATTTCTCCCACTGACACCAATGAAGGGGCACTATTTCTCCCACTGACACCAATGAAGGGGCACTATTACTCTCACTGACATCAATGACTAGACACTATTTCTCCCACTGACAGCAATGATGAGGCACCATTTATCCCACCAACACCAATGATGGGGCACGATTCCGCTCACTGACACCAATGACGGGGAACGAATTCTCCACTGACCCCAATGATGGAGCACTACTTCTCCCACTGACACCAATGATGGGGCACTATTCCTCCCACTGACACCAATGATGGCGCACTACTTCTCCCACTGACACCAATGATGGGGCACTATTCCTCCCTGTAAAACTAAAGATGGTACATGATTTACCCCAACCAATGCCAGGACATTATTTACTCCCACCAGGCACACTCCAGCCCCTCTAAAGTCAGAAGCACAGTAAATTGGTCCTTTTTTTTTTTTTTTTTAGAAAGTTTGGAGACTACTGGCCTACACCGTTCTAGTTCAAGCTTTAGTCTCCATGCACACTAGCTTTCTGCTTCTAGAAGCAAATGGTGTTATCCTATATGTTTCATGCCCATTATTTTTAGTCTAGAAACATTTTAGAAATTTCAGTTTCTAAGAGCAGAAAACTTTGATTTTTGGGAGCGATTTGCCTGCAGGAAAAAAAAAAAAAAACCGCTGAATGCTCCAAACTGCTGCTAAAAGCTTGCACAAAAACTCTATTATGTGCGTTTTTCTGACATTTTTTTAACCCGTGGTGTGCATGGAGCCTTAAAAAAAAAAAAAAATCATAATACATTGTCAAAACTCCCCTGGACGTTCCAGGAGTAAATATTGCTTACTGTACACACAGATAACAGAAAGGCACTAAAGTGTGCAGGGAAAACCACAACACCGTCTCCCAGCATATCCCAGCTGTAATATTAGGAAAGTCCCTGAGGTCTCATTACTCATTTGTAACCCAGAAGATGAGATATCCTGACCTTAGTGTTTCACATCAAGAAATCCACAATGAGACACAGCAAAGAAAGACTATCAGAATTAGTGCTAAGTGAATAGCCAAAGGCCATAGTGCAAAAGGCAAACATATCATTTACAGCCAAAGCCCAGCCTAAATGTATGCCTATTATTTCCAGCTGGCACTGGTCAAGCAGTCTTCTATTGGGAGAAATTGAATCATTTTTTGCCCCCTACTGGTAAAACTGCCCACTCTTATGAACATCAGATAAGAAATGGAACTGTATATTTATTTTAGCCCCGCAGCAATAAAACATTCATATGCATATCTCTCACTGGAGAAAATGACATTTATATAGGTTGTCTTCTGACATTGATAACAGGAATTCAGAGTATGACACAATGCAGAGAAGGAATCATAGGCACAATGACTGTTTCACTGTCATTGCAGCCTTTTAGTATAGTATGTGGCCTCACTATAAGCCAGCGGGGATGTTTCCAAAGTAGCTTAGACAGCTAAGCATTGACTTCTCGTTTATTTCTGCTCCAAATCAGAATTTTAGATTTTCAGTCTCAGTAACAATGGTCAGCAAAACAAAAAGAAATGATGAATCTAACCAGATTTATGTAGTCAAAGCGGTTATGTACAACATTTTTGCCTTACGCAAAATTCTGACCAACCTTGTTGAAATCTGAAGGTTTAATAAAAATGTGGTCAGCATGACCATGGGGCCATAATCTCATGATCATCGCACTGGTTATGAAAACCAAAAAAGAAATGAATAAGTAATACCCCACTTACCATAAATTACATGAATTGTGTAAATACAAAAGCCGTTAATAGTGAATTTAACTCAAATGGCCAGTCCATGCAAAGCAGATATTCTATTTCACCAGTAAATAAGATCTTGTTTCCCATATCTGTAATCAAGTGACTTCCTGGATTCCCATAGGTCTTTGAGGTTTCACTGGAGAAGTGCCCCTTCTACAGTACCCTTCCTCTTAGTGGCTCCATGATGATCAGTGAAGCAACAACACTGTGCTAGAGCACATATTCCACCATGTCATCATCATGGAGGCCATTATGTTGGTTTGGGCCCACGTTCTCCCGGTTTGGCCTACAGGGCCTTTTTAGATCTTACACCCACAGCTACCAGGACAGACATTTTCAGCGGTAGTCCAGTGAATATGAGCATGCATATTCCCTCTAACAGTATTATATCAAGTTTGCATCAACCCCTGAGGAAGTGAACTGGTGTTCACAAAACGCGTCGGGTCATTAGGATGCATTCTTGTACTTATTTTGGACCTTTGTTATGGAAATCGTATTTTACTGCATTACTATGTGTACAACATTACAAATCTGTTCCTATACCTAACATCTGTTTGTGGCTACTGTAGCCCTTTTATTTTTTTTAATTTCATCAATACCAGTGTCACACCTCATTCAAAGTCCCGAGGGCAACAATTTCTGCATTTGCTTCTACAGTACCTGACCCTGTGCCTCCCCACCTGGTCATTTTCTCTTTCTGCCCAACTTTTAGTGTTCACATATCTCATGTTTCAGTTCTCTAAAATATATAACACTTTGACCAGAGTTGGAACTCCTTTCTAAGGCTGCAGTTGATATGTAGTTATTTGAAGGAACAAATATGAACACCCCATTCACACATGTGCGACTAATGCAACTTTGAACATGTACCCCATATTTTCCAATAACCATTCATATATGTGTGACTAAGTCACAGCAACTTCAAAGTAGTTCATACACTTTCCTGCAACTTGAGGGCTATAGACTTCAAGGTTAACCCCCAAAAGCTGCATGAAAGTCACACCTGAATGTTTAACATGCAACAGTGGGTAACACAAGTCACATCCACATAGCACCCACCAAAGGTACATTATGCAGTAGCAGTATGCAGGTAGGGTTCTATAGAAAAAAGAAAAAGTGGGATTCTCTCTGCTGATAGCAAGCTTTAAATACCCAGTGGGTAAGGAACTGGCTGAAAAGACGGCCAAAGCAACCGGCATTTAGAGAAGATATAGTTCCTGAAATGGAAATTAACATTTGCATTTCGTCACCAGCAAAGACTCGTAAAAGTTTATACCAGGCATCATCAACATGTGGATTGTGACCTTCCTGCAATTGCGGCCATGTCACAGGTAGATCACAAAATACAATGTTCCAACCACCAGCTCCTGATCCTGTCTACTACATTTCAGATGGCAAGAGTCATTGCAGAGTGATTAAGTCCTAGACTGCTTCTTGGGTTTAATGTGTCTAATAAAAAAAAGCCAAACCGAAACCTGCGAGGACTTCCCTCTCTTTGCCATGTGCCGCTGCACCAGAGGTCTGGTTAGTAAATTTTACAGAGGGAGGGGGTAATCTGTGCTGTGTGTAATTTGGGGGGTAGAGGTTTGTACTGGAATAAGGGGCAAGAGGTCTGTTACATACTGCTGGCCCCCAAACTCCGCGCCACATGCTACTGGCCCCCCGAACTCTGCATCATACTGGCCCCCAAACTTTTCAGACCTTTTTTTTTTACTTCTAAATTGACCTTTCACCGGGCTTTCTTTTTTAAAAAATAAAACAAGAGTAACCCTGGTGATCTTTGATCTCTTCCATGTTGTTCACTCTCCACCTCTCCAGGGTTGCCTACTCTTGCTCTAAACAAATTATTTCAAAGAGGACAGCGGAACACCGGCAGCAATCCAGCTATTTATATTGTAGATATTCTTCAATCATAAGTATAAATGTGATTTTACTGCCAGCAATAGGTAGGTTTTCAAGGGAAGAAGAAGGGGAAGGAGAAGAAGAAGGGGAAGGGGAAGGAGAAGAAGGGGAAGGAGAAGAAGAAGAAGGAGAAGAAGGAAGGAAGGAGAAGAAGGAAGGAAGGAGAAGAAGGAAGGAAGGAGAAGAAGGAAGGAAGGAGGAAGGAAGGAAGAAGAGGA
>BLSH010528207.1:283011-333493 GCA_018402905.1 Glandirana rugosa
AGGGAGGGAGGGAGGGAGGGAGGGAGGGAGGAGGAGGAGGAGGAGGATTGGAACACTATTGGAACACTATTCAGAACTTTGTGCAATGACACCCCGGGATGCCCGCTGATTCAGCTAGTGTACAACTGCTTAATATTCAGATGAGGTAAAAGAATAAGCACAATTCCCCATAGTGTTACAGAGAAAATTATGATTGTACACAACTTTCAAAGCAAACCCCCCCAAAACCTATATCCAAGTTTTGGACAGTTGTTGGCAATGTTAATGTTACTGCGTGAATCCAAAGAGACCGTCATAAATCTCTAGTTTTGTGAAGGTGCCGCTATCACTACAATGCCAAGCTCTCGCGTCACATCCTTTGTAGGTCACAATGCAGACTTAGAGAATGTATTAGTCCTTTAGCAAAGAAATATATATTTGGTTATGTTCTTCTGTGAAAGTGAGAGACAGACCACAGTACAGAAATCTTGTCAATGGATTTTCTAGCGGATATAAAAGATGATTCAAACAAAGAGTGGCCAAGACAAAATAACTGTTATGTCCAATTACCATTTTTTTGCATATATCTCAGGGCTATCTATGGGACAAGCAGAACTTAAATAGTGCTACACAACAAAACATCTGTCAGAAACCCTCAACAGTTTATCAGGGATAGGCCCTTTTTGGACCTATAGCCTCTACTCTCTTTCCTAAGCAACTGTTCCTTTTAAATACCACCCCCAAAAAAAAACAAAAAACAAAAAACAAATTAAGCAAACTATGTCCATTGTTTATTTTAAAACACAAGTATCCATTGTTTCCTGATGTCCATGTGTAAAGACATGGGGAAATGCGCAAAAAAATTCAAATTTTAATTTATGAAAAAGTAGGACTGCAAAAACCATAGTACAAATTCATTAAAAGGTGTATCTAACAACTACCCACTTTTTCACTTTTCTGTACGCCAAGAGTCAAAGTACATGTAGTACTTTGTCCAATGTTGCCAAGTGCTTACTAAATCTACCTATGAGGTCAGACTTAGAGCCTTCCTCCCCATGCGGAATCTGGTGTACTGGCGAAATAGCAAACCCTGCAGAATAGCAAACCTGCGTCACCTTGCCGGATCAATTTCCAGCTTTCAGCGCTGTTGCAGTTTGAATGACAATTGCGCGGTCATGCGACACTGTACCCATATGACATTTTTTTCACACAAATAGAGCTTTCTTTTGGTGGTATTTAATCACCCCTGGGTTTTTTATTTTTTGCGCTATAAATTAAAAAAAAAGACTGAAAATTTTCAAAAACAATGCATTTTTCTTCGTTTCTGTTATAAAATTTTGCAAATAAGTAATTTCTCTTCATAAATTTTGACTAAAAATGATACTGCTACATTTCTTTGGTAAAAATAACCCAAATCTGAGTTTATTTGGTGTTGGCGGACAGACAGATGTGACAGGGACTGTGACAGATGTGACGGGGAGATACAGATGTTTTGTGTATGGTGACAGATGTGACGGGGACATACAGATGTTTTGTGTATGGTGACAGATGTGATTGGGGACATACAGATGTTTTGGGGACTGTGACAGATGTTTTGTGTATGGTGACAGATGTGATGGGGGACATACAGATGTTTTGGGTACTGCTTTATGGGGACACTTATGTGTATGGCGACAGGGGTATCAGTGTGCTTGGTGCACTGTGTGGGGGGCGATCTGTTACAGCTTTCTGCATGAAATCCTCATCATGCAGAGAGCTGTCATATTGCTGCAGATTCCCCCCTACCCCCCCGGCAATGAGCTCTCACTGAGCTCAGCGGGGGGAGAACTGTCAGAGACGTTCGTCTCTGTTTACAATGTGACGGCTGTGATTGGACACAGCCGTCACATGATCGGGAGGGCCAGTCACTGCGCCCGTATCCCGATCTCTGCTCAGCTGGATCCTGTGATCATAATGATCACAGGATCCAGCCGCAGCGCGCCGCGTGGCCGTGCTGCGAGCTCCCGTTCTGCAAGACATAAATACACGTCCTGTCAGAACGGGGAAGCTCTCACCCGGCCGTATATATACAGTGGCCGGGTGGGAGGTGGTTAAAGCATAACATCGTAAGCGTCACAAATTTGTGTTGCTCTTCAGCAATAGGTGCTTTTGAAAACCAGTCGGTCTTATCTAGCAAAAGAAATTCCTGCTAATTATGAAGTTATCATGCTTTAAAAAAACGGAAGTGACGCAAGTTTACAATTCTGCGGGGTTTGCTATATGGGCAGAACACTGGCACATTGCTTGAAAGGAGACGGCCACTTATCTAGGCTCCAAGCACATTCCTGAGACAAGAGGTGGCAAGAACAATGCAGAGGGGAAGGGAAGACAGCAAACAAATGCAGAGGAGAAAGGGGCAGCCAGCTAGGCTTAGGAACAAACACTAAATGTTCTGTATCTCATGGTGGAAATAACCGTGGAAAAAAATAACAATGGTTCGTGTTTAAAGTGTATTTAAAGCCTCTGCGCATTTTTATTGTCCGTTTCCATGCTAGAAGAGTCATGCATTCTATTCATCCTAGTAACTACTGTCAAGTAGACTAAAATTGAGGGAAAATCCATGCCCTTGTGTTGGCATCAGAACAGGAATATAAGGAAAATCTTCCAATGGAGAAATTTGTTCTGGTGACAACTGCCTAAATGGGTATTTTACTTAATTTGAAGATATTTCTTCTCACTTGCTGTTCTGTCTAGAGCAAATGTGTCAAACAGAAGGTCCGCTGGCTCTTTCACGTGTGCCTCGCACCTCTCCTGCAGCTGCAGCACCCCCCACCTTGTTCGGCAGTAGGCAGCAGAAAGGAGGACAGAACTCTTCCGCCAGATTCTGCGCTTCTCTGTCTCCCGCCTCAATCTCAACAGTCGGCAACAGAGAGGACGACAACAGAACTCCTCCTTCAGATCCTGCTCCTCTCTGGTCAGATGCAGCACCCCCTTGTCTCCATTTCCCCTGGCCTCAGCATTCAGCAGACGCCGGCAGCTGACTCAGCCTTCCTATGGTCCTCCTTTAGACCCTGCATTTTGCTTCCCAGCTCCACCCCCAGCTGTAAATGGAGGGTGGGGGACTCCTGATGGTGGGGAGGCTCTTGACATCTGATAGAAGGGGGGGGGGTGCTCTGGACATTTACTCCTACAGATACAACCGGCCCTTTGAGGGCAACCATAATGCTGACGAAATGGAGTTCAACACCACTGGTCTAGAGAATGGACAGTCAATGGAAATGGCAAAAAATATTTTGGCTTTAGTTGTATTTTAAAACACGTCCTAAGAAAATTAGAAATCCACAGTCATGCAGAACCGCCCGTGGCTGAAAAAAAATTCTGGTTCAAATCATTTTTGCTGACAAGCATATGTTAATGTTTTTGGGATGCTAGATAAAGATCTGTATGTTTTACAGTAGTCCTTGTACAAAGACAATGGTTATATTACATCATCATATAATATTGCACGGGAATGTGACGGGTTATCATATTGGACATATCACATATGGCTGAAAATTTTTAACCATCGTTTCACAGTCTCTCCGACAGTTCACTGTGATGTTGAGGATTCCAGCTCAGGATATAAAATCACAAGTATATATGTATATCAAAAGAGAAAATCTTTCAGCATCTAGATCTCCACCGAAAGTCTGACTGCCAGCAAGCTTGTATGTCCAAAAGAAAAGGAATCACAATTCAGCTGTTGGTTTTCTAGTGAAGTTTGAAATATACTGTTACTCTGAGCAACAAAGACGTGTTTTACTTCAAATATCTGAATAAATAAGGCCAATGATTTTTTTGTACAAATGTTTGAACGACAGAGCTTAAAGTAGAATTATGGTCAAAATGAAGAAATCAATATGTTATGCACTTATACAGTCTGTTAAACATATCACTGATTGTTTCCCAAAAATCAGTAAGGATGGTGAGATCTCTACCTTGTCCCCTGCTGTCATGTGCACTTCCTTCGGGGAGGTGGCAACTTTACGTCCTGGTTTATGAATTGCCTGTGTTGGACTCCTGTTGTCCCCATTTGCATCTCTGTTAAAAAAAGTCCTGACATAACTGGGGGAGGGGCTTTGTATCGCATGGGAAGATTAGGGATTTCATTCTACACAGACTCATGATAAGGCTCCGCCCACGATCGGCCCATGAAGCCACGCCCACCAATGTCCTGCCTTTGCCCGCCTACTGCTCTAGCTCCTTCTGTTCTGCCAGATTACAAATTACCAGAGGAGTGCAGACAGGGAGAAGCACACAGATTACTAGACAGATCTGTGTGCAAACTAACCTGTACTATCTTGTGCTGTGGTTACATAGCACACACCCAGCTATTGATTGGCAGATGGGTGTGTGTTATGTAAAATAGACTGAGCATCATAGAAGACTGGATGTCTGTGGGATAGACTAGCTATTTCACTGACCAGAAATTATATTTGACCGCTGCAGAACTCCTCCCATCATGACTACACTATACAGCTAAGGAGAACTGTTGGATGGGATTACAGACCCTAATCAAAGCTAAATGGTAGGGAAATAATGATTTCAGTTATCATGTTTATTACCATGTGTAACTTTCAGGTATTTATATGAGGATTTACTAAAAGATGTATGATGCCTTTAGTTGTACTTTAAAGCTTCAGGCAAAAAAAAGAAAAGAAAAAAAAAACCACAAAAAGCAATGATGAACAAACCGTAAGAATACTCGTTTAACTTCATCTGCATTTTATTTCTGGATGTACGACCTGGCAGATGAGCTAATGATCCACGACAATTGTGGTCAGCAATAATACAAAGGCCTACTTGTTACATGAGGCCTTTTATGCATGCTCTGGACCAAGCTAACCCTCTGCTAGCATGGTCCTCAACATACAAGGTTTATCCCATCCAAAGTCAATGCAGCTGGTTTGTATAGTAGTGGGAAATAGAGATTTGGATGCTTTATCCTTGAAGTGTATGTGTAATGAGTATTTCACTCTCCAAATTCTCTTTGGACTACAGAATGATTAGCCTTTTTGTTGTAAATGACTGTGAGCAGGAGGGTGGGAGTGGCTTAGCAAAAGAAAATTGGGCAGGGCTGACACCAATCGTCCACAAAAATGCTGTGCTGTCAGCCCATAACAGGTCTTAGGAGCGGAGTGAATTTCCTGCAGATCAACAGGTATTTCTCCATAAATCCAGGGTCTTTAACCCTCTCTGCAGCATTTTAAGTGGGCTTTTAATGCCTATGTGTATATCATATGACTTGTGTATCATATGACTGCTGTGATTGGCCCTCAAATGGTCACATGATCGGAAGCCCTTCCTGCTAGCTCCCAAATCAGAAGCTGTGGACGAGAGCGGTCAGTGCCTGTTCAGTCAATTCACAGTAAGCAGGCTTTCCGCACACAACCTACAAGCTGCAAAGTCAATGTTAATAAACCTACATTATATGGCCCAATCCTCATCTCCTCCTCTAAAGGTTACAACTGAATAACTCTTAAAGCGTAAAGTAAATTTACAAGGTTGGGTGAATAATTTTTATTACAAGTCACAATATAGATAAACAATATAATTTCTCAAAATAGCTTTACTTTTTTAATTAAGTAAAAAGAAAAAGGAAATTGAGCTTCAGTCCACTGAATCTGCCAAGGCAAAAATGCCACCATTTGTTTGCTGCAGGAAGGAAGCAGCATTTCCTCCATCACTTCTCCCTCTGATCAGACTGCAACACTGTAGCAAGTCTCAAGATGAGAGGTAGAAGCAGAGGCCGGACTTGTGACAGACATTTAAGAACACAGCCAAGAACTGCATAGGCACCAGGACGTACAGGATTGGGTCTTCACTAAGACAGCATCTTAGCCACTTGACCTCTGGAAGATTTACCCCCCTTCATGACCAGGCCTTTTTTTGAGATATGGCACTGCGTTATTTTAACTGGCAATTGCGCAGTCATGCAACGATGTGCCTAAACAAAATGTATGTCCTTTTTTCCCCACAAATAGAGCTTTTTGGTGGTGTTTGATCACCTCTGGTTTTTACCGTTTGCGCTATAAACAAACAAAAAAAAAAAAAAAAAACAGACAATTTGAAAAAAATATATATTTTTTACTTTCTGCTATAAAACTTATCCATTAAAAAAATTGAAATAAAAAAAAAATTCTTCATAAATGTAAGGCAATATGTACAGTATTCTGCTACATATTTCTGGTAAAAAAAAAAAAATCTCACCAAGCATATATAGATTGGTTTGCACAAAAAACTTATAGCGTCTACAAACTATGGGATATTTTTTTACATTTTTTTGTTTTACTAGTAATGGTGGCGATCAGTGACTTATAGCGGGACACTGACACTTTTGACACTTTTTGGGGACCAGTGACACGAATACAATGATCAGTGCTAAAAAAATGCACTGTCACTGTACGGACAGTGGCTGGAAAGGGGCTAACATCAGCGGTGATCAAAGGGTTATACGTGTGCCTGACCAGTGCTTTACTACTGTGGGGGAGGTGCTTGTACTAGGAGAAAGCATGGATCAGTGCCCCTGCTTAGAAGAGACACAGAATGTAGGGACAGAATGGCGATCTGTCTTGTTTACAAAGGCAGACCGCTGCTCTGCCTGTGCACCAAAGCATCAGAGGGTGCCAGAGGACATTGAGTCATCCGTACTGGCCGATCAGCTCTCGCTGTGTCTCATCACAGCGGGAGTGGGCCTCAGGCTCTTCAGACCCGGAAGGGCAGGATCGCATACTAGGTACGTGGTCCTGCACAGCAGAGCTGCCGTGCCACAGTGTGTGTGTGTATATATATATACACATACACACACACACACACACACACACACACACACACACACATACAGTATATGGATGGCAAGCAGTTAGTCCAGGAAGTAGATGCTGACCCGGAAAGATGCCTGACAAAAAATGATGCCATGATGTGATGCTCTTCTCAGCCATACTTAAACTAGTATGTAAGAAAACGCTAGACTACATATAATATGAGAAATTATAATGTAGAAATAACTTAACTCCGCAGAGCAACGAACTTCCAGAAAAGCTGAACAAAAATACTTCCAAGTCAAAATAGCCACTGTATAAACCGAACTGGATTATGCAGACTGTACAACAACTGTACAAACAAATAAAACAGTGCAAAAACCTAAAGCCAGCTGATGTGTTTCGGGGGACATGCCCCCTTCCTCAGAGCAAGACTCTTGCTCTGAAAAAGGGGGCATGTCCCCCGAAACACATCAGCTGGCTTCTAGACATCCATTTGAACCAAAGGCGTCCCATCGAAGGGCTGACCTTTGGGGTTCTGGATATTTTTTCAATGCAGTTATTTACATTTCTTTTGAGTATATACACAATTATTCTATATCTTTTCTTTCAATAAAGTGCTGTGGATAATGTATGAGTTTGTGGCCTTTGCTTCATTTGTTTGTGTAGTATGGGAATGTGTACAAATTAGCTCCCCCCCATAATACTGAGCTTGTAAAATTGCCATTTGGTTGTAATTTGTAATTTACACAACTAGACAAATAAAAGAATATACCGAATTGTAAACCCAATGTTCCTCCTTAAAAAAAAAAGTGACAGATCCTTTATTCAACATGAAAGTACAAGACAGTAAATCACTACATAGGGTGACCTGTCAAATCGAGGCTTTATGTGGTTAATCTTAAACTTATTTTATATAATCCCTACAAAGTGTGTTGACACGCTATAAAATCGCTACAAGTAAAGAAATCACGCTGCCACATCTGTCTGGTTTTCCTAAATGAAGGAGTTTGGAAGCTATAATTATATAGATTTACATGTCCTTTAATTTGTCTTTATGTTTTTTCCGTTTAACCGTACCAGTTTTTTTCACTTTAACTATACAGTTTGCTCAGAATCCGCCAATCCCAGCTGAGAACAAACTAGCCTCTGTTTGAAATTATATAAATTATATTTTTACACGGCTACATTTTGAAATGTTTTGACATGGTTTTGGATGCATTTTTGCTTCCCTTAAAAGCAGGTTGGATTTGATTTAAATCACTAGTAAAAAGGCTTGGATTTAAATCAACTCGATTTAAAATCATAATTTTTAAAGAGCAACTGTCATCTCTGTCCCGCAGAGGCTCCTCCTCTGACCCGCTGTTGACTCACCGACAGTCTCATTCACTTTAATGGGAGGACTGGTGATGCGGGAGTGACACGAGGTGAGGGATGTGGCGGCAGCAGATGAGTGGATGCCCTCTAACAGGCGCTGCCATGATGGATCTGAAATGACAGGTGCTCTTTAAAAAGTAAATACTTTTTCTTGCTGGTAGTTAGAATCTTTAATATTTGCAAACAAAATGAAGGTTTCCTATTTAGAATAATAAGTGGTCAGGTTAGTAAAACAGTGATATCAGAACTGATTCAATCATACAGTTTGTAGTGTACATAGATTTGCAAAACAATGGGATAAAGGAATATTCCTGAACTTTGTTTTTTCTCATGGTTACTGTGACACTGTGCGAATGCATCGATGCAGTGCATGTTATCTCAGCTTGCATTCATTGAATGAGTTTACCAAAAATGTAAATATTGCAGAATATACAACCTCATGCTACATAACTACGCTCCATTTCATGCTGAATAGACTAAAATATTACTGTATCGTAAATAGAAACTATTGTTAGACATATTTTTACTTCAAAAGCATTTTATTAAAATAAAAATTTGATGAAAAAAAAAAAAAAATCAGATTAAAAAAAAAATCGATTTTTATCCACCCTGCCTTAAAGGGTACCTTCCCTCGCTCTGGCAACTACCTCCCACACTTTGTCCTTTCACCGCATTCTGAAAGAGCCCCCCTCTTTTTTTTTTTTGTTACGGTTTTAATTTTTTTCCTTCTTGCCCAAGTGAGAATGATAGGTCTTGCTCTCGCAGCCTCCTTCTGCAGGAGGACAAAAAGCATCCAGTGGGCTGGTGCATGTCATTGTGGGTCAGCTTCCTAAACCCGAAAGAGGCAGCCAGCTCACATTGGCAAGGCGGGCCAAGGTGGAGGCACAGGACCTGGACTGTCACACCTAAGTAGCAGAACAACCCTAAATCAGCTGGGCAGGCAAGTATGTGAATCCAGAATGAATTATGGTAGCTTTTTCAAGACTGTTGTGACGATAAGTAGCACTGTAAGGCTAAGTTTATACTTGGACCTAAACTGCCACAACGATCCCCTTTTGGATGGCTTTTCAGAGCCATGTAAAAAAGGTGGTGAAGAGGACATGTGTGGTCCCATAACTGCATTTGTGGTGCTTCCTAAGTGGGTTGAGGCAGTACTCAACAGGAGCAATTGCTTTTGCCACGGAGTGAAGCAAAGTATTGCAACTGCCGCGTCTGAGCACCCGTCTGCTGTCTTTTCAGCTTACAGGGGGAGCGGTTGGGGGGGTCACTAAAAACACAGCTCAAGTGTGTATTTTTTGTGCCCCCCCCCCAACCGCACGTTTAAACAAGCCCTTAGGCTATAGCCTAATAAATGGTTGGTACAAATTTTCTTATGTACAAATTTCAGGAGTTGAAGCGTGGTCCATGGACAGTCTGCCAATTAAAGTGGTAGTAAACCCTCCTATCCTTTTCAGCCAAGGAAGCTGCCATATTGACCTCTTTTAATCTACAACTGCCATGATGCTGCACATGTGATCAGCTAGGACACCAGCCATTGGATGGTTTGACAGTTTGGTTTAGAGCACAACCAATGGGAGTGTTACATTTCCGGCACATGCCGAAAATGTAACTGGTTTTTAAACTGTTAAATGGATGGGTTTACTACTGCTTTAAGTAATTCAGAGTACAGGCTGCAGCAACAGTTTGGCCTGATGTTGTGCACCAGTAGTTAACCAAGCTGCTGGACCTCTTCCTCTTAGAGTTAGTTCAGCAACGCCCACTACCTTCATCAGTATTAGCAATAACCTTTATAACAATTCCTTTCCATTTAACTTTGTAAGGCAGACCATACACCGAGCAAATTGCTTTCCTGCAACCACGGGTTCCTCGATTCCCCCATCAACACAAACAGTGTTGACAAGGGACAGTGTTGGCAGGGGAATCCCTCCCGCCTGAAGAAGACAGCAACTATGGCTAGCACCTACACCAGCTGCTAGCGATAATCGTATGTAAAATTCTGCAGGCTGGTTGTACCAAAGTTGATCGATGGATCAACTTGGGTACATTCGGTCTGTACATACATGGTTCAGATCTTGGCTGGTTCAGTGTGATTCAAACAAACAGTCTATGGACGGCCTAAAAGCACCAAAAGTGAGCACTGGCATGAATTTCTGACCCGTACCAAGTAATAATCAGCCATATGAGTTTGCAATGCCCTGAATGGCTCAATACTTCTGAATTTGGTAAAGTCACTGTCGTGAGAGCAGTACACAAGCTGCCATTGTTGGCCTCCTTTTCAACAAATGCTAGTTTTCTGGTTTCAATACCATTGGAGCCACAACCCGATTTAGGTTTGCTGTAAATCAATTTCAGAAAAGTGTCAGAATTCCTAAGGTCTACACTTGTTGGTCAGTGACTCATGAAGCATTGACCTGAATGTCTCACTGTGACAAAAAGGTAACTACCAAAATTGCCAGCAATGGCAGCCTTTGTGATTCTCTCACAAGGGGATTTCTTCAACTGTGACATGCTTCCCTTTGACCAGAATATTTACAATTCTGGGCAATACCTGGCACCAGACACACATTGCTTCTTCTGAGAGGGCTTGGATCATGGCCCTGAGTATTTGGCCCAATTTCTGCATCTACCACCCATGCAAATTCAGCCCATGCTGGATGTAGAAAAGTCTCCACAACACTATCAGCCAATCTCTGGTGTGGAGAGCAACCATAATTTTATAATAAACCTTTTGATACTATGAAGGGAAAGTACAGTACATTTTGAATTAATACATTTTCATTTTGATTGAATATTTTATACTTGATTGCCCTTCCATAATTTTGTTATTGTATTCATATAATTGTGTAATAAGAGCTGTCCAAGGCTTAGAACTATTAATCCATCTCTCAAAGTTGTTGAAATAAGATAGCCACACTGGGAGAGCATTGTTGACCAACTCATAGACTTGCATTGTTAGGAGCAGTAAAGAACAACCATTGGGGTTCATTTACTAAAAGCAAATCCACTGTGCACTACAATTTCACTTGGAAGTGCAGCTGCTGTAGATCTGGGGGAAGATCTGAAATGAGGGGAAGCTCTGCTGATTTCTATCATCCAATCATGTGCAAGCAAAAATTTGTTTTTTTTATTTTCCTTGCATGTTCCCCTCAGATCTACAGTAAGTGCACTTGCATTGCACAGTGGATGTGCCTTTAGTAAATAAACCCCATTGTGTAGTACTGCAAAGCAGGCAGCAGACCTTGCATATGTAATTAGTAAATATGGCTGCTCACTGTACCTAAATAATTAAAAAGCAAGCACAGAGACTAGGTTTTCAAAAACATGAGGTAATGTTTATACGATTATTTACATCAGAGTTGAGGCAGAGTTGGGAGGAGTATAATGAAAAAAGAAAAGAAAAAAAAAAGAAAGAAAAAACAAGCAAAAAAAAGGGGAGCATTCTACATGAGACGCAACATTTACCACAGAAGTATCCATGTACCTCCCCTTATATGCCAACTTCTGAGAAGGTCACATTTGATCTATAAAAGAATGTTTAATCAGCTGGTACTCCACCAAATGTAACAACCATCTTTTTATGGTTATGATGTTATTCACAAGAGGTTATTTTCAGCCATTGAGCCCATGTAATGAATGCCAAACTTCACCCTTACATGTAATGTCTATTACCATTCCTCAATAAAACAAATTTTCGGAAAAAAAAAAAATATATATAAAAAGGGGGAGCAAAGATTCTCAGCAGAAAGCCTGGGCCCTTACTCCTGGAGACTAGACAAAAACCTGCCTCTAGCACAGTGGCCTCCTAACTGAATTGCCTTCCTTTATGCAGTCTTCTGGGCACCATTACTCCCACTGACACCAGCAATGGGGCACTATTCCTTCCAATTTCACCAACGAAGGGGCACTATTCCTCCCAATGACACCAATGATGGGGCACGATTTGTCCCAATGACACCAATGATGGGGCACTATTCCTGCTCCCATTGATTAGAGGTGCTATGTCTGTTTTTTTTACTCCTACTGACCACCAAGTCAAAGGCACAATTTACTCCCATTGAGACTGGGGAATCGTCTATTCCCAGTGGACCACAGTTCGGCCCCCCTAACATCTGATGGTCAATAAACTGGCCCTTTGTTTAGAAAAGGGACCCCTGCTCTAGCAGGTAAGGAGTTAGCCACTCTCAAGGGCCACCCTAGGCTGTGCTTATGTTTTTGTGCCTAGCAACTATTCCAAAGGGCGGCGCTAGAACCCAACGGTCAGAGAATCAAGTTGTCCATTGTGTCCTTCAATGAACAGAAGAGAAATGTCCAGTTATCATATTTCTTTCACACCCGTGTGCAAAGGGACTTGGTCAAAAACATGCCACAAGTAAGCAAACCCAACTTTAAAAACCATGCAGAATCTGCTGACTACACTTTGCAAATGGTCATGTATTTTAATTTAATTTTTGCATTGCCTTATTAAACCAAAAAACCAAACACTGGTTGGGTGGTGCATTTGTACATATGGTTTGCTCTCCAGCTTACGAATTCCAAGCAGAAAAATTACTGGAGCACTGTGCAGGGGGAATAAAACAACGTTGCAAGAATAAGATCACATTTTCATCAGCAAGCAATTATTAGTTTTCTGACAGGAAATATTAATGTGCAGCAAGACGCCTCCAGTATCTACAACAAGACTTGTATTACACGAAATGAAACCTATCACCACCCTCATCTCTTAACAATGCAGGTAATGATGTTTTCTACAAGGACTGTGCCCTTCTAGGAAATAATTGCATACAAAACAACTGTGGGACATGAAATATAGTATAGGATCCCCCTACCTGACACACCCTGCTCTGCTCTGGCAGCACCAAGACTAGCTCACAGTCATGAAACCGGTTCCAAGTCAACATCCTTAGAAAGTCGCTGCAGCTAATGAATTCACCCCCTGGCTGACCCATTTCAGCCTTGCTCAACACAGGAGCCTCCTTCAACATACAGCTCAGTTTAAAACTGTGGGAAGGGTGTCTTACATTCCTGTTAAATGCTATTCGTGGATGAAATCAGCATGTCTGGATTCCTTTTATGACAACTAGAATTAAAGTGTAGGTCAGAGTAAAAAAAAAAAAAAAAAAGAAGAAAAGTGTAGTACAAGTCTTCAATACATGCATACATGCATATTCCCCCTTGTTTGATCCCTTTATTGGCCCTGCAAGTACAAAAAAAATGCCCATAGAAATGCACTGGAGCTGACAACACAACATCCTGTGTGTCAGCTCTGAGCTCTGTCCAGTTGTTTTTTCAGACACTCCCTATCCTCCAGAATATAGAAGGCCAATTGTTCTGTGGTCCAAGGTGAGAACTGGGAGGACTTCTCAAGGTGGACCTTCATCCCAGGAAAGGAAGAGGCGGGGGAAGAGAAGTATTATTTTTTTTTTTTTAACATCTTTTGGGGATCCTTTCCTACACTACTGGATCCTTGCCTATGCCAGGACGACATATTCATTGTTCGCAGCCTCCTGCAATACCTACATCACACATATCAGGAGACATTGGAGTACTCTACAACACATCCTTAGGGGGTTGGCTGTCTCTTCCTGGATCTTACAGCCAGCCCACTGATGTGCCATGGTGCATGCATGTCATCAAGGTGCCAGCTGCAAGAGCCTGATGATGCCAAAGATGGCAGCGCAGATCAGAATGTGCAGCGGCGGAGTAGCAGATCCCTATAGGATGCCACTGGATCCGCCTGCTGCTGGATGATTTTTTTGCATGATGCAGCAAAAAAAAAAAAAATTAAGAGGGGGAGTGAAGTTTCTCCTTAACACAGGAAGTGTTCACTAGATACAGGACAGCTCTTAATTTGTTATCTAATCAACTTATTAAACAAATATAACAAAACTTATCTTATGGTATATTTGACTGAAAATTAGCAAGTAAGCAAAGATCATAGGGTTGTCATGAGAGAAACATGGAAGCTGAAGTTTCCATCTCGCCTTCTAAAATGGCTAGGTGAGGTGGTGTCATGCTGACCCTCCAGCTTCAATATTATGAGTCACTGACCCAGAATTAATATACAGATAAATACATATATTTTATATGATTTAATGATCTGCTGCGTCAGTAACTGAGAAAAGATTACATCCAGTGGATACACATAGCCAGAAAAATAACTTTTTCCAAAGGTCACCAATGGAAGCCCCCTGTGCATTTTCCTCCCTCCAAGTACCTTGTGTAAAGCGGTCCAATTCTGATCCTAGATGCAAACTACTGTGGGCCAGCCAGGACCTCCTTAGGCCCCTTTCACACATGCGGACCGTTCGTTTTATCAGATCAGTTATGTTTTTTTCAAAGAAAAAAAGGATGAAGTTCACATCAGTTTTTTATCTGTTTTTACATCCGTCAGCTTGAGTCTTTATCCACTTGAGTCCCGGAGCCATTTCTTCATGCAAAAACGGACCATTTGTCTGATTATAACGGTTTTTCATCCGATTAACTGCAGACAAATAGGGCTTTGATCCGTTCCAGAAAACGGATGTTGACGGAAGCTAATGTAAACGGGTGATCATCATCAGTTTACATCTGTTTTTCCAAAGAGATGCATTGATGTCCAATTTTCATCTACCAACGGACGGAAGGAAAAACAAACAGTCTGCATGTGTGAAAGGGGCCTTAACCTCGTACACGCGATGAGAACGCACACAAATTACTGTCCGTTTTTTGGGGTTTTTTTGCATGCTAGTCTCATATCAATAATGAAGAGGTTACTAAAGTTAGGAAAATTCTCATACGACAGAATACAGCTTTGAAAATGTGATGTATTGTATTGTGTCATGGTCTTGGCCTTCCAATTTTTCACAGACGAGTACTGTATTAATTGAACAAAAAAAATCATACAGTCTGGTATCCTACAAGAAAAATTTGTGTTGTTCCTTCGGATAATTTCGCATGAACTCTCATGATCGGCTCTCGAAAGCTGTGGACGAACGATCAGATGAACGTACGATAGCTCCGAAAGTGGTGATTCTCGTCAGATTTTCTGATCGCGTGTACTAGGCATTAGAGTAGCTTCAGTTGGGTTAGATCTAGCTCGGAGTTTGGATGGCATTGATTAGCTTCTACTCACTGGATTCACCATGAACACATAGCACATGCTGGTGAACTATGCATTTCCTCTTTGCCAAAGAAGCAACTGGCTGCCAAGTAGTCTGAATATCTCTGTACATGACAGAAGCTCTCTAGATTGTTCTTTAGTTGATGACTATACAGTCATCCATTGTAAGAAAAGCATGAACCTCCTTTACATTTCATGACAACTCTAAAATAGGGAAAGTTTTAATAAGCAAAGGTAGCGTGATCTAGTCTTGAGGAAGAAGTGCTCACCGCAACAGATAAAGTCTGTTACAGCAATAGATTGCTGCACATGATATAGACTTCATCTCCGCTTTGCCTGAGGAGCTACACAGCACCCCACACTTAAAGTGATTGTAAACCCTTACATATACCCAGTGAAGTGACTGGCCTCGGGTAATACACAGATGAAACAAATCCTCCAACATAAGCTGTACCTGTTTATCTGCAGTCTTCTCTTCTCTACATCAGTTCAAAGTGAATTTGTAAAGCTTGTGTGAGCTGTCAGAAAGCAGCAGGGGGTGAAGAGCTGAAGTTACACTGAGTGCAGTGAGGAGAGCTCTGAGAGTTGATTGGAGGGAAGGGACAAACCCCCCTTCACACACACACACACACACACACACACACACACACACACACACACACACACACACACACACACACACACGAACAAAGCTGAGGCTGTCAATTTGCTGGAGGTCCCCATCTTGTTACCTTGTTTCTCTTGAAATCAGGAAAACTTGTCAGAAGTGATACATGTAGATAGTATAGGAATGAAGCAGCAGACAGAAATGACACTTGGTGCTCTAAATTGAGACAAGTATACACTTTACAGGGATACGCTTGGTTCATATTTCATGTCGGAGGTTTACAACCACTTTAGGGCTTGGTTCACATTGGAGATCACAGCGGCTCCCAGCAGGGGTCTGGTGCATCTCCATTCACCGCTTCAGGTCCGATTTCATCCCCAATTTTGGGCTGAATTCGGACCTGGAATGGACCAAAAGACGCATAGGACTCCAGTAAAATTCGCACTGGAGCCTCTGCGGAGATGTGTGAACCGGTTCCATAGAGAGCCGTCCCAATCTCTTGCTATGCAAATTGGATACAGGGAAACCCACATCCAATTCACATAGATGTGAACCCAGCCTTAGTGTGAGCATGTCACTAGTGTCACGCCATGTCGGTTCTGAATCCCTGTGTTTGTTTATAGGGCGCCACTCATCACTTCTCATTTTTTCTATGTGTCCTTGTGTTGAACTTGCATCGATCAATGCAAACCAATGCAGGTCAACAGGCATGATGTGAATGGGCCCTTACGGTCATGCAGATCCTCTTTCTTCAATAGTTAAATTGCAGATAAGGAGCTTCAACAATCTGAATATATATTCTAGGTCAGTGACTTGGAAAGTTTCACAGTTAGTGAATCAGCATATCAGCCAGGCAACTTAAGGTTTTATAATGAAGTTACAAACTTAGTCCCTATGTTTCTTTAAATAATTATTTGTTAAGCATTAAAATAAACTACTGGCAGATTAAATAATTCTCAATGAATGCAGCTATGAATAAATGAAAAATAATGTTTTTTTTTGGTAATGCAAGTATTGAGGGACCTGATTTTGATACCAAATCTCCCCTACAGTAGAACTCTGACTCGGAGATGGATACTGGCAGCCAATAAAGGGTGCCGCAGTGTAAAATGTGCCGATAGGGACATGCTAACAAGGGGAGAAAGCAGAGGGATGACTTCATCAGTCTGTTGCTGCTCTTTTCTTCTGCAGTCACTGGCTGAGGGTACTGAGGTTGCTAAATTTTATTGCTTAAAGTGGACCAATTCATAATTCCATCTGACTACCCTTACCCCCCCACCCCCAATTTATTTAAAGTTTCTCAGTTTTGCATTACTACAGACCTGGCAGGGGCTTGCGACTCATCTGCGCATGCGCAAAACACTCAAGGATGTTGTGCAGACAAGGAGGGGCAGAGAAGAAATAATGGGGACTTAAGTTCCTCTTTATCCGCTGTAGAGAAAATTCAAGTCACCAAGCCGGCTGTACGCATACAGGACTGGATGGCTGCAAATACAAATCCTTTGGCATGTAAAACAGCTCCATTATATGCATTTGAAGTGCACTTTTAGCAATTTTTTGGAGTTTAGTTTGACCATAATATCCAATAATTTGTAAAACTTTACACTTATGGGGCCAGTGTACCTCATGTCACAGTCATACTATCAGTTCCAAGAAAGTAATCAACCATATTCCCTTATAGTCCTTTCACACTGATCCACTTTTTGTGTGCTTTTGCCAAAAAAATGCAAAAAAATAAAAATAATAAAATAATAATAATATTCCCTTTGAAGGAGAAGTTCACTTTTTAGAAAAAATAAATAAATGCACTTTTTTTGCAGGTAAAAAAATGTGTCTATTTTTATCTTGGAGCCTGTGAAGCATTGCACCAGCAAACAGCAGATCGCCGATGCCATGGAGGTCTCCCGTAGATCTGTCAGTGCAAGCTGTCTGCCTGTACCTCCCATACAGGCAAGCAGATACACTGACAGGAAGAGTCAATGAACTACCACAGTGCACTGGTAGTTCATTGAGAACTACAAGCAAAGAGCCACAAAGGATGTTGGGGCTTGTAGTTCATTCACACATAGAGGTCTGTGAATAAATTCCACGTCCATGTGGGCGCATTGGGCAGCGGTTGCAGCATAGGGAGCATGTTACATGTTCCACCCTAAAAACAGATGGAACAGGTAAAATGCAGGTGAACTTATCCTTCAAATCCTATGAAAAACTCTTTGCACCAGTGCACTGCTACTGCAAAGTCCTGAATGCTGCATCTTTGGTGTCCGATTTTAAAAAAACGCAAGTTTCCCATTGAAAACATAAAAGACACAAGTCGGTAGCGTTTTTTGCTGCGCTTTTTGAGTCACATGTTCATGTTTTACAGCCGTTTTAATGCAATTGTGCCAGAAAAAATTGAGTACTGTCCGTGATACTTCTTTTATTTGCATTAACATACAATTTTTCAAGAAGAAAGAACGGGGGTTTGTTGGGACTTTGAATGAGGTCTCCCACATGAGGGTCAGAGGGACCTCCATCCCTAATCAATCAAAAATAAAAAAGGAAATTTGGGACTTTAAATGAGGCATGCACTTTGGAAAGCAGAAGACATGGTAGTCAAAGAAGTATGTATTGACAGTGTTTATTCATGACAAGAGTAAAATACAATATGTCAGAAATACATACATAAAAAAAGATTACATATATGAAAATGCATACATAAATAATGCATGAAACAACAAAATGTTACATAGTAACTGTAAATGGTATACATATATAGTTCCTAATAACTGGCAAGGTACCCATAGGATAATCAAAGTAGTTTGCACGAAAAATCTTTCAGCAGACATAATGGTACAAGTAAATGAATATAGTGTATCATATGATTGTAGCAAGTAGGGCTCAACGCGTTTCGTGGCCTTAGTGCCACTCATCAGGAGCCAGGGATCAATAGAGTATCTAAAACAGTATGCAAAATGGAAATAGGATCAGTTTATTCCAGGGGTAGGCAACCTGCAGCCCTTCAGTTGTCGCAGAACTACAAGTCCCATCATGCCTCTGGGAGTAATTGTAACTGCCAGCCTTGCAATGCCTCATGGGAAATGTAGTTCCACAACAGCTGAAGGGCCACAGTTTGCCTATCCCTGGTCTACGCCAAGAAATAAAGGGGAAAGGGGTGTAAATGGAACACTCACCTATATTTTACTCTTGTCATGAATAAATACTATCAATACATACTTCTTAGACTACCGTGTCTTCTGCTTTCCAATGTGCATGCCTCATTTAAAGTCCCCAATTTCCTTTTTTATTTTTGATAAAATTTTTCAGGACAAGCTTTCAGGGTGAGTCTCCTTCTTCAAGGTCCAGGTAGTACTCATTTACTGCTGAGTACTGCATGGACCTTGAAGAAGGGGACATACCCCAAAAGCTTGTCATGTTAGTGCAAATAAAAAAAGTATCACTGACCGTACTCAATTTTCACAGGTGCAAGCTGAGTCAGAAAAACGCACCAAAAACATTTTTTTTTTTTTTAATAAGCATACCATGTTTTCAATGTGCTCCAGTGTGAAAGGGTCCGAAAAAACGCTTTCAGCCTTCAGCGAGTGCCTCTCCTGCAATATGGGTAATAACTATTCTATTAGAATGTTGAGAAAACCGTATCAATATTAGGATGATTAAATGAGCTGTAAAAGTAGAGAGGTTAGCTGCCTGTGGAGCATGGAAGTGATAAAGCTCAGCTGCAGATCGGTAAACAATTGTGCACATATGTCACCATCCTGCACCTCTCCTCTGGGCACTGTCACCCTTGGGACATAAAACTCCAAGGAACATCTGAAATAAAGGAGAGGAAAGACGGTTCGCCTCCTAACAACAATTCTCTGCATGTAAATGCCAGAACACTTTTCAATATTTTTCCTTTTTCAAGAGCAACACCAAGCAACAACCAGTCACTAAACTGCTACTGCTAACCAAGAAACATGGTAGAGGTCCTGCAAAGATCAGAAAAGCCTACCAAGGTCCCTTTCACACTTATGCGACCTGGAAGTCACGCGCTTTTGATGCGACTTTAAGCAATGCTTGTATAATATTGAGGTCTATGGACCTCAAATCGCATCAAAGTCGTGCAGGGACTACTTTGAAGTCGCTGTGACTTGAAATCAAAGATATGAATGGTACTCATTGGAAATCATGGGGTGCGACTTGGGACTGCAAAGTCGCATGACAAGTGTGAAAGGTGCCTTAATGTAGTTTTATCTTTAGACTGTTAAAAAATGTTTAAGCTTGGTTCACATCAATCAACCGGATTGGCAAGCTGTTGCATTACTTCTGGGAAGGCCTGCAGCTCCCTGTCATATGAGCTTCTCTGAATATGGGGGAAGTGCTCCACCAAGGAACACAATAGGCAGCATTTTCATAAGCTTAAAGCAGGAGTAAACTGCCAGAATAATTTCAATATTTTGGGCCCCCAGGAGGCGCATTGTGGAGATGGTCATTCATTTGTAACAGGGTACAAATCTGGCCGTATGAATGCTGGCCATGACTGTTCAAGAGGCTTGCTTCTCCATCAGCAAGAATCACAGTATCTCAGTGGAGGCTCCCTTTAAAAGCATACAGTTGGTCATACATGCCCAGCTTTTTTTATTTGTTCAGCCAGGGGGCTGAAAAAAAAAAACAAAAAAAAAAACAAAAAAAAAAACAAACACACTGCACGGATTTCCCCATCTATACATTCAGACTAGGCTCACACCTATGCAGTTTTTACCGCATTTTGCAATTTGCAGAAACACACTACAGTTCATTTAACATGGTTTCCTATGGATGTAGTTCACATCTGTGCGCTTTGCCACGTTGCGTTTTTTGGAAAGGGTCGGGGACTTATTTTCTCACTGCAGTTTGCGTTTTGCATGAAATAGACTTTAACGGAGCTGCACCTGAAACACAAGTGTGGTTTTCTTACCACAACTTTGCCCCAATTTGCGTTTTTAAATCTGCCTAGCAACACCCCCCCTCCCCCAAATAAAAACATAAAAAACTCAAATCATGGCAAAATTGCGGGAAAAACCTGCCAATAATGCAGGGGAAAAAAACGGAGAAAGCACAGCCGCATAGGTGTGAACCTAGGGTCAAGGTGGATGGGGGAATCCTCCCCACTGCGCTATTATATTCTGACACTGGGAAGACTCCTCCTGTTGACAGAATACATAGATGAGCACTGCAGCCACTACCTGCAGTGCTGATCGAGCAACTTTAATCCAGCAGGACAGTTGAACAAACATCAAATCGGTAGATCAACTTTTGTTCAACTGAATTGCCCACACATGGATTGAAATTTGCCTGGTCCTTGCTCAATTGGTTGAATTTGGATCCATCTATGGCAACCTTAAAGAGGTATAGCCAAAGCTTTTTTGGCTGTACTTCTCTTATGGATCACAGGAGGGCAGTTTGTTCTGCATTCTTGTGACCAGTTTTTAGCTGACAGCAGACTAAAGCCCACTGTAGGCTGGGATCTGCCCAGAAGCCTGGACCGGCAATTGGCTTAGCCTCTCAGCGATCCTCTGAGAACCTGAATCAGCTCCTCCCACCTCTTCCACAGCCCAGCACTCCAGTGAGCGCTGGAGAGGAAAGTAGAATGCCCCAGACTGACAGTCACTGTTCAGAGCAGAGGGGGGAGAACTGAGAAACCAACACTGTTTGATTGTTCAGTTCTCACGGCAGGGCTGGCGGGGGACAGATGCAGCATTGCATCAATGCTGTATCCACCTAGGCGAGTACATATATATATTTTTTTTTAAATCCCGAACTTCTCTTAACTTTATTTAAAATCAGCACCAGGAACAGTACTTACTTTGAATGAGAACTGTCCCTTGTGCTGGTGGCACTCCTCAAAAATGCCAACTATGCCCATCCTTTCCGCCCACTCCTCCGTTCATGGTAGCTGTACTTTAACTTCTATCAATGAAAAGAACTATGAATAGAGGATGAGCGGATGCAAGGTCCACCTTCTCAATTCATAGAGTGCGGATTGCTGGCAGCTATAGTACAGCTTCTATGAATGGAAAGGTGGTGGAAATGGCAAGCATAGTTAACACTCTTGAAGAGTGCCTATGATGGGTACAGCAGCTGTATTAACCCCCGGTAGCACTGCAAGATTACCACTGAGCAGGTATGGAGGGGGGGATAAAGGATGGAAGATTTCAACTAAGACAGCAGCCACCAGCACAAGGGACACTGCTCACTAAGGCCTCATTTACACTGCTGCTGGTAAACGGATGTTTTGGAGGCATTTGGGCATTTTTTTTAGCTACCCCTGAACGTTCCTCTATGTTATTTTATCAGTACATTTGCACAGGGTCGTTTAAGGTCGTTTCCAGGCAGTTGAGTTTAAAGGCTTTTTTTGGAACGCATTTGAAATGCCAAATAGTTTGTAAACGCTGCTAAACGCGCCTAAACGCGGTAACTCGCGTCTAGGACCGTTTTGTTTACAGGCGTTTCCATTTTAAAAAGAAACATTGCGGCATGCAAAACGCGGCAAAATGGCCATTTTAGACACCGGCTTCTAGCTGTCAAAAAAAAAAAAATCATCGTTCAGGGGAGTTTGAAATAGCGTCCTGTGTAAATGGAGCCTTAAAGGTGCTGTAAGGGTTGTCCCTTGAGCGGACTTTCAAATATAAAACTTAACTAAACCTAGGCTTTAAAGATGAACTGCAGCAGATAATGAAAACTAGATTATTGCATTATAGAATTAAACAAAATATTTTTTACTGCAACTAGCGTAACTAATGTAATCAGTTCCCTGCAAAGCAGAACTAGGGGCTAATCACGTGTGCTTACAGAGAACATGCTGGCAGGAGGGGAAAGCAAACTGAACAGTGAAGGAACAGCAGCAGACTGATGAGGTCATCCCTCTTTTCAATCATAAAGCTGAGGTGTGTTTTCAACCAAGAGTCGCTGCCATGGGAGGTCCAGGACCCAACTTCTATGTCTGGAAGGAGCACAAAAGATGGCTGCACAAAATTACAAATCCTTTACCATCAAGTAAAGGATATCTGCTAATCCTGCCATGAAGGTCTTTGTTTAGGCATTCCATTTAAGGTGACAACACTCTTGGGTTCATTTACTGAAGTGTGAAAATCTGGTACAGCTCTGCATAGACACCAATCAGCTTCCAGGGTTTTTTTTTTTATCAAAGAGTAATTGAACAAGCTGAATCTAGAAGCCGATTGGCTACCATGCACTACTGCACCAGATTTGGCATTTTCCAGTTTTAGCCTGCATTCACACAGGGGCGATCCGACTTTGACGGACTTCGTTAAGCGACTTTCAGCGTGACTTCAGGCGACTTACAACACGA
Organism: Glandirana rugosa; assembly: GCA_018402905.1. NCBI lineage: Eukaryota > Metazoa > Chordata > Amphibia > Anura > Ranidae > Glandirana > Glandirana rugosa. The sequence continues at coordinate 306,183 of BLSH010528207.1, forward strand.
CTTCATGCCAGGCGACTTTGCCTGTGGCCAATCAGAGAAGGGAGGGAAGGGATTGCCCTGAATAAATTCTTTCCTTTTCACTTTAAAGTCGTTACCATATAGATGGGGATCCGACTTGGAGGCGACTTCTACTGAATCCTATGGGCACAAATTGGATAGAAGTCGCCTTGAAGTCATGCAGGAACCCTTTTGTGAAGTTGGAGTGACTTCAGTAGTGTACATTAAGACGTCTCCCATTCACTTCAATGGGATTTCAGATGTCAAGCGACTTGGGGAGACTCAAGTCATCCCTGTATGAATGGGCTCTTCGTTTCAGCAACCCCTCTGTCTCCCGATTTTGTTCCTATGTTGTCACTTGGGCTGCTGATTGAAACTTTAACTGGCTGTTTCAATACACACTGCATAGGCACTATCCGCCGTTATCACCAACAGATAAAACGCAAAAAAAGAAGCCATGCAGCCATCATTGCCGTACATGAAGACAGCAGCTAGCTGCAAAAAGGCTGCAGAAAATCAGCAGCACTAAGAACAATTTTATTTTAAACAACGGCAACTGTTTATGACACAGAACGCTTTAGCAAGCCAAATATCATTCAGTTAGGGTTTACATTTATTTTATTATCTACAAAATATATGAAACTAATTTTCCTCTCTAAAAGTAGCGTTAGCAAACATGGATCAAGTTTCCGATCGATCGAACAAGTAGAGGGCAGTCAGCATCAAGTCCTTGAATTCTACTTAGCGAGTTGCTCCTATTGATCTGCGCTGGACTGGCAGTGGGGAGAATGGGTGGTGCGTTCAAAGAGAAAATAAATAAATAAAAAGCCAAACACCATGAAATCCACCCGGATATGACCTTGGAATTGTTTGAGAGAAAATGTGGAAAGACAAGAAACCTGTTCTGTAGGAAGAAAATACAGGTGGGAGGGAGAGAAAAAAAAAAAAAGTTTTATTTGACAGGTTTTGGCCAGAGGCCAGATTAACCGGGAGTAGCAGGGACTGGCGAAAGGTAGGAATGGTGTGAATGGGAAGGGTAGCGCGATTTCAAGTCAAACACAAGTGCCTATTAACTCTTACACTCCTGCAGCTCCATACATTATATGTTGCATAATCTGTCCCTTCTCCTAGACAAGGAGAATGAATACTTTTTTTTCACAAAAGGGACATTGCAGGTTAACAATACAGATTCCAGCAATCAAAAATAAATAAATAAATAAAAACACAACACACACCATTCCTTTTAGACTACATTTAGTGTACACTAGCAATTTCAACTGGTGCAAAATAATTAAGGCCAATGCAAATTGCAATGGCCATAATGACAGGTTGTCAGCGGCCATAGCTAATCGCGGCTGCTTGCTAGGGGTGCGAATCTTCACTGGCCTCGCGATTCGATTATCAGGTCAATGATTCGATTCAATTCCGCGATGCATCACGATTAGGATACAGGGGTGTCAGTGGGTGGTGAGGGGTGTTAGTGGGTGGCTGTGAGGTGTCAGTGGGTTGCTGTGGGGTGTCAGTGGGTGGCTGTGGGGTGTCAGTAGGTGGATGTGGGGTGTCAGTAGGTGGATGTGGGGTGTCAGTAGGTGGATGTGGGGTGTCAGTGGGTGGATGTGGGGTGTCAGTGGGTGGGTGGTGAGGGGTGTCAGTGGGTGGGTGGTGAGGGGTGTCAGTGGGTGGGTGGGTGGGTGTGGGGGTGGTGAGGGGTGTCAGTGGGTGGGTGGGTGTTAAGGGGTGTCAGTGGGTGGGGTGTCAGTGGGTGTGGGGTGTCAGTGGGTGGGGTGTCAGTGGGTGGGTGGTGAGGGGTGTCAGTGGGTGACCATTACAATTACAATTTCATTAGTAGATTAGTCGCCTGACAAGTCGCCTCCATGCAAATTGTAACTGTTCCAAGTCGGAGCGACTTGACTTAGAAAAGGGTTCCTGTACGACTTGGGGGCGACTTGCGTTGACTTCTATTACAGAAGTCATTTGCAAGTCACGTTGTGCCGAGGTTGCCCACAAGTCGGATGACGTCACCCATAAATCGATTATGGGCAGTCGCTGCATCGATGCCGCATCGCGGACGTCCGAATCGCGATGCATCGATTAAATTCAGCACCCCTACTGCTTGCTCAGCCAGCGAAAAACCTGCCATGATCTCTGCTGGATGCACACAAAGTGAGTCCAGCAGAGATCACAGCAGGTAATCGCTGAACAGCTGCAGCCGCCATCGACCTGTCAGGATTTCCGCTGTTGCAATTTGCACCAGTCTAAATCGCTGGTGCGAATGTAGCTTTATGCCCGGTACACACAATGAGATTATTAGACGAATGAGCGTCTTTTTTTTTTTTTTTGCATGTCAATCTCGATCGAATCAGAAGAGTTTATCTAAGTCACGAAAATTCTTGTACGAAAAAAAAAAAAAACGGAAGCGATGTGATGTGTTGTAGTGTATTTCTATTGCATTTTCGAACAACAGCTGTACTGATTAAATTAAAGAGATCGGGCATTGTACGAGAAAATTATTCCTGCATGTCGATCATGTCTGGACGGATAATATCGGATGAACTGCACAGTGGTGTAGTGGCTAGCACTTTCTCCTGGCAGCAAAAGGGTCGCTGGTTCGAATCCCAACCATGACACTACCTGCCTGGAGTTTGCATGTTTTCCCTGTGCCTGCGTGGGTTTCCTTCAGGTACTCCGGTTTCCTCCCACACTCCAAAGACATGCTGGTAAGTCAATCAGATCCTGTCTAAATTGGCCCTAGTATGTGTATGAATGTGAGTTAGGGACCTTAGATTGTAAGCTCCTTGAGAGTAGGGACTGATGTGAATGTACAATATATATGAAAAGAGCTGCGTAAATTGACAGCGCTATACAAGTACCTGGAACTACAAGTCCCATGAAGCATCGCAAGACTGAAAGCCACAAGCATGACTCTCAGGGCAGGATGGGATTCGTAGTTTCGCCACAGCTGGAATGCTGAGGTTGCCTACCTGGTGTGAACAAGCCCTAAAAGTACATGTAAACGCAATTACTAAAAGCTCGTACAAACCTGTTATGGTAATTGCATTACAAGTACAAAGCATTAGAATTTAAATTTCTTTTCTTTTTTAAATTTGCAGCTTTCATTAAAACAAATCACTCCCCTCCCACTTGTGACAGTGTTTTGGCCTTGTGATTAGCCGATCAGGCCTGAGCACTGCATTCTTTTAGGAAGGCAGAAGGTCACAGGAATGGGATGGCGCTAGGAGCAGTATGGGGGGGGGGGGGGGATCTAGGCAAACAAGCTTGAGGGAAAAAAGGGCAGATATGGTCAACCTCAGCGGCGGCTGGTGTATAAGGGGTGCTTGGGCGCCGCCTACCCGCTGCTGAGAAGGGGAAAAAAAAAAAAAGAAAAAAGTCAGCCCGGCCCCCTGCAGGAGGCACCGGTACATTGACTTTTTTTTTTGTCCCCCAGCAAGTAGTGAGCCGATTGGCCAGTCATTAAAGTCTATGTGTGTGTGCTGAACAGGCGCACACACATAGTCTGATTGGCTGCCCCCTGAGCCATCAGAGCCAATGACACTCTGTCACTGGATGCTGTGGGCGGGGGCGGGACTACAGCGGACGTGCTGGCTGCGTGATTACTCACGCAGGCACAGCACTCCACCGGGACTTCCGAGCACACTGAGTGTCAACATGCTCTCCGCTAGCACTGCCTCTGCATACTCAGCCTGCTTTCCGCATGTTGATCTGCAACACTGCCAGCCTGCCTATTAGATGGGGTAAGTGCGGGACTTGTCCCGACTTTGGGGGGGGGGGGCTGGTGACCGTATACCTTATCTGGGACCCTGTACACTGCTACCTGGGACCCTGTACACTGCTACCTGGTGACTCTGTATACTGCTACCTGGTGACTCTGTATACTGCCACCTGGTGACTCTGTATACTGCCACCTGGTGACTCTGTATACTGCCACCTGGTGACTCTGTATACTGCCACCTGGTGACTCTGTATACTGCCATCTGGTGACTCTGTATACTGCTATCTAATGACTCTGTATACTATCTGGTGATGCTGTATACTACTATCTGGTGATGCTGTATACCCTATCTGGTGATGCTGGGCTGTATACTCCTAACACAACGGGTGGGAACTATAAGTGGTGGGGCATAAGGGAAGTGGGAGGGGTCAAAAAGGAAGGGTGGGGTCTGGCACCCCCCCCCCCCCCATCCTAAAATTTTACCAGCCGCCACTTGTCAACCTCCAAATAATAAGTTGGGGGCAGAGAGTGCTGTGTACAATGGAAGGAGGACATGGCTGGGACAATTTTAGTCCAACCATGTCTAGGCTATAATGTGCTGTCTACATTGTTGGGAGGTACAAAAATATATTGGACAATACAGTCAGTCTTTTTTCATTTCACAGCAAAGGGCTCTAGAAAGACTTTTTGACAGTGGGTGAATGTGTGTTTACTCAGCAGCTCTAGTAAGCTAATGGTCTCAATCTGGTGTGCACATACTACAGAAAACAAAGCTGTGAATGACACAGATTGTTCTTGGTGCATTGGCTGTGGCACACAAAGTGGGAAAACATTATCACTTTTGAGGAAATAAATGAAGAGATCTGTAGGGTTTGATCGAGAATGGCCTCCTCAAGCGTAAAGTGATTGTAAACATCAGACATGAAATATGAACAAAATATATCCCTGTATACTGTACTCAATTAAGAGTGCTAAGTGGCATTTCTGTCTGTAGCTTCCTCCCTCTGTTATTAGTATGAATTACTTCTCTCTAGACATATACAGGTCCATATACTGAAAATGGTGTTGAGTTATTCACTTTAAGGTCATCACAGAGGACAAAAAGGTACTCTTTACGTCTGGAGGAAAAAATTTGAACTCCAAGTAAAGAAAGGCTTCTTCACAGTAAGAGCTGTGAAAATGTGGAATAAACTCCCTCAAAAACTTGTTTTGGCCAGCTCAGGTGATGGTTTTAAAAATGGGCTTGATTCTTTCCATGGATGGTAAAGTTGATCCAGGGAACATCTGATTGCCTCTTGGGGGATCAGAAAGGGATTTTTTCCCCAGCTGTAGCAAATTGAATTATGCTTTATTGGGGATTTTAGCTTCCTCTGGATCAACTGTGAATTTAGGATAGTGTATATAGGATTCTATAATTTTTTTCCCTTCTATTGGTTGAACTGGATGGACGTGTGTCTTTTTTCAATCAGACTAAACTTCTGACAAGTTATCCTGACATCAAGTGAAAAAAGGTGATGGGAGGGATCTCCAGCTGATTGACAGCCTCAGCTCTGTTCCTGTGTGAGGAGGAGGAGGGGTCCCTTCCCTCCAATCAGCTCTTCTGACTGAGCTCTGCTGAACTTAAGGCAGACATACACGGTGCAAATGTCTTTCCTGCTGCCACGATTCCCCAATTAACACAGACAGTGCTGACAGGGAAATCTCCCGGCGGGGGTGGGGGGGTAATAATCGCAAGAGAATCTGACAGGCTGGTTGTACCCAAGTTGACCGACTGATCAGCTTGGAACATTCAGTCTGCCCATTAAAGATTTGAGCCATGTATGGCCGGCCTAACTTCAGCTCTCTGCACCCTTTTTTCTGACAGTTCAGATAAACTTTATAAATTCTGAACTTTGAACAGATGTAAGGAAGATGAGACTGTAGATAAATATATATAACTTATATAGGAGGATTTATTTCATCTCTGTGTATGACCTAAGGTCAGTCACTTCACTGGGTATGTAAAAGAACCACTTTAACTCTGCTGATAACAAGTTACGTGACTTTTATGCATGTCATGGTTTGCCCATAGCCAACATCACTCTGAATGTACTTGGTACCTTAGTTGGCATGACTCTGTAGTTTAGTTATTTGGGTGTTTTGCACATTTAGGCAAAGCGGTCTATTCACTATGGAAATTGAGGCTAGAGAAAAGGCAGCAGAGGCCTACCAGGTCAAGAATACCATCAGAGTGTCCTGAAATGTCTGATCAGGGCCTTGGTAGAAGAAAAATTCAATGGCCAATTACAAAAAACACTTTTCTAGTGTATTACATGAGATTGGTTAACCAACTCTAAATGGGCCATGTTTATGACCTCAGTTATGAAAAAATGATTTCCAGGAGGGCAGGTTGGTCTTTGGCCTACTGGTGGATATCAGCTGTTAGGAAGGCATCAAACTAAAAAAAAATGCTTTGAGCTCACAGAGTTTCCACCTTCCAGGCCTAGAAGGCAACAGTGAAAATTGCTTCATGAAACAAAAGCTCAGGCATGGGATATGTCACTGCTCCTTAGCTGCCAAGATGAAAGCCTTTTTTGGATGTTGATCTTACCTGAGCCGTCAATCAATACGCACATAACTGCTTGAAGGTAATGGGAGAAATTGCTTCTCAGACTTCCAGCAAGCACGTCAGTTTTCCTCTCCTCTAAGGTTAGGTTTCTCCTTTTGGCCACCCCCCGCCTCCACTGCTACCCCACCCAATGTCAATTAAAGAACCAAGAAACCACCATTAAGGTCAAAAAGAGTCAAAGTCAGTTATCTGATAGGGCTGCTACTTCAATTACCTCTAGGCTTAGTGCAGTGTTGGGCTAGCTCAGCCTGACCTGGCATCATATTAACTCGCTCACAGACAGTAAAGAAACCCTATAAGACTTTGGAAAATCAAGTAAAATAAAACTGTATGTTAATCGGACAGGACATTTATAACAAAAAAAAAAAATTTGCTTCCTTTCTAACTTGCAGTTTAGTTCTGACGCAGCATATGAATAAAACAAAAACTAAACAAATGTATAATACAGAAAATTCCAAAAGTAATAATAGTTCCAGAATGACGTACAAAGATCTTTGGTATTCCACCTTAATAAAAAAAAAGTAATTTACTTTGTTTCATTGGTCAAAGTTCTCTTAATCTTTATTATGGGGATGACAGAGCCAGCAGCAACGATTGAATTATACCTGTAGTTTTTACCAAAGGCAATTATAGGAAAAGATAGATGAATACAGCCAGACACACAGATGGCTTTAAAGAAGTATTTATAATCGCATTGAGAACTGTAAACTGCAGTCCTAATGATTGCACTGCTAGAAGGGATTAGAGAAAAATGTGAAATCATAAAAAAATAAAAAATCTCCAAAAGTGAGGAATTTGGATTTTGTTAGTTGATAAATCAAAGCTGGCTCTCCCTGTCTTTCTTCCCCATCCAGATCTTATCCCAAACACACTTGTTTTTACAACTTTGAAATGCTTCCACTTTAATTGCCCAGCTTTGAGCAAATGTTTGTCAGCTTACAAATCCTATGTACAGTAAAATGCTACCGTTCAATGTACATCAATGGTTAACTACAGCTACAGTCTTATAAAAAGATCAAAGACATCCAATATGATTTAATTGGAACAATTTAAACTAGATTACTGGTGATTTAATACAAGCACAGTAAAGATAGCATGCTTAACACCGCACTTGATTTTTGTGCAAAGAGCCTGCTCTGGATTTGTTAAGTAAATGGTATAAACATACCAACCTAATTTAGTGCTTAAGGGAAAAACCCCAAACAATATAAAAAAAAATTACCTTAGTCAAGTTACATTTAAAAATAATCTTATGCAAATGTAAAGCATTTATGTCCCCTTGCCTGACGAAGGGGCCCTGTGCGGCTCCGAAACATTGCCTTCTTGTTTTACATGACCATGTGAAATAAAGCTGTGGACCCTTTCAATGAATCCTTGGTGTACTGGCAACATCCTTCAACTTGGATGTGGATTTCTCCGCATCCAATTCGCATAACAGGAGAGTGTGACCGGCTCTCAATGGAGCCAGTTCACACAGCTCTGGGGCAGCCGCTCAGCATTTAAAAAGGGTCCGGTGTGTCTTTGGTTCCGATTCAGGTGCGACTTCAGGCAAAAAAGAAAAAAAACGGGCCTGATTCGCACCTGAATCAGTGAACAGGGACGCTCCAGATCCCATGCTGTGTTCTGCAGCCGCAGCATATATGAACCTGGCCTTAACGAGGAGCTATTCAGAAAAAAAATAAAAGTCAGCCACCAGAAATACTTTAGCAATTGATTTTTAATAAAGAGACAACACTGTCCTCACTCAAGCCAGTTCTTCACCAGCTTTCTGGTCCCCTGGCACTGCCATCTTGGATGTGGGAAGCTGGCTGCGACTTGGTCCAGCAGTCTTCTGCAACAGCAGACATGTCCCAGGTGAATAGAGACGGGGATTGCAAACTGTCAGATATTGGTACCTACTGCGTGAAAAGAAAAATAAATCCCTATAAAATCAGAGAGGAAGAAGGGAGGGAGGAGGATGCAAGGAAGTTCGGCTTTAAAAACAATACATCTTAATCTAGAATACCAGGCTTAACCTCTCAAAAGTGATATTTTAGTCACAGTCAGGTGGGATGAGTCAGCCTCTTTTTGTTTATATGTCTTCCATTCTCCTAACAGCGAGATCTTCCTGCCATATTTTCCAACCATGGACCTGTCCACCTGTGCTCTAGGTGTTCCCACCCATCTTTGCATGTTTCAAGGTCATCTGTTGTGTTTTCCAGAACATAAAAATGAATGAACTGGGACCATGATGGGCACAACCAGTGTACAGACCCAGGAGAATCAATCTTAGATTTCTCACCAATAGAGTGCTCACGAGATGGAAGAAGCTGTGATGTGGCTCAACTCTCCAAATCTACCAAAAAAATTTAATACGAGTGGACTAATATTTTATTTTATTTTAATATTTTCTATTTTGAAATAGAGTCAGGGGTGTTCACAAAAACTTATCACGCCAATTTAGCATAGATGCATGAGCTGGCGCAAGTATCAGCCCTGGTTTACACCAGTGTGGTTTTGAAGTAGCGTTACTTCAGCGAGACTTCAAAAACGGACTATCAGTGCAACTTTATCTGCGACTTGCTGACATCTGTGCTACTTCATTTAACAGATGTCAATGCAAGTTGCACTGAAATTGCAATCTCAGCAATTTGAACGGTCCCATTGCCGCAAATTGGGTGCGACCGGTCATGCCACTTTGAATTGGCAAGTCGCACTGGTGTGAACCAAGATACGAATGTCTTTAGCTGGGTAGGTAAACTTAGTTTATTTGGCTATGCAGCAACAAAATTAACGGGAATAGGGTTAGATAATTGAATTCCTGTCCTAGACAAAGATGTTGTGTTGGTCAGTAGTTAAAGTGGAATTACACAAAAAAAAAAAAAGCCGATAGCCACGATTGGTCTTTTCTACTATAATCCCTATTCCCTGCCTTTTTGTATCTGTGTACACTGAGCAACCCATGCGCGGCTCAGCATGCATTTATGGCACTGCTCTGTGCCATGATGATGTGATTCTGATGCGCAAGCACGGGAGTGATGTCATTGCAACAACTAAGCAGATAAAGAGCCCAAACCCACAAAAAAGACTGGGAGAAGATGGCAGCGCCTGTGACCGTTGGGAGAGATGACAGCGTAGCACTGGAGGTGATCACTAGCCAAGTATGTCTGCCATAATGTGCCAAGCATACTAGCAGCTCATATGGACCTTTATTTTTTTTTTTTTGTTTAGCAGAGGTATATTTCTGCTTTAAAGTCTAGCTCCACTTCCCCTTTATATTGTTTTTGTTTCTTCCCTTCTTATCTGGACAACTGGGTTGTCTTAAAAAGAACAAACATTTAGCAAAATCCAGCTTCCTCTGGCATCCCCTACCACTCTGTGCCTTACGCGAGGTTCCATGCCGACATCTTCACTTCCTACCTCTGCACATGATATGAAGTTGGTCCATGCGTCTTGTGCTGGAGATGGTCTGCATCCTCCCTTGATGGGTGTCGCGAGTATCCCATGAGGCTTCACAAAGGTGGGGAGTGTCATGTCATTCTTGCCTAGGCAAGGATGCTGAAAAGTATGGGGTTGCTGGAATCCGCAAAATAAGGCATGGGTGCAGGTCCACTTTAAGAGTTCATTGTATTTTGTGCAAAACAAACTATGCATCGGGCACTTTGGACTGCTCATTTCAGCACCAACTGCCCCACAATACATTTACAGCGCTGTGTGGAAATATGCAATGTGTTTACACGTTCCAGGGCTGCTCATGCCAATACTATTGCTTACCTATATACTCAAATCAGGACCAGAGGGTGGAGTTTGCCTGAGTCTAGCCAGCATGAGACAGAACCTGCCCATATGTTCTCACCTGTGCTGTAAACAATGAACATTAAAGTGGTTGTAAAGGCAGAAGGTTTTTTTTATCTTAATATGTTCTATACATTAAGATAAAAAACCTTCCGTGTGCAGGAGCCCCACTCAGCCCCCCTAATACCGGAGCCCCATCTCGATCCAGTGTTGTTGCACGAAAGCCTCTGCTGTCTGGGACTCTTTCTCCTCAATGGCTGAGACAGCAGTGGGCACCATTGGCTCCCAATGCTGTCAAAGTCAGTGAGCCGTATGAGGAGAGAGGGGGCGGGGCCAATCCGTGGCTTCATGTCTAAATGGACACAAAGAGCAGTGGTTTGGCTCAGGTGCCCCTATAGCAAGCTGCTTGCTGTGGGAGCAACCGTCAGGAGGGAGGGGACAGGCGCACTGACGAGGGACCTGAGAAGAGGAGGATCTGGGCTGCTCTGTGCAAAACCAGCTAACAGCAGCCTAAAGGCCTTTAATGGGGTCTCCCATCCCAGCAGGGAGCCTGGTACCAATGCAGGTGGCCACGTCAGATGCACTGCATGGAGTGAGAGGAACTTTAGTTGTTTTCTCTGTGACATCAGAAACTGGAAGCAATGAAGATTTTGTGTCACGTCCTATTGCCATGGCCCAGGCTATCACAAGGATGTAGTTCATCCCTTGTGAAAGCCATGAAGTTCAATAAAAAAAAAAAAAAAAAGGTACAGTGTAAATGCAAATGCGTACGTATGTCCTGTACGCGTATGTAAACGGTGATTGCACAATACAAGTGAGGTATCATCACAACTCTCAGAGCAAGAACAATTCTAGAGCCAGATCTCCTGTGTATCTCTAAACTGGTAACCTGTAAAGGCTTTTAAAGTGTTTATTGCCATTCAACGGGCATATGCAATTTTAAAGTGTGACATGTTAGGTACCCATTTGTTTGGTGCAACATCATCTTTTATATTTTATCAAAAAAATCTAAAAATCTGCTTAAAAATTACATAATATTTGGGGATTCTAAGTAATTTTGTAGCAAAAAATACAGTTTTACATGTAAGAAATGACAGAATTGGCCTGGTTTTGTTGTGGTTAAAGAAGTACTAAACATATAACAAAAAATGAAAATCACGTGAGATTTTATATTGTTCTTAAAGTTTCCATAGAAAAGAGTTTTTGTGTATTTTCCTTTATATCTTATTACTTTTTGGTAACTGCCTGCCATGTTGTGATGACAAAGCCAAGACTGGTTATTTTCTTCTAGTGGACTGCAGAACAGGAAGTTTGGTATATTTGGAATTATTGATGCTCATGGTATTATCTTTATTATAATCTCTTCTGGGACACAAAGAAGTGAAAGCGTTTGGAATTCCTATCTAGCATGTAGAGAGGGATTTTAACCTTTCCTCGTTTTTTTGCAAAAGTAAAATATATTGTCGCTATTTAGTCTTCAAACAGACATTTGACTACGGTAATAAAAAAGGAGGAACCAGCAAACCAACACTGAAATGGCCAACAAAAGTTTTATCTGGTCTTGGTTTCAGATTATGTGAGCAATATGCAACAACATACTTTATATACAGGTGGCCCCTGGGTTACAAACAAGATAGGGACTGTAGGTTTGTTCTTAAGTTGAATTTGTTTGTAAGTCAGAACAGGTGCATTTTTTTTTAAGTGTAGCTCCAGCCAAAAGAACAATTTTTAAGCTTTTTGGATAGCATAGGGAAGGGGTAACACCCCTGTAATGTTTGTTTTGCTGTTCAGCAGATTTCACCTCACTTCCTGCCCCAATGATAATTGGATTTTGAAAATTTTGAGGAGTTGTGGAAACAAACCTTGGTGATAAAACATCAATGGAGACACCTTTTTCCCCATAATAAACTCTTACAGGAGTGAATTTCCCTTCCTAGGGGTAGTTTGTAACTAGGGGACCGCCTGTAACATCCTATGGCAAACCAATTACCCTTGTGTTTAAACTGATTGTCTGTAATACAGTCACCGTCTACACTAGGGTAAAAAAAACCTGCGTACTAAAATTTGTACAGAGCTCTAGCGCTTGTGCCAGCACTGGAAATTTTATACTAAAATATTTTATCTGTATTCTACTGGATAAAACGCAAAAAAATTATTTGGTATTCATCACTACAACCGGCCCTTTTCAGTTCTTGCAACTCTTATCTTCATCCACTCTACTTCTTATCTTAAAAACTTTGGCTTCCAACCTTCCGCCTATGTTTTGTAACAGTTAAGGCAACTGTGGGAACCATTATGTGTCAATTTTATGGTAAAAAATACCACAATAGTTGAAGATTAAACATGTTTCGTCATTCCTGTTTTTACCTTAGAATAAACTACACCAAGAACATGCAGTATGACTTATCCTGATTTATATATATACACACACACACACACACACACACACACACACACAATAAATATATAAATATATATATACACACACATACATATACATATACACACACACACACACACACACACACATAACTTATATTATATATATATATATATATATATATATATATATATATATATATATATATATACACACACACACATACATACATATAGATAGATATACAGTGAGGAAAATAAGTATTTGAGCACCCTGCTATTTTGCAAGTTCTCCCACTTAGAAATCATGGAGGGGTATGAAATTGTCATCGTAGGTGCATGTCCACTGTGAGAGACATAATCTAAAAAAAAAAATCCATAAATCACAATATATGATTTTTAAACTATTTATTTGTATGATACAGCTGCAAATAAGTATTTGAACACCTGAGAAAGTCAATGTTAATATTCGGTACAGTAGCCTTTGTTTGCAATTACAGAGGTCAAATGTTTCCTGTAGTTTTTCACCAGGTTTGCACACACTGCAGGAGGGATTTTGGCCCACTCCTCCACACAGATCTTCTCTAGATCAGTCAGGTTTCTGGCCTGTCGCTGAGAAACAGAGTTTGAGCTCCTTCCAAAGATTCTCTATTGGGTTTAGGTCTGGAGACTGGCTAGGCCACGCCAGAACCTTGATATGCTTCTTACAGAGCCACTCCTTGGTTATCCTGGCTGTGTGCTTCGGGTCATTGTCATGTTGGAAGATCCAGCCTCGACCCATCTTCAATGCTCTGAGGGAAGGAGGTTGTTTCCCAAAATCTCGCAATACATGGCCCGGTCATCCTCTCCTTAATACAGTGCAGTTGCCCCGTCCCATGTGCAGAAAAACACCCCCAAAGCATGATGCTACCACCCCATGCTTCACAGTAGGGATGGTGTTCTTAGGATGGTGCTCATCATTCTTCTTCCTCCAAACACGTTTAGTGGAATTTTGACCCAAAAGTTCTATTTTGGTCTCATCTGACCACACAACTTTCTCCCATGACTCCTCTGGATCATCCAAATGCTCATTGGCAAACTTAAGACATGCCTGGACATGTGCTGGTTTAAGCAGGGGAACCTTCCGTGCCATGCATGATTTCAAACCATGACGTCTTAGTGTATTACCAACAGTAACCTTGGAAACGGTGGTCCCAGCTCTTTTCAGGTCATTGACCAGCTCCTCCCGTGTAGTTCTGGTCTGATTTCTCACCTTCCTTAGGGTCATTGAGACCCCACGAGGTGAGATCTTGCATGGAGCCCCAGTCCGAGTGAGATTGACAGTCATGTTTAGCTTCTTCCATTTTCTAATGATTGCTCCAACAGTGGACCTTTTTTCACCAGCTGCTTGGCAATTTCCCCGTAGCCCTTTCCAGCCTTGTGGAGGTGTACAATTTTGTCTCTAGTGTCTTTGGACAGCTCTTTGGTCTTGGCCATGTTAGTAGTTGGATTCTTACTGATTATATGGGGTGGACAGGTGTCTTTATGCAGCTAACGACCTCAAACAGGTGCATCTAATTTAGGATAATAAATGTAGTGGAGGTGGACATTTTAAAAGGCAGAATAACAGGTCTTTGGGGGTCAGAATTCTAGCTGATAGATAGGTGTTCAAATACTTATTTGCAGCTGTATCATACAAATAAATAGTTTAAAAATCATATATTGTGATTTTTTAATTTTTTTTTTTTTTAGATTATGTCTCTCACAGTGGACATGCACCTACAATGACAATTTCAGACCCCTCCATGATTTCTAAGTGGGAGAACTTGCAAAATAGCAGGGTGTTCAAATACTTATTTTCCTCACTGTATATATAGTAAAATAATGCAATAATAGTATTTAGTGTATTTCATTTCACGTGCCTTTGTTTATAATTTTTTCAAGCTGTCCAGCAAAAAAGCGACAAGGGCAAGGATTTAAAAAACCATAACACTGCTAGTTGCCAGTTGCCCCAACAAGTTTTATAAAAGGGGACATTTATACCCATGCATTTTATAAAACAGACAAACACATTTACTGTACACACTAGCCATTCATTTGAATGTGGTTGCATGTATGATTGCATCAACATATGTTGTTGAAATTAGTACATGTGAGTTTACAGCAGGTCATGGTATATGAAGGAGCTGATAGAAGTCATAACGTGTTTTCACTAAGGTTACATGCATTATGTTATGTTCTGTTAAGGCACTTGCTATGGTGAGAAGAAACCTTATAAAGATTAAATTTCAAGCATCTAATGGTTAACAATTAAAAATGTATTAACTTTAACATACTTTTGGTTTGATCCATAATGGGTTTTTTTTTTCATTTTTAATGTAATTAAAACTTAATTTAATAATGTTTCCATAATTGTATTTTTTTTTTTAATACTTTTTTCACCTTTTCGCATTCTTTTGTTCCATCTCAGTGCTGCCGATCTTCTACAGCCACTTCCTGTCCACGTGTGCTCACTCCGGCATGTTACACATCTTGTCACAAGACTGACTTCTTGATCATGCCTGAGCAATATTGGTTGGCGTGGCCATTTGAAATTTCTATCGGGAGCGACTGTGACAGGATGACAACACAGGAACACAGTTTAGAAACAGCTGTCACCCCATAAACAGATGTTTAAAAGAAGGACCATCATGGCAGGATCAACAGGGGTCAATTTAATGAAAACGTTGCAGATTTATCAAGATTGGTATTACTAGATTTTTAGAGTAAGGGAGGGTTATAATACCCCTCAGGTTTATTTTTGCCATCGTTCTCCCAATAGAGAGATTTACCTTCACTTCCTGTCCCATAGCCAAAGAGGAAGTGGGAGGAAACCTCTGCAAATTAAGGGAATTCCTTGGAGACCCTCAAGTCACCAGAACTAGTGTTCCCACAGGAAGATTTCCTCCACATGATAATAGTAAACAGGACAAGTAAAGATGGTGAATCTCCTGAATGGGGGCACAGACAGCAATAATAACTGACGGGTGTTCCAATCCCTCTCCATTCTATCCAAAGCTAATTACCTTTGGTTATACTTTAACATTTAGGCCTCATACACACGGACGTTTTTTGACGCCGGCGTTTTCTGGTGTTTTTTGCAGCTCTCCATGTTAATCAATGGCCCCATAAAAACGCCAAAGTTTTAGAGCTGTAGGGGGCGTCGGCGTTAGTGAGCTGAAACTAGAATCCATGGCCAGCGCGTTCTGAGGCTGTGACGTTTTGGCGTTTTTTGACGCCGACGCCGCAAAACGCCAATACTGTACCGGGGGTTAACCGGCGTTTTTTTGACGCCGACGTTTTTAGGTTGAAAAATAGAGGGATGATTTTTTTTAAAAAACGCCTATAGACGCCGAATCTCACTAACGCCGAAAAACGCCGTTTTTTTTTCCTTGACGTCGGGCCCCGATGTTTTGTTTATTTTTTAAGAAACGTCCGTGTGTATGAGGCCTAATGATTGTTGAACTCTCTTTTGGTTACGATTGTAGACAAAAGTACAATTACATACAACGGAGTTGTACTCTGGCTGCCCATGATACCCTTTAGCTTTATCATTCAAGAATACTTGGGAATTATCCATGAAATCCCACAACCATAATCTATATACCGTATAAAGTGCATAAATGCTGCAGCAGTGGCGAGAAAGAGTTAAACCAGAAACTGAACTCCAGGATTTCTGTTCTAGACACACCCTATTATACCAAACTCTATTGAGTAAAATCTTCTTTAAGCACAATAATAAAAGAAATCACAATACCATTTTTGATACAATAAATTAATAGCATACTTTAACTATCTTATATACAGTACAGTATATTCCAACATCCCTAGAGAAAATACAATTATGAAGACCAATGACCAACTACCTTGACACAACAATGCAAACTGTAACAAGATGGCAAAGGCACACATCTATATCATTTTCTAATTCTGAATGTGAACGTTGATAAAACCCACAAAGCTTAATGGCCAATTTTAATAAAAATAATGTCCATGAATCAGTGATCAAGGACAGCTGGAAAGCATACAGCTCCAGGTAATAAAGCAAGTGCATTAACTGTTAACTAAGCTAAGAGGTTTAGATCGCTGGTCAAGTAAACAATCACAAAAATGTACTTTACGGTTGAGAAAAAAAAGAAGTCTAAAATACATTTTGTATTTAGGTTTCTCAAAGTCTACATCGAATTATTGTAATGTACCAGTATAGGTAACAACGGTGTGAGCATCTCCTATTTTTCCAGAGTTTGCTTACTTTGATCAAAGTTCTATCGAGGGTCAGCATAGGGTTTGGTTGATGAACGTACCAAGGACAAAGCAAATCCTAAAAGGAGAACCCACTTATTCACAATTACTTTACAGATAGGCCAATATTTACCAATATCGCTATTCCAGGACATTCTATTGGTTATATTGTGCCTAGCGTAAAAAAGTAAGTATACAGCAAGTGCTAGTATGATATCCTTGTAACCATATTCACTGATTAAAGTGGAATTCCAGGAAAAATTGATTCTTCTCCACCCATATAGAACACATCAATAACCTTGACCATCTGAAATCATGATTATAGCACTCGTATCCGATTAGTAACTTGTGCATGATTATCGTAAAGAAAATTAATAAAAATTAAAAATTCTGCTGTGTTAGTCTTTTCTCCTCTCCCAGCCTGGGAATGGACAAGGAAGGAAGGAACAGCAACATTGTGATGCGGTCATCCCTGTATTCTCCTCTCCTAGAATTAGGTTTAGTGATACGGGACTGGGCAAAACAACAGAGAGTTCCTAGCGGCCCTCCCGCTCTCAGATAGGGGTGCCTGTAACGACCATCACAGGAGTGGGCCATCAAGCAAAATTCAGATTTACATTCTGGTTGTATGTAAATACATTAAACAATTTTTAAATTAAAATGTCTTATTTTATTTATTTATTTAAATATTTGCCCTTTAGGAAAAGTAGTCCTAGTACACGGCACTCCACTCTGACAGCACAATTCTTTGCTCGAACGCTCAGTAGTAAGTAAACCTATATTTATTTACAGAGGGTAATGTGCACATTAACCACTTCAGCCCCGGAAGGATTTCACACTTTAGGACCACAGCGCTTTTTGCGATTCGGCACTGCGTCGCTTTAACTGACAATTGCGCGGTCGCGCAGCGTTGTACCCAAACAAATTTGTGTCCTTTTTTTTCCACAAATAGAGCTTTCTTTTGGTGGTATTTGATCACCTCTGCGTCATTTCTGATCGCAGCTATAAACAAAAGAAGAGCAATAATTTTGCAAAAAACCCCAAATTTCTTACTTTTTGCTAAAATACAAATCCAAAAAAAAAATAAATAAATATAACAAAAAAACATTTTTTCCATCGGTTTTGGCAGATTTATATTCTTCCTCATATTTTTGGTAAAAAAAAAAAAAAATCGGCGTTTATTGATTGGTTTGCGCAAAATTGGCCGCGTTTATGGATGATGAGAATTCATTTCTGGGTTTTTTTATTTATTTTTTACTAGAAATGTCGGCGATCTGCGATACTGCAGCGGACATGTTGGACCATTTTGACACTTTTTTGGGACCATTGGCATTTATACAGCGATCAGTGCTATAAAAATGCACTGATTACTGTGTAAATGCCATTGGCAGTGTAGGGGTTAACCTGCAGGGAGCGCTCTAAGGGTTAACGGTGTTCCCTGGGCGTGTTCTAACTGTATGTGGGCTGCCCTAGCTGGGGGAAGGGGGTGATCACGGCTTCCATATAGAGGAAGTCTGTGATCATCGCCCTTCCCCCTTCCACAGAATGGAGATCCGTGTTTACGTACAGACACCGTTCTTTCACTGCGGGGGCATCGCGGGTCGCCGGCGGCGATCGAGTCCGCCCTACCCGCTCCCTGCCCCCCCCCCCGGACACAGTGAGCGCGCGCACTCACAGTGAGTGATATCGCAGCTGCCGTCAGGTGACGGCGGTTTGCGATATCGAGCCACTTTGCCGCCATCAGACGCACACATTTTAACCGCTTCAGCTCCAGAAAGTTTACCCCCCCCCTTCCTGACCAAGCCATTTTCTGAAATACGGTACCACGTTGCTTTAACTGACAATTGTGTGGTCGTGTGACACTATACCGAAATAACATTGATGTCCTTTTTTTCCCCCACAAATAGAGCTTTATTTTGGTGGTATTTGATCACCTCTGTGTTTTTTATTTTTTATGCTAGAAACAAAGAACGGCCGTCAGTTTTGAAAAATAAAAAAACAAAATTTTTTTACTTTGTGCTCTAAAACACATCTGATATAAATGTAAAAAATTAAATTTCTTCATCAATTTGGGCCAATGTGTATTCTGCTACATATTTTTGGTCAAAAAATCCCAATAAGCGCATATTGCTCGGTTTGCGGAAAAGTTATAGTGTCTACAAACTATGGGATATTTTTTTTATTTTTCACTAGTAATGGCACTGATCAGCGACTTGAAGCGGGACTGCAATATTGCGGTGGACAAATCGGACACCTGACACTTTTGACTCTTTTTTTTGGGGACCAGTGACATTATTACAGTGATCAGTTCTAAAAATATGCTCTGTCACTGTACGAATGACACTGGCGGGGAAGGGATTAACATCAGGGGCGATCAAAGGGTTAAATGGGTGCCTAGGGAGTGTTTACTAAATGTGGGGGAAGTGATTTTACTACTTGAAGACATGGATCGGTGTTCCTGCTTCACAGAAAGACAGGGACCATGTCTTCTGTACTCAAGCAATGACAGTCTGTCTTGTTTACATAGGCAGACTGTCATTCTATCAGTGTACCAAACGATCAGTGGGTCCTGGCGGACATCATGGCCCACAGGACCCACTGGGAGCGAGCTGTCGGTGGCACACGCTTGCGCCCAAAACCTGGAAGTGCAGAATCACGTGTATATATACACACGCAATTCTACACATTGTGGCCGCCCTGTAGCAGCAAATCTGCTATGGAGCGGTCGTAAAGAGGTTAAAATTGAAAACAAATGGGCAACAGTCTGGAGCAGAATTTTACATAATTACACTACACCCTGCAAGAAGAAAAAAAAGTTTTGACACATACCCTCACTTTGCCACCCTTCGTGCTTAAAGCAGTTGTAAACCCAGCTTTGTTATTTTCACCTACAGGTAAGCCTATAATAAGGCTTACCTGTAGGTAAAATGAATATCTCCACGGTTTAGGAGATATTCACTCTGCATGCAGCCGCTGACGTCAGCGTCTGAAGGTCCAGCGTACGCTGTATAAATACAGCTGTTCTGTAAAGCCTTCAGAGGTTTGTTAGAGAACTTTAATGAACAAACACCATCACGAAGGCCAAGGAACACACCAGACAGGTCAGGGATAAAGTTATGGAGAAGCTTAAAGCAGGGTTAGGTTATAAAAATATCCCAAGTTTTGAACATCTCATGGAGCACTGTTCAATGCAACATCTGAAAATGGAAAGAGTATGGCACAACTGCAAACCTACCAAGACATGGCCATCCACCTAAACTAACAGGCCAGGCAAGGAGAGATTAATCAGAGAAGCAGCCAAGTGCCCATGGTAACTGGAAGAGCTGCAGAGATCCACAGCTCAGGTGGGAGAATCTATGCACAAGACTACTATTATTCGTGCATTCCACAAATCTGGCCTTTATGGAAGAGTGCCAAGAAGAAAGCCATTGTTGAAAGAAAGCCATAAGAAGTCCCATATGCAGTTTGCGAGAAGCCATGTGGGGGGCACAGCAAACATGAGGAAGAATGTGCTCTGGTCAGATGAGATCAAAATTTATTTTTTTGGCCTAAAAGCAAAATGCTATATGTGGCAGAAAACTAAACACTGCGCATCACCCTGAACACACCATCCCTAACATGAAACATGGTGGTGGCAGCATCATGCTACGGGGAAGCTTTTCTTCAGCAGGGACAGGGAAGCTGGTCAGAGTTGATGGGAAGATAGCTGGAGCCAAATACAGGGTAATCGTAGAAGAAAACCTGTTAAGAGTCTGCAAAAGACTTGAGACTGGGGCAGAGGTTAATCTTCCAGCAGGACAACAGCCCTAAACATACAGCCAGAGGCACAACGGAATCGTTTAGATCAAAGCATATTCATATGTTAGAATAGCCCAGTCAAAGTCCAGACCTAAATCTAATTGAGAATCTCGAATCTCGAAAATCGCTGTTCAATCGCTCTCCATCCAATCTGACAGAGCTTGAGCTATTTTGCAAAGAAGAATGGGCAAAAATGTCACTCTAGATGTGCAAATATGGTAGAGACATCTCCAAAAAGACTTGCAGCTGTAATTGCAGTGAAAGGTGGTTGTAGAAAGTATTGACTAAAGGGGGCTGAATACAAATGCACACCGCACTTTCCACATATTTGTAAAATAAAAATTGAAAACCATTTATCATTTTCCTTCCACCTAACAATTATGTGCCACTTTGTGTTGGTCTATCACATAATTTTTCAAGGCACTGTACCTGTCCACGAATCCAGCTGTGTCTTTACCCGAGCAGATTTTTCAATTGGCTCTCAGATGCTGCCACAACCATCACAGACATTTCCCTACTGCGCATGAGCGAAGCACGCTGCACTTTGTGAATGGTCCAGCGGCAGGGGAAGGAGGAGAGATCAATAGAGATCCGTTATAACCCAAATGAATATCAAAAAGGCTTTTTAGACATATGTGTACCATACCGTGGGTGCACCACACAGGATAGTTCTCCATGTGATTGTACAAGCTTCATACATTGAGGGCTGTCATTGGATGGATGGATGATAAACAGAAGGCCGATTTCAGAAAAGATTTTATACTCTGATTTTCTCTCAGCACTCTTACGAAGTTAAAATGGGCAATGTATTTACACTCAGCACATATCTAGATTTAATATGGAAGAATTTAAAGTGGTTGTCAACTCTTGACTAGGACTTTAACCTACAGGCAAGCCTATAATAACCTGCACGGTTCAGGATATATACAGTGTACTGCTGTTGCCAACATCATTCGACACATGCGCAGTGAAGAAACAGCATCCGTGCGGTTCCTTCACTGTGATCGTGCGGTTCCTTCACGGTGATCGTGCGGTTCCTTCACGGTGATCGTGCGGTTCCTTCACGGTGATCGTGCGGTTCCTTCACGGTGATCGTGCTACCGCGCGGGAGTGACGTCAGGCGACTCCGGGCAGTCACAGAGCTGGAGTCGCGGCCCCGGAAGGAAGATGGGCTGAAAATGGATGCAGCCTGCACAGGGGACATCGCAGACTTCGTTTGCAGGTAAGTGTGATGCATAGTAGCCCATTATGCTTCTACTTTGCAGGGAATTATTGAGGAAGTAAACCTCATCAGGGTTTACTTCCTCTAACAAGATTCCACTTACTTTCTTATTATGTCACATAGATGTGCTGTATGTAGATTCGCCACGAGAGGCAGGGTAGATTAGCTACTAGAAATATCCATCTAAAGTTGGCCATACACTTAGGGGTGTTTTTTCCCCCTCATTTAGCTAGCAAATTGAACGGGAAAAAAAAAAAAAAAAAAAAAAAACTAACTTTTGACAGTGGCACCCACCACCGTCAGAATACACTGATCAGCAGCTACAACTGCTGATCAATAAACATTTTCTAACATGCTCCTACAACAGAAGTTGATTAAACATGGTCGGCTTAACTAGTTAACAGGAGCCAATAAGAAATATCATTATCATGGTTTTTAAAGGAGTCTGTTTGAATTTGGCTTGCACTGTAAAACAGCAGTAAAGCACAAACATCACGTAGCAGTGCAAAAGAGAAAGCATACACTGGAAATATGGCTGCCCCCATACATGTATGTGCATACATACATAATACACACATCGAACTGCAACTCATACACTGAAATAAGGTTGTTCAAAAAGGTAAGAAATATTGGCAAAAATATTTACATCAAGCTTATCAATTTTACATTAAAATCTAAAACAATATTGAAAAAAAGACAATACATTCCATTAAACGAGTTTAGGGTTATAAAACGGGTTCCTTCTGTGAATAAGTGGAAAGCGCTTTGGTCTTTCCTGGAGAACCCATTTAAGAGCTGTTATAAAAAGGTTCCTGAAATTCCCTTCAGCAGTAATATTTAGAGGAAACCTTTGCCTTAGTTTGCGTTCGGACTAACTCCTTTTACGTACTATTTGTCTTTGTCCTATGCATATAAAAATATGCAGCACTACAACATCATGGCTGTAGTTCCATTTAACGACTTGTTTTTCAACTCCCCTTTGTCATAAGTTGACACTGAAAAAATCCAGTTAGGCAGGGCCATTTATAAAGATAAACTGGATCCTGGCTCTGCTATTGTAAATGGATTTGTATGAGAAAAAGGTCTACAGGAAAGAGAATGGAACTTGGATACCATAAACAGATACAGAGAAAGCAGGCTGGACAAGGGTAACGCTTACTTCCTCTAAAATAACCGGCAAATTTATAAACTGGAGTTTCCCTTCTAATAATGACCAAGGTGACCTCTGATCAAGCTCTTCATAAAACAGGTATCTAATGTAAAACATAAAAGCTTCTCACTATAGTAACATAAACTGAAACAAACTTCAACAACTGCTCTATACAACCTATGCAGATTCATTTTCATAGCATCTGCAAACTAAACGGAAAACTAAACCTTAAGGCGGAAGTAAACCCATCAATTTAATAGTTTGAAAAAACAGTTACATTCCCGCCATGTGCCAGGAATTTAACTATCACATTGGTTGTTCTCTCAACCAAACGGTGAAACCATCCAATGGCTGGTGTCATAACTGACCATATGTGCAGCATCATGGCAGTTGAAGATTAAGCAGAGGCCAAGATGGCAGCTTCCCTGGATGAAAAACGCTAGGAGGATTTACTTCCACTTTAAAGTAGACCTTCACTTAAAATGAAAGTCCAACACTCAGGGTTCCTCTATTTTTGCCTACTAGCCCGTAATGGTGTTTTTGTATTACTTAAGACTAACAAATAATTTTCTTTTTGGAGTTTTGTTTCTTGTTTGATCTGTTCTCTTAAGCACCAAGGCTGAAGACCCAAGCTCCAGACTTGCTTACATCCTAGTCCAGGTCTTCCCTTTCCCTCCCTTATAACCCTATTCTCCCGCTTTCACCCAGACCCCTCTCCCTCCCCCCCCCCCCCATCCCATTCCTCCCAGTGTGCTCAAACCTTTAGATTCTCATGTGTGCTACTGATGGGGACTGAATACTGGTATTATGTATAGGTGGGGCGCTATGTAATAGTGATTGGTCCTTAGCCATGGTTAAGCAAGTTTTTTTATGAGGTGTTTCACGGCTGGAGCAATGCTCACGCCCTTCCTCCTGCCTTGAAGAATTGGTAATTTACCCTCTTCTTGACAGAATGATTCCCTCCCTAGCAGAGGGGGCAACTGTTGGTCTATGTTTAAAGATGGAGGGCCCTTTTGCCTCCAAGCTATGGGGGGCTCCCCTGTCTCCCACACTTTTCCCTTTTTTCTTGTCACTTTTCTTTCTCCATTTCCCGTCAAGTTCTCTTTTTCTTCCAGTAACTCAGTTTTTCCAAGGGGCCTTGCAGCAGTTTCAGGGGAGTTGCTGTTTCATGGTTTTCATCCTTGTCTTTGAGTGCCCAGGGTTAAGTGCCACTCATATTATGGCTTTTTTCACCCTTCTGCTCCATGGCCAACACTCCTCCCTTCCCACCTCCTTTGAGGGTGATCTCACATAATGTCCAATGCCTTAATTCGCCGGTTAAAAGGCAGAAAGTTCTACAACACTTCCACTCTCATAAAATCAATGTGGCTCTTTTACAGAAAACTCACTTTCCTAAATGATATAGCCCCTCGTTTGTTCACTCTAAATTCCCTACCTTCTTTTTGGCCAATGTTGAAGACAAAACCAAGGGAGTCGCCTATTTTCCCACAAATGTAGATTCCCTCTCCTGTTGAAACAGAAAGATCTGGAGGGGAGGTACATATTAGTTAAAGGAACTAGTGACGACCCGACTTTTATTCCATATTACACCCCCAACAAAAAAGGTCAATTCTCATTTTTTTTTAAGCAATGTTGCGATCCCTTGCCCCTTTGATGGAAGTTACAGTGGTCTTGGGGGACTCAAATATTGCTTTTGACCAGGGCCCTAGATAAGTCCCATCCACCAGGTAAACACCTCACTCAGCCAACTAAACAAGGCCTACGTATCGCCAAAATCATCTTTCAATATGGCTTGGTAGACATCTGGAGAGAAATCAATCCAACAATGCAAGAGTTTACACATTATTCTAGTCCACACAACTCTTTCACTAGGATAGATCATATACTCATTGCTACTGCTAAGATTCCCCTGGTTTCTAAGTCTTATATTCAGGATTCTACCTGGTCGGATCACTCAATGGTATTACTTATTCTACAGTGTCCCTCGTGACATAAAAACAGCGGATGTTGGGGACGCGATGAGTCCATCCTCCGGGATCCGAACGGGACTCAAGAAATCCAGGGAGCGATCAAAGACTAATTTCCAAACTAATGACACTTCGGAAACTACATCTACATGCCTCTGGGAAGCCCATAAAGCCACGATTAGGGGAAAACTAATCCAAATAGCATTCCAGATCAGCAGGGCTAAGCGAGCAGATATAAACTGGAAAAGGAGTTTACCATTCTTTTAAAAAAACACAAAGCAAATTCAAAGTCAGTCGCTATAGAAAGATTAAACACGGCCCGTGCAGCTCTGAACTTGGCCCTCACGTCCAAGGCAGAAAAATGGCTCCACTGGAATAGAACTCGGTTTTATTGCCAAGGAGACAAAACAGGCTCCATGCCAGCTCATATATTGACTCAGAAGGCCAGATCTTTGCTATCCCAAAAGTTAAGATAGGGGGTGGCACACTATCCCAGAACCCTCAACGTATTATGGGAGAACTTCACAACTTTTACAAAAAATTTTATGGAGCAGAGGCGCATCAACTCGGACTGAATTGGATCAGTTTTTTGATAACATTCGGATCCCCAAATTGGAGGTTCGTCGCCGCCCGATACTAGAAGCCCCGATTGCGTCGGAAGTAGTATGTACTGTCATTAAAAACGTAAAATTCCCACTCCGCGGGTTTTCAGGGTGTTTTCATTAACATTAGCGGCCTATATGGCTCATTTCTTTAATGCATTAAGACGGGGGGTTCCCTTAGAAAGCTCGCTAAATGCAGCACACATTTCAGTTATCCCTAAGGTAAGGATCCTAGCTAAGTTTGTAATTAAAGCCCAATCTCTCTTATAAATAATGAGCTGAAAGCTCTGACTAAAATCCTTGCTGACCGCATGTCATCTTTTATTAGCCTACATATTAACAAAGACCAAGTGGGTTTTATTCCTGGGAGACAGGGACCAGACCAAATTCGTTAAGTGATTGTCAATTCCGCTCTTAAACTCGAAATGGGATGGTGATAATCCACGGGAGGGTTTTCTCCTCTCGTTAGATCTCCAGAAAACCTTTGACTGTCTATTGGCCCTATATTTTCAACACCCTTAAACAATGGGGTTTTGGAGACTCTTATCTCAATATCTTACAAGCCCTGTATTCTACTCCTGAAGCTCAGGTACCCATGCAGGGATTTTATTCAGATTGTCTCCACATATTAAGAGGGACTAGACAATAGTGCCTTCTCTTGCCACTTATCTTTGCAATAGCAAACAAAAATTTAGCGGTAGCAATTAGAGAACACCCAGACATACACTGCATTTAGTGCGGCCCGCATTCTCATAAATGTGCTTTATTTGCGGATGATAACCTCCTGAGTCTCTTCACCGTTGATTTCTCTCCCGAACATATGATGGCTCTTGGACGATTTTGGGAAAATCTCCGGCCTTCTACTTAACTATGAAAAATCTCAGGCTCTGAACATTAATATCCCACCTTCTTTAATTGCCAGACTTAAAGAAGACTTCCGATTCTCCTGGAGTGAATCAATCTCATATCTAGGGGTTAATTTAACAGCCAAAACCAGACTCCTTTACTCAGCTAACTTTCCCCCACTTTTTAAAAAACTAGAGGCAGACCTTTCCAGGCAGACGCAAAATACGCGCTTTCCTGGCTAGGCAGAATTAATGCGATAAAAATGACGCTACTGCCTTGAATGCTTTACTTCTTTAGGTCCCTTCCTATTCCTGTAGTGAAGGCACGCCTAAGACGCTTTCAATCCAAAATTTTCAAAATTTGTCTGGGGTAAGGGGGGGGGCTATTGTCTAATTCAGTCCTATTCCGAGCAAGAGATGAGGGTGGTCTGGGCCTCCTAAACTTGTCTTGGTACGATCAATCGGCACAATTAGCTCAGATATCAGTAGTCTACTCACGCTGGGAATTGCCTGACTGGATCCACATTGAAAGACAGGCGGTGCCTTGCCACACCTTAGACTATTTACTATGGTGTCAACAGAAATTGAGACCCCCCCAATACTCTCTGATGCTCTCCTACTCCTTCGCCCCTTGGGATAAATTGCGAAATCACTCGGTTGACCTCTCAACTTAAACCTCTAATGCATCTATTTCAGAACCCAACTTTCCCGTCAGGGCTGGAAATTAAGGCCTTCCAGTTGGTGGCTGAACAAGGGGCTATATAGAATTGGACATTTCCTCTGGCCTCTGGGCCCATTCACCAAAGCATATTGTGTTAGCAAATTGGATATGCCTTCTTCTAAACTATTTCACTTTACCCAAATTTCCAACTTCCTCCACAAACTTTGTAATTCACATATTGAAGGGCCTAAAATCACAGCATATGAACAGTGGCGTGGTCAAGCCATGGAGCAGAGAGGGGGGGGGGGGGGGGGGAAA